>OX352471.1:34209213-34809213 GCA_947093115.1 Brenthis daphne | reverse complement strand
TAAAACTCAGTAACATTTAAAATTGTCTGTTCATTTGTTTTACTTAACAAAATTAAAATAAATGTTAACATTTTTATTATACGCAATAATGCCGTGTCCACTCTCATTTTCATCATTATATTTAAAGACATTATCAACAAAAATAAAACAAAAGAATTACAACAAAATTCAAGTTTAAATTATTAAATAAAATGAATATTATCAACCTACCATTGGCAAATCGAGGAGGCTGGTAGCATTAACAGGCATGGTGGGGAAGAGCGGTCCGACCACGTCCCCCACTATGGAGATGCGCGCCTTGTTGGAACCGAACACGTAGTAGCGGTCCACCTCGTAGGGGATGATGGGGGTCTCGGTGACGTTGACGTGCATGTACTGGAACACGTACGCGCGGTTGGACAGGTCCAGCAGCACGGACTGGTGGCGGTACTGCGGGATGCCGTCGGCCTGCGGACAATACACATAAAATATATATTCGTTTTAAAATATTATGTAGTATGTAAATAATATGATTTATTATATATATTTTAATATTGAAATCGTTTAAGAATATTTAGCACTATATTATTTAAAAAAAACGAATTCAAAGGTAAGAAATGAAAAGATTAAACAAGTGTTTATTTGACATCAATTTCAACATAATACCTCTACGCGCTCTTGAGAAAAAGGGTCTTGACAGACAGACAGACAGAGAGACACACGCACAACGAAGTGATCCTATAAGGCTTCCTTTTTCCTTATGAGGTGCAGAATTCTAAAGAAAAGGAAAAACCATCAGCTCACCTCTACTTCTATATACTTGTGGGCGCGGTGCTCGCCCTGCAGCGCGGCGGCGCGCACGTCCACGCGCACGCGGCCGAGGCGCGCTGGCACCACGGGCAGGTGCACCACGGCCGCGTCGCCCGCCAGGATGTACACGAAGAACTGGTGCTCGCCGTACGACGTGCGCGGGTTGTACGACCGCACCTACGTATACAGATGTATGGTGAACACATTATACATGTACATATGTGTAAACAACTATCTTATTGGGATTCATGTAAAAGAAGAGATAATAATATGTTTTTTTTTTCTTCAGTAACAAAAACTGTAGATATTTTTAGTTATGTGCAAATAAAGTGTAAATATTTTTTTTTTGAACTAAGATAATAAGTAGGGGAACCCAAGAGGGAATTTTTGCAGGTACTCAAGCGCGGCAGTTTAACATAAGAGGGGATACCGTGCACTCTGTTGAGTATCTCCACCATAATATAAGTCCTCTATATAAGGGCGCGCGTCTGGGGCAGCCGATTAAAATATTTGAAAAATATTTTGATAAGGTAGAAATACTAAAAACCGTCAGATTTAGGTATGGTGGGATAATTACATCCTGAAAAGTGTGCAATTTAATAATCTATCGATTTTTACATATGTTGATTTTCCCCTATCATAAGACTTATATATAAATAATATAATTAATTTATAAACATAAAATCATAACATATTACAATTAAATTTTTAAATAAAAAAAATATAACACAAAGAAACACTATAATAATTATTATTATAAGTATGTAAAATACGAAATATTAAGTGTGTAAATAAAAACATTCATTAGCAAAACTTTCTAAATTCCCTAAAAACAAACGAAACAGATACAACTCACAATGCCGTTCTCCTCGACGTGCACGAACTTGTAGTCGGGCGATGAGGCGAGCACCACCACGGCCTCGATGGCCTGTTCCTGGTAGTTAAAGACGGCGACGCGCAGGCCCAGCTGCTCGCCCTGGCGGCAGCGGTCCGGGCCCTCAATCTTGATGAAGAAGGGCAGGATGCCCACGTACTGGGTGCATGGAGATATATTGTTTAAAAGAAAGATGTCATAAAAATCTTAAACGTGTTGTAGAAATAATTTATCTCAAGTTGTATATCCTTAGTTATTTATTACATTAGCAAAATAACAAAAGTTAAATGCTGGCGCATTATAAAAACCACAATATAAAAAAAATTATCATGTTTGTATATGACCGACAGTGGTGATGCTCAAATTGGGTTACGTGTTTGACTTATACACATACATACATACGTTAAATATCATAGTACAACCAAATTTAGGACACCCTCAGACCAAACGAATATATTAGACAATATCGTTGAACTAAAATGTCAGTTTGTGTATACAAACTTGTGTACTTTTGTGTTGAGATACGGAAATTGAATTGTGAGCATGTGTGTGAATAACCAGGTACTTATAAAATCTCTCGATAAAATAAAATATAATAAACAAAAACAATAATTAGGTTTATTGTTTTTAATTATCTATAAATATATACATTTTAAAACTTATCTTTTCTTTACAAAAACTAAAATTTTGACTTAGGTAAACGGCAAAAATCACGTTATAATTTTTGACTGTATCTGGTTGAATCTACCTTTATATATTGCTTAAGTTTAAGCGTATAGGTGTGTCGGTGCGGTGGGTCAGTATGTCAATGTGTCGGTATGTCAGGGTGTGTGTGCGCGCACTCACGTTAATGGGCCTGGCGAGCATGCCGAGGCCGGCGGGCGACATGGCGAAGGCGGAGATGGTCCAGCGCGCGGGGTCGGGCGGCACGGGCAGCGTGAACACGTAGCGGCCGTGCGGCCCGATGTTGACGTCGCGCCACGCCCACACGTTGGTGTACTGCCGCAGGATGCGGTTGAACCGGAACTTGCGGAAGTGCGCCAGCTCGAATGAATCGTCGTGCTGGCCTGGTGGTATACAATCGTATGAAATTTGTTAATACTCTGTACCTAGACTGCAATGAATTAACTCATTTTCTCACATCTAGATCTCATCTAGTCTCTAAAAGATTTCTTTTAAATCATTATACTTTATAATATTTGGATATTCTATAAAGAGATCGAAAGATTGAATAATCCTTTAATTTTGGAAAATTTAAATTTTAAAATGGCCACTCAGGACACTAGTGCAACATAATACTTTCTTAGATTTACGCGAATGTTTGACATATTTAAATAAAACTATCTTTTCGGATTTTTTCGCAGATTTATTTTGATTTTTGGTTCCCGACGTTTCGAATGCTTTACAGCAATTATTTAAGCCATATAACTGTTTAAAGTTAAAAAATATTGTAAGGAAATTGGTGCAATTTTCATTTTGTTATTTGTGGGTAGGCTGTCTGTAACAACTATACCTTCAAGACATGTAACACCTCAGTCTCTCCCGTGACCATGGATGCTGTCAAGCATTCGAAATGTCGGGAACCAAAAATCAAAATAAATCCGCGAAATAATCCGAAAAGATAGTACAACATAATTAAAAACTGAACAAGAACGTACAGTTCGTCTCGTCGGTGCGGTCGTTGCAGTCGGCCACGCCGTCGCAGCGCCGGTCGTGCGGGTAGCAGGCGCCGTCCAGGCACTCGGCCAGCCCCAGCGACGCGTTGCAGGCGGACGCGCGCCGCCACACCGACACGTCGCTCAGCACTATCAGACCCGCGTATCTGCACGGACACCATGAATATTTTTATTCAATCATTAATTTCCCACTGCTGGACAAAGGCCTCTCTGTTCTCATACTTCACAATAAAAATAAATGAAAATATTCACACCACGAACTCGTCGTGTACATACGCCGTTATTAATAGGCTGTCAACCTCGCGTTTCTTTACAATCACAACATACATTCATACTTAGGGTCTATGCGCACTACGTCTTATAAATGCGCTAACGATAGCCGTCGTGAAGCCGTCGAGTGTATAGGCTCTTATTTATTTATATTACACTAGCAATGCCCCCGGCTCTGCCCGCGTTCAGATGACCAAAAACCAAATTCTTAGGTTTTACATATTAGTATACTCTTACATTGCAGTTTTTGTATTTTTTCTCAGAAATGAGATATTTTCCCGCGGTAAAAAGTATCCTATATGTTGACCCGGATAAAACCAACTATCATCATACCAAATTTCATCAAAATCTGTCCAGTGGTTTTCTCGTGATGCGGTAACAGACAGACAGACAAACAAAAATTCTAAAAACTATAGATTTGGACTCTGTATCGATAATAATGTCTATTTCAATAAGATTTTCCAAAAAATATTTAATGTACAGATTCGGCTTAGTTACAATTTTATTATATGTATAGATTCAATTGTAAACTATCATTACATACGATTTAAAAAAATGGTTACTACATTTAATTGTTATATGAGGATTATTTTTATCACATGTCGTTACTTATTTGAAACAATTGTGAGGTTTAAAATTTAACAGAAAAAATGAAATTATCAAAAAGTAACCTATTGTGTAAGTCATTCAAAGCTATATATTTATAAATTCCGAACCGTTAATGCAGTTTAATTGTACGAACTAGTTCTGGCCGGGCACTAAATCATGCACTAAAACACTAATGCCCGATTTCACCAACGTCACCTAAGTTTAAGGGATCCCCTAAGCATGGTTAGGGGGCTGTTAGGGGACAGTTTCTGTTTCACCGACAGTTAGGGGTCACCTAAATATTAAAAGGCCCCCTAAATTTAGATGCTCGAAATATGGGCTTAAAGACGATCGTAAAACGAAATTTAATTTAGGGGCTAGTTTAGGGGACTTTTAAGCTAGGAATCCCATAGGTGGTACCTTATGGGTTGTTGGTGAAATCGGGCATAAGACATGCAGTCAGATATCTCAATGTATTATCATGAACGAATGACAGAAATCAGTGAATGAAAGACAAACAATAAATATTTTACAAAAACTCACTCAAAAGTGCGATTGGCGTCAATACCAAAACTTGGCGAGGGGAAGTACACGAGTTCGTCCGCGTCTCCGAAGTGCGAGCGCCACGTGTATGCGAATGTGCCGTTTGTTGCCTCATCGAAGTGCGACATTTTTGATATCACCTACGTAAATTAATTTTACATTATATTATATTTATGTAATTAAATAATGAATTTATTATTTTAGAAGTATTTTATAATTTATTAATACATTTTAGTTTAAAAAATCACTGTTGTTGTGTTGTTATGTTATTCAGCAACGCCCCACTGCAGTACACGGTCCTCCCTTCAATACGAGGGAGATCAGGCCATAGTCCACACAGGCAGAGTGCGGGTTGGCGAACTCTACATGCTCTTAAACTTACTAGGATCTCTCAGACATGCAGGTTTCCTAACGATTTTTTCCTTCACAAGACAAGTGGTAATCATATTGGAAATGATTCGCACATGAAAATATCAGAGGTTCGAGACCCGGATTTGAAATCGCTTCAGTTTTAGGATATAGGATTCCCATTCGTGCTCATTACACAAATGTATGCCCCCAGTGGGTTCGAACCCGCGACCGCTGGCACAGCAAGTACACAGCAGTAGGTCACTACAAACTGAGCCAAACGTGTCGTCGAAAGATGAATGGTGTGTTATAGTAATGGTGAGTGTTACGGGATGATGTCGAGTACCTTAGCATAGCTGAGCTCGTTGCCGGCCTGCATGGTGTAGAAGGCGTGGTCGATGCCGGAGAGCCCCACGTAGGCGCCGGGCTCGCCGTACACCGCCACCTCCACGCGCTCGCCCGTGCGGTGCTTGCGGTTGTTCACTGTCACCGTGAACTGGCACACAATGTTATATTGTTTATTGCACAAACAAGTTTAAAAAAATAATAATAGAAAGAAATTGACGTGGACAAAGGTGAACAATTTAATAGATTTAATGGAATATACTATACTTTATATATTTCAACATTTACTAAATCTTTGAATTATTTACCTCAATATTTTTAATTTGAATAACTCCAGTTTAAAAAAAAGTTTATTTTTCATTTAAATTAAAATATCACCGCTATTGAATAAATCATAACATAGCTTGGGATATGATCATTTATTTTAAAATTTTTAAAGCTTACTTATTAAATTTCCATAGTGACATAAAATTAACGTAACGTATTATTTTTCTATTTTCCATGTAAACTTAATTTATGCCCAGCTTTTCATGATATACATTAAAGTTTTATAATACACATTACTATTAATTTTATGTATAATTGTCCATATACCCAACAACAAAGTGCGATACGCTTACATTGATAGTATTGATGCCGTTGACTTTTAAGTAGTTTTATGATATACATTATTGTAATTTCATGGTTAATTGTTCATATATCCAATAACAAAAGCAGTTACACTCACGTTATTAATATTGATGCCGTTGACGGGGAAGGTGAGCGAGTCGGCCAGCACGAGCGCGCGGCGGCGGTGCGCCCACACCAGCAGCGTGCACACCGGCGCCATCTCCGCCGACACGCCCACCGCGAACGTGCGCACGCCCTCCTGTTACCGTATACAAATATACACTATTTCATAGGGAATAAGCATAATTTTTGTTATTATTTTTTTATCGTCATATAGTTGTAAAAAATATATAATACCGTTACGGATACATTTAACGCTTGATATTTCGCACGCGCGTAACGTCACATATGTGACGACTGATATACACAGAGAAATTACGACTCAATTTGTAAGCGACAAAATCGCTAATCGCTGTTATTATATACTCTGACGTCATTCGACCTGACCAATGGCGAGCGTTTCTACTACTTTGAATACCTCTACCTATATTAGCCCTTTAATAATTATTTTCTTAATCAAAAAGAATTTAAATTAAATAATATTAATATAGGCTTAATTCAAAAGCAATGACGATTATAAAAAAAAAATATTTCACCTTAAATCACACGCATATTGGTTGTGTGCAAGTCGAAATTACTATACATATAAAGAGTGAAGACCTTATTGCCCTTTTCTTCGAAACTTAACTCAATAGAAATACAACAGATTCAACCTCCACTTGGTAAACGGAAAACCTTGTCAGTCGTTTGCGTTGGCGTGACCATAACAATTATATATACTTCATTAATCATTAATTATTTATATATTATACCACAGAAACACATATGTTATCAATATGTACATACATATATACAAATCCATACCTGCATCATCTCCTGACCACTTGTAAGTATAATTCCTTTGGACATGACAATCCAATTGAATGTCTCCATATAGAAATTACTCTGAACGTGGAATATTGCGTACTCGCCAACCTGATTACATAAAAAAACAAATAAAAAATTAAATCCAATTGATCTTCATACTTTTTCGTATTGAACCTTTTAAATTACGTTCAAATCAGATTTGTCTTGACTGTAAGAAAAAAAAAATTAAAAAAATCTTTCAGTTTCACTAGTAATTTGCAAGGTTTCATATGAATTTTACATACTTACAAACTTTGAAATCGTTGGGATAATAATTTATACATAGCTTTAAAGAGAAAACAATTCCAAATATAGTTCTACATAATTAATAATTGATATTATATCAAAATCAGAATGCCAACCCTAGCGTCAGTGGTGGTGGTAGACACACGTATGTGGTGGTGGCCGGGGCTGCGGTGCGCCACCAGCCGCACGTCCGCCGAGGCGCGCGACCCGCGCGCGTCCGTCAGCTGCGCGTTCAGCCGGATACCCGTTATTGCGTTCAGTGTGTCGCGGTAGTCCGACGTGTTCTCTAATTCTGTTTTAAAAAAAAACTTTATTTCTAACACATGATACAAAAAAAACAAATAATTAAATAACAAAAAAAATCAAAATGTAATTGCTCATTTTATGCAACATAATATTCATTAATGTTTATGCGTAAGTTACGGAACCCTAATCCCACGAATATGCTGACATATCAAATACATGTACGTTTCCCAGGCGACCACCGCCGAGTTCCCCGAATTAGTTTTGTAATGCCGCATTGTTTTAATTTAGTAATTTTATTAATTGTAATACTTTTCCAATCACTCTTTATTCATACTTCGAGTAAAGACGTCGTTAGTTTTAAGATAGATAATTATTGTATTAATGTAAAATTACTAAATAATTATTAATTATTCGGTTTTTTTTCGACCTCCTGACTGCTGCAAACGTAATTGGAGCAGTCGGTAGGATTTTCGCGGGCCGGTTCGCGATCGGTCTAAATTAATTACTCGATAATTATCACGTCGCGTGCCGCCCGGGTGACTACCAAGCACCGTTCGAGAATCCAGAATCTACGGACCTGTGGCAGCCGGGAGTGGAATCCAACAATCGATTCAACTGAAAAAAGACCAGATAATGCAGTTTATGTGAGTACATAAGAATTGTTCTCGTGTTGCTCCTTTCTAGACCTAAGCCTATCCATAAGCTACCAAAATTTTCCATCCTAAAGCATCTAGGATCCGAGAGCCTCAATCTAGGCAGGCCCGTCGGTTAGGTATAGATAGCATAAGAAATATTAATTCGGAAGAAATTATAAATTCAAATTTAGATTGTAGTCCTTCTAATTTAATTAATTTAGTTAATATGTCTCACGATCCGGATATCATATTTAAGGCCCTCCGCCTAGTCCCGGAATTCGACGGGAACCCAAATGTTTTAACTAGATTTATCCAAATTTGTGACCATTTAGCGATCCAATATCTAAGCGACTTACCAGGTAGTGAATTTTCTAACATTTGCCTATTAAATGGAATTTTAAATAAAATAACAGGCACAGCAGCAAGCAAAATTAATTCAAACGGAATACCCGACAGTTGGCTAGGAATTAAAACACTTTTAATTAATAACTTTTCCGATCAAAGGGATAAAACCGCCCTATACAATGATCTCTCCTTAGCCACACAGGGTAATAGAAGCCCTCAAGAATTCTATGACCATTGTCAAAATTTGTTTAGCACGTTAATGACGTACGTTACACTGCATGAGACACTATCCACCACTATCGAAGCAAAACGCGATTTGTATAAAAAAGTAACTATGCAGGCCTATGTTCGTGGTCTTAAGGAACCATTAGGGTCCCGCATTCGTTGTATCCGACCACTAACAATAGAAAAAGCTCTTGAATATCTACGGAAAAAAAAGTATTTTAAATTTAGAATTAAGAGAATATTATAATATAATCCAACCAGCTTCTTATTATGCTAATAAGCAAATAGTTTTTATATTCCGATTTCCTATTATTTCTATGGATAATTTTTTATTATATAGATTAGCAGTAGTACCTAATAAAAAAATCACAAGCTCTCATCCCATCCTCTCCTTTCATTGCAACTAACGAGAATTCATTCGTGTACATAGAGGCCGAATGCCCGAGACATAGCAGCTGGTATCTCTGTGAAATGGAACTCAATCATCAGATTCGTACAAATTCAGATTGTATCCACGAGCTAATTATTAAACAGATTTTGAAGGAATCTTGTCACTTAACTACAGTCAATCTTCTACGAGAATCAATGGAGAAACTGGACGATATGCATTACCTTATATCGTTCCCCCAGCATCAAAAGATACAAATATCATGCGGTAAACAGGAATTCACTTCATTAAAAGGCAGCTACCTCATAACTATTCCCCTAGGATGCAAAATCATATCCGAAGAATTTACGTTAATTAATGACAACAACGAAGTAAGAGGACAGCCCTTAAAATTGATGAAGATACCCGATGAAATTGCGCACCTAGATACAACTATTAATATATCATCTATAAATATCCAAGGACTCCATAGACTCAAGGACAAAATTATGATACAATCACCGCTACAAATTGAATGCGAAAAGGATATTACGGTATATCATACAACCATACCAGTATACGCAATATTATTCAGTGCAGGTGCACTTATCATTTTATTACACTATAGAAAGTATAAGAAAACTACTACAAAAAGGAAGAAATTTTAGAAAATAGAGATAACCCAGAGAATCTTAAGGACACAAGTATCCCGGCAACTTTTTCACTCAATATTCTCAAATAGTTGCCTCTCTAGGGGTGGAGGAGTTACGGAACCCTAATCCCACGAATATGCTGACATATCAAATACATGTACGTTTCCCAGGCGACCACCGCCGAGTTCCCCGAATTAGTTTTGTAATGCCGCATTGTTTTAATTTAGTAATTTTATTAATTGTAATACTTTTCCAATCACTCTTTATTCATACTTCGAGTAAAGACGTCGTTAGTTTTAAGATAGATAATTATTGTATTAATGTAAAATTAATAAATAATTATTAATTATTCGGTTTTTTTTCGACCTCCTGACTGCTGCAAACGTAATTCGTATTTATTATTTATTTATTTGTTTTGAAAATTGTTTTCATAAAAAAAATCATATAAAATATATCATAATCATAGGAAATAGCATTTTGTACATACCTACTTGTATAATTAAATTATACATGAATATTTATTAATTAAAATAATTTCTCACTAAAATTGAAGTAATTCATACTATTATAAAATACAAACCAAGTAATTAATTATCTTACTCAATAATATTACCATTAACAATCATAAATATCATCTCTTATTTAGCCCTTTTAATCATACCACGTTAAGCATGAGCTTCCCACACATTAAGAAAAGCGATATAATAACAAAAGACACTATTACATTAATTAACATGGTAATTACAACATAAGTGCTCATTTTTGTAAAACCCCTTCCCTTCCACAGCACCACCCAAGTCAAATATCAAAGAAAATAGAACAACTCACTGAGCAACTTGTACAAGTCTATCTTCAGATGCCACACGGCGTCCTGCCCGGGCAGCAGCATGGGGCGCTGCGGCTCCACCACGCCGCCGCGGCCCTCCAGCGTGGCTGTCACCGTCAGCGCCACGCCCGCCGCCTGCCACGCCGGCAGCCGCGACCCGTCGTGGTACGATACCACCATCTGTTAACAATCGGATTAAAACTTAATAAGTATATAAAGTAACGCTTTAGGAAATCCGTAATAAACTAATTAATGTACAATAATTATAAGAAAACCTTAAATTATTATATATATTTTTACACGACTGCGGCGGAAACTCGAAGGATTTTTAAAGCTCAAAGGCTTGTTATATATGACTTGATAATATAAGTGTCATAGAGAAATTTTATACACCAATTAGTATACTTTAAAAAACATTTTTTCTTTCAAATGTATCAAAACATATCCAACTTATAAATATTTAATATTTAATTCAAAAATAGTTTTGGAAAACAAATTGTTAAATAAAACTAAATGCCTACCTAAAAGACTAGCTATGTAAAGTACAAAAAATGTAAAATCAAAACGAGTTCTAGCTTTTAGACTCAAAATCTACAGCTGTACATTCCTAGCAATTAATCTAATAAGGCATCAATCCTGACTCAAACCAAGAATCTCATAATCTACTACTTACTACATAGCATATTAGCCACTAAGCTAATAACAAACAACAATAAAAACAACAACACTCACATAAACATCAAAAGGCATAGCCGGTTTGAACACTTGCAATTCACCACCGAGGAATGTGACGGTTAATGACGAATTGAATATCCTGGCGATACTGTATCCTTCTATAACCTCGTCCAGGAATGGGTCGCCCACGGACGCGGTGATGATCAGCTCCACGCCGTCCAGCGTGGGCACAAGCTGGGCGAGCTCCGACATTGGGTATTTGAAGTCGTAGGTGCCGTTGAACTGAGGAATTAAAATTAAATGTTACTATACACTTATGGCCTGATCCTCCTCGTCTTGAAGGGAGACCCCTGCGCAGCAATGGGATGTTAAAAAAACGGCTGAATACATTACTTAATTCTATAATTAGGGCTTGCTGGAAATAGAAAGTGGGTTCAATTTTATATAAAACTATCTTTTCGGATTTTTTCCCGGATATTGACCATATTTGCTGTAAAGCATTTGAAACGTCGGAATAAAAAAAATCAATCTTTTTATTAATAATCTAAAATTCTCGTGTAAACTAAGAAAGTATTAAGCGGGTTCAACTTGGGTCTCGCATCTCTTATGATTTTCAAGTACATGATTTCTATTTAATTATCATAATATTTAACACCTCCAGGTAAATTTCTAAAAAAATAATTAAATTTCTAAGAAATCTATTTTTAACTGTAACACCGGCGTGTCTACGGTCGTGGAGGGATTAAAGCAATGGAAAACATAGTGAGTAAGGCTGCCGGCTGCAAACTAAGATGTTTTGGAAAGCCTTGGCAAACTATCATTGAAGGAAGAGATGTTAAAAAAGGCCAAATAATTAATAATCTTTAAAAAAAAATGCTATACTCACAAATCTCAAATACGGCAGCTGGTCGTAATTTGGATTATTATAAATATAATTGTAAGTAGACGAAGTGCTGTACGTGTTGTAGTAGGGGTTGTTCGGGTTGAGATTATTATTGAGCTCTATGGGGTCCGGTTTCGGCATCCAGAAGGGGTATTTTTCGTCCTGGAAAAAACATAAATATATTTCGTAACTTGTATCATTCGTCTTTCTTTTATGGTGATTTATGACTAGTTTAGTCAGTTTCGCCTTTCTATGATAATCCTAACAATAACCGCAATGTAGGTTTAATGGAGACGGTTCCCATTTTTTTTTTCAATTATAAAAAAAATATATAAATTATAAAAGTCGCGCTTGTTAGAATACTTTCGTGACGTCACACGACTTGAACGACCGAAATTCAAATTAATTTCTCAGTCATTTATTGATAGATTTCAAAACTATTATAATTCCATTGCATTAAGTATGTTATTATCAAAATTTTACAATAATCCAATATTAGAATAAGGGAACTTACAAAGTTAAATATCCTAGTGTAAACCTTCTGCGGGTCGTACCACCAGCCGGGCTGGTCGATCTGGTTGGGCTGGCCGGGCCGGTAGCGCGCCTCCGACTCCGAGTACTCCGACTCGTTGTACAGGTACGGGTTGTAGTTCGGACGCACTGTTGACGGAAATAATTATCAATAAATCCTTTTACTCAAAAGATTTTTTAACAACGAAATAAATATAAACAGAGAAATTATGCTTTGTATTTTTTTCTATAATCTTTTTAAATAAAAAAAATTGTTCAATTTTATAATAAAAATGGTTGTTTTACGTAATGGCGTTATATAAAATTGGCTGTTATATAAAACAACTAGCGATTTTCTAAAACAGTAGATTCCACAATCCATCTGCGACATACATCGATAAAAAAAAGTACTAGATATAGATACACAATCCCATGCAAAAGTTCTCTTAAAACTGTCACCAATTGTGTTTACGTAATTATTATGATTAACATAAAAATACAAGAATGAAAATTGAATCTTAAATGCAATGCTTAAAGTTGTTTTCATTAAAAAAAATTAAAAGCGCGCTCAAATATTTAAACGAGCGCTCATTCGGCGAGGACATTTTTAGTTGCTGATTGTGTATCTAGTACTATTCTGATCGATGGCAACATATGCGTACTATAATTATAGCGTTTATTATAATTTTATACTTTTGATTATGTAATAATTATAGCGTATGTTATACACACTTTTAAAGACATACATACATACATATCTGATTAATTAATTATAATTGTCTTTAAAATGTATGTAAATGTTTTAATATGTATGTTGTTATTGTGCTTTCATCTAAATAAATAAAACAAGTACCCCTCGTGTACTGGTCGGCAGGCGGCGCGCCGTACGGGCCGAGGTTGTTGAACTGGCCGCGCGCGTAGTGCGCGGGGCGGTACTGCGGCACGGGGCGCAGCGTGGCGCGCAGCGTGAGGTTGCCGCGCACGGGCGCGCCGCTCGTGTAGTTGGCCATCACGCGCCCGTGGATGTACTGCTCCGTGTTGAAGAAGAACGCCGGCATCGTCACGTTCACCTGTCGACGTGTTAAATAAATACTCGTTAATAATTATTTTATTGCTTGAGATATAATGGTGTTTTTTACGGTTCCGACAACATTTAATTTTGTTCAATTATTCTTGAGTCGGAAGTCATAGTATGATGTAAGGTAGCCAGCCCTATAACCTCCCTCAATTACTTGACTATAAAATATAAAAAGATTTTTAAAAATTCATTCACTTCAAACTGAGACCTAACCATGAACTCCCTTTGCCGAATTACAATGACACCAACCGACATTATTATTATTTACATGTAATTTTCCACTCCATGAAAGTGAATAGAAAGGCTATACAATTTTAAAGTAATTTGTCAAACAGAGTCTGTATGGTAAAAATAAAATTACCTCAAATCTAGTTTGATAATACTCTTCAACAAGAAACTGCGCCTCTTCAGTCTGCCCCAATGCCTCGACACGCACTGTCCATTCACCAAATAGTGGCTGATCTGACAATTGGTACTGGAGACTCACTGTACCGAAGTTGCTCTGTTAACATATTCATGAAATGTTTTTAAATCCTGTGAATAATAAGCATTCATAGAGTCAAATGACAAACGGGGTGCTAACTTCAGTTACATAGCCCTTTATATTCCACTTCTTCAAATTTTACAAGCAATTCTTAAAAATAAATAAATAATATGTTGGGATATTAATACACAGCTCCATCTAGTACCATGATAAGCTACGAGGCTTGTGTTATGGATACCAGATAGTTGTTGATACACTACACATATATAACTTTAAATACATACATGTTATAAATATAAACACCCATGACTAGAGTACAAACAATCGTGCTCATCACACAAATGAATACCCCCAGCGGGACTCGAACCCGCGACCGCTGGCACAGCAAGCAAGCACTTCACACTGAGCCAAACGTGTCTTCAAAATGACATAAAACACAAATATTTGGCCTAATTTTTCAGTAATGAATTTCACTTGTTTCAAATTAAAATAATAATATTTTGCTTACTTTCAACTATTATCATTAAAATATGAAAATATTAAACACAAAAGGCATATAATTATCGACAGATTTCCTTTCTTTTATACCCTCATTGTTTTATGTCATATGAAGCCATTTAAAGTCAATGAAATTTTATGACGTTTTGTTTTTGATGTCTCTGAGGAATCATTTTGTAAAATGAAGCATGTTATATCGAAATACTATATTACTTTACATGCACAAATTACATTGATATTAAGAATAAATTCAAATTAGAATTATAACAGGTGAAAACCAACTATGTGTTTTATAAAATCATGGGACAAAAACTTACACATATTATAATAAAATTCTGAGTCAAATCTGTACATTAAATATTTTTTGGAAAATATTCTTGAAATAGTGATTATTATCGACACAGAGGCCGAATCTAGTTTTTAGAATTTGTGTATGTATGTCTGTCTGAGAACGCATCGCGAGAAAATCTCTGGACAGATATTTATGCGGAATAATGATAGCTGGTTTTTCTCTGATCAACATATAAGATACTTTTTACAGTGAAAAAATATCTCATCTCTGAGAAATCTGTACTAAACGCTAAAACGTAACCAGGGACGAACCTGAGCAGAGCGACAATGAGTCGCTAATTAAATAATAAATTGTAACACAATTATTAATTTTTAGAAGAATATTACCTGTCTTGACAGCCATCTCTTCATAATACGTCTATTTGGATCGAGTATAAACACGTCGATGGCCCTTCCGAATGCCTTCAGCTCTGTATTTATTGGAATAATCCGGAATCGTACTGAAAAATAAATCATAAAAATTAAAAATAATAATGCCTATTCCAATAGATTCAAAAATAAGGGTTGTATTTAATTATTGTAAATGTTTCCAAAATAAATTATTCCTTATTGTACTTTTTATATACTTAAACCAAATACTTGTAACATATTTACACCTTCTAAAAAACAAAAAAAAGTCTCAAAAATCAATGTTTTGATAATTAAGAGTGCTTTTAAAATTAAACCTTATAGTAAATAATTTTTTTTTAAATGTAAATAATTGTTGTCAATTCTAAAATTATTTTTATTTAGGTTCTTGTTAAGATGCTAATAATTACAAGAATTATATGTATCCGTTTTTTCACAATTAAATAAAAAATAATGATTCAATAATAATAAATATAAGCAAAACTTATTTTTTCATAACCAAAAAATCTATATATCACTTCTATGTTTAACTTTATTCTTTGAGTTAACCCACATTGTAAAGTTTGAGTTATATAATATTTGAAACAGAGAGCTCTCAAAATAAACCTGGCACTTAACTGGCCATTGGGAAATATAACTATTTCTAGAGTAACTATTAAGAACCAATTCATTGAGTAGCAAGAATTATAATTGATTTTCCTTTAGAATATTAATAAATCTAAAAAAATATATATACAAAGACATTAATATGTATTCAGCAATTTTTTACATCCCACTGCTGGACATGTGCCACTCTTCCATATGAATAGGAGGACTCAGTCCACCACTTCACATGTCTTTCGAAAACTTGCTAGGTCCTTTCTGACATGCAATGCAATTTGTTTACATGCAAGACAAGTGGTTAAAACTTGTTAGAAATGATTCGCACACGAAAATATAAGAGGTGTAAGCTGGGATTTGACACTCTTCATTCGGTTTCCCAAGTAAGCACTTTACCACTGGACTACCACTGCCACATTTAGATTAATAATGACTTAAAAGAATACTAGTTTTAAGAAAACCTGATTGCTATTATAAATGCGAAAGTTTGTATGCATGTGTATGTTTGTTACTCCTTAACACTAAACTGCTGGATGGATTTGAATAAAATTTCCTTTTAAAATTTCCTTTGCAGATAGACTAAGTTGGAGTGAAGGGAGTGACACATAAGCTGCTATTAGGATCAGAGTGCTCTCTATATTAATAAATGTTTACCTGTTTGACTCTGCATATACACAGGTTTGTCCATCTGTATGAAAATTGTCATAAATCTTTTAGAGAATATTAACTGTGTCTCGTTAACAAATGCGCGTCCTCCAAATGGGTCATCCAAATATAAGCCTTCCACACGAAGTTTATAATCACCAGGAACTGTTGTAGCTGGTATCTGAGATATATTAAAATAACAATAATTTTGGATGGAATTCTTAAATTATTAATTTTTAAATAAGTCTATACTAACATAGAGCTGCAGAGTTTATTTACTTGAGTGCTTCAATCTCTGAATTTACTGGTCCAATTTGAAAATTAATTTTTGTATTTTATACTGTATTTTCTAAAGAAGATTATAGGCTATCTAACATCACACTACGACCTATAAGAGCAGAGTAATTCTCCAAATATAACGACGTGGGTCGAGCGAGAGATAAAACGCTTGTATGAAATATTAGTTTTCTTCATTTACATATACCAAGATTATATTGTTATATGTTTATTTTCCAATCATTCTTTGATTGTGTTGTATTCTCATAAGTTATAACTTAAAGATGATATATATCTAATACCTTTAAACGAGCAATTCTTGTATATTTATACCGGCGATCTCGGAAACGGCTATAATGATTTTGCTATGTCGGGGTTTTCGAGGACGACAAATTGTACTAGACTAATCTTATGTCTAGGAAAACGCGTCTTTTCGAGTTTTCATGCGGTTTTCTTTCGCACGCAAAATATGGTCGCTAATTTCACACGCTCGGACATAAGCATCGTGGTCAAGCGGCCAGGCCGCAAGATTAACAATGACAGTTGTCGGGTCGAATCCCAGTCTGACAAAAGCCTTTACTTTAGTTTTTTTTTTGTAATTATTCAAGTTTTTAGTTTTATTTTTATTTTGAAGCCAAATTAAAAAGAAAATTGTACTTTTGGCCAAAAACTACCGAGCGAAGCTCAAACGCCCAGGTACTGATACTATTATTCTAACATTTAAAAGTTTTGATAAAATATACAAAGTTATTGCAACCTGTTAAGTGCTATACAAATATTGAACTATGCATAACTATAGTGCCTAGTCACTAGGGACCGGTAATAAGCTTATGCGATTTTCTATTATGAATGTCAATATGATTTGTGCTAATTAAACATAGCATTTCCAGTTAGAATGTCATGCAATTAGTATTCTTTCATGTTAAGAAATGATATAAACAAATTATTTTTTTTAAAAACTTTCATGATTTTAGAATACATATATTAAAGGGAGAAATTTAATACTAAACAAAATTTTATTTAGCTAATTAGCTACACTTTAATTTTATAACTTTTTAATATTTTAAATAATTAATAAAACAACAAAAAATTTAAATGTTTAAAAATTAAAGTTATTTATTATACAATTTATACATATAATAAAATCTTAACTAAGCCGAATCTGTACATTGAATATTTTTTGGAAAATCTTATTGAAATAGACTTTATTATCGATACAGAGGCAGAATTTATAGTTTTTAGAATTTTTGTCTGCCTGTCTGTTACCGCATCACGGAAAAACCACTGGAGGGATTTTGATGAAATTTGGTATGGTGATAGCTGGTTATCCGGGTCAACATATAGGATACTTTTTACAGCAGGAAAATGACTCATTTCTGAGAAAAAATACAAAAACTGCAATGTAAAAGTATACTCATATGTAACACCTAAGAATTTGGTTTTTTCATCTGAACGCGGGCAGAGCCGCGGGCCTTGCTAGATACTTTATATAATTTTAAACTCACCCTCATATTGAGAATCTCGGGTACACCTTCCTTCACTTTTTCAATAACGTCTGCTATTTCTACTCCATTGCATGATATTGAAGCTCTTATAGTCATTTGTAATCTAGCCCTTAATATATTAGCAGATATTTTGTATATTTGTCCTGGTCTCACCATTTGAGATGCTACTATGAAGTATGTGCTAAAAAATTCAAAGGTTTATTATTTTTTTTTATTTTCTTATAATGTATTCCTATGAAAATGCCAATATTATTAGCAGTATATATTTAAATAACTTAGTAATATAAATTTATTGAATATTAACTATGAAAATTGTTAATATTAATTATATAAACATAATAGAAACACAGCAATTTTACTTACGCCTCATTAATAATAACATTGTCATTATCTAAATCAAAACTTTTGTATGAGGTGCCATATGTACGGCTATTGTCCCATGAAGGTCTTGGAGTGTTATCTCCATTATATGGATTCTGATCAAACCCTGGTTCATTACGATTATCATATTGGTTTAACTTCTGATCATTATCATATTGGTTTTGGTTCAAATCATATTGATTTCTATTAGAGAATCTCCGATTTGGATCATATGGATTATCATATTTTGGATTATTGGTGTTGCTATAATCATTAGTGGGATTTAGATTCCCTGGATTTTGTTGATTGTAGTTAGGAAAATTATAGTCTTGGCTCAAGCATAGCTGTACTAATAATGATAACGGTATAATTTGTACTATGAGATTCATACTTCAGTCTTATAGTTTCAGTAATCTGTAACAATAATAAATAAAAATTATTATATTGATTAATTTTTTTTTTAGCTTCGTCTAAATTCTCCATTTTCGTAAAGTAAGTTAGTGCACAATTTCATTAACCTGGAAGTTATCATAAACAGTATGTTTTGTTTTAAACTCAGTGGAGCGGTTTAACTAAAAACTATTTTTTATGGCATTTCTATGTATAAAAATGGGATCTTTAACTGTACTTTTAACTTGAATTTATTTTAAGCAATTCAAGAGATGATTATTCCTAATTTTAATTCAATAATAACTTACAATTACTTAACCTGAAGTTAACGCCCATGGAAACGCCTGGCTTTATGTTTCTGTACAAAATATAATAACAACACAAACACAATATTAGCAGGTAAGATACTTATTCAAATAATATATTATATAATAAAATATATAATATTTTTGAAGGGAATAAATTGAATTTTTTGGAAAACAAACAAGTTCGTTACACCGTCAGACTACTCACTTCACTTCACATAAAAAGTATCCAACCAAAGCCAAAACTCGTTCGGCGCAGCCGCACCACGCCCGGTTAATGCCAATTTAAATTGACAGATGGCTAAAACCGTATTCTACCGGAAACTCAATAGCACATTACAGTAAAAAAAAAATGTTTATAATTTACGTAGTAAAAATTGCAAAAAAATAACATTATGATATTTTTTTATTTATTGTTCTACGTTTTACTATAATAAGGTTATTTTGAATTTTATGAGGAAATTCATAAATTTTTATATACGGCAAGTATTGATTTGAGAGGTCCTGGTCGGCGATGGTCTCCTTCAGCGAGGCCGTCATCTCACTGAAGGAGACGGCGGAGAGGGAACGCGAGGCTAACGCCTTAGCAGACCCTCTTCGTCGCCGTCGGCTGGGGGAGAGGAGGCGCCGGTATGCGCATCTTCTCCCGCCACCCTAGAGGAGCTACTGCGGGGGGGTCTCTCGTTGACTCCCCTGCACGTCATCGGGGCGGTCGGGATGCTCTGTGAATCGAGGGCATCCCAGTTTAGGCGAGGTAGGTCCGAGGGTACGGGCTGTCCGCAGGGGTGTTGTAGTGAATGCGCAAGCGATCCTGCACACTCCATTGCACTGCGGCGACGGGTTCCGTTGTGGGTTTTAGTGAGTAGGAGTCTCACAGTACCCTACCCATTGACGGCCGGTAGGGTCCCCATGATGGGTTTCCCCAGCGTCAATAAAAAAAAAATACATATAGCGTATGTATACTCTAAGACTTAGCGGGCTTAGTTCTAGTTGGTCTGACCAACCAAGCGTAGGTATTACCTAAGTTACAAAAACTATTGATATAGCTAAAAACTCTGTTGGTATACATATTTTTTTTTCATTGTTTTCAAATGATATAAATAATCAATTTCATTCGGCTGAAAACCAAACACACACTCTCGCACTCTTTAAAAAGGGTTACATACTCTATGGCACTCTCGTTGACGTCGTCACTCGTGAGTCGTGACAATAAGGGTTACATACTCTATGGTCGTGACTCGACGACTTCGATCAACAACATAGTACATACTATTATTATTGTAAATTGTTGATCAACGCTTGACCTCGACGCACTATATGTATATAGTAGTACTAGCATTGCCCGCGGCTCCGCCCGCGTTTAGATAACCAAATTCTTCGGTTTTACATATTAGTATACTCTTACTTCAATGGTTTTGCTGTGATGCGGTAACAGACAGACAGGCAAAAATTCTAAAAACTATAGATTCGGCCTCTGTATCGATAATAATGTTTATTTCAATAAGATTTTCCATAAAATATTTAATGTAGGTACAGATTCTGCTTAGTTACAATTTTATTATATGTATAGATTTATAGATCTGATAATCCGACAAACCTTACTGGAGTCGAAAAATATTTTTTGTTTATAAAAGCAAATATTCTATTAAAATTAATAACTTAGATACATATGTGGTATCACTGACTTTTTGAAGAACTGTTAAGCGGGCTACTCACACACCTGCTGCAGGGGCAATCTAGGGTGTAAAAGTGGGGATGACCCTTAATTGCCACCTTTATTGTGGTGTGTGTGCAAGCAGGGGCAATTTCCTAGATTACCCCTGCGGCCTCGGCGCGAGACCATCCATAGCTCAACTTCTACCCGAACACTGATTATCAGGCATGTATGTAGAGAGCTAGACACATCAGACAGCTTCGATATTGCCGCGACCACCGTGCTCCCTAGATTGCCCCTGCGGCAGGTGTGCGAGTAGTCCGCTTCAACATAGTGGATACATACTCTTTGCTGTTAACGGTCTACATATTTGCTTTACAGGCTGATTTTCTTCTTTCGCCGACTCTGGGCGGGTAGTTCGTTGGCGCTGACCGTAGAAGAAAGCCAGCCCAAGACCGTGGCACCGCCGACGCGCGGTGCTTACAGCTCCGGCGCTGTTGTTCGCCAGCATTAGTAGGGAATGCTTCATATACGTACATATTGACCTATCAGCGCAGACTGTTAGCGTGAGAAGAAAACCAACCGTATTGTTTTTAATTTTAAACTGTACTTTGCTATTTATGCTTAATCGTAATCTCAGCTAAAACAAAATATAAAGTAGCCTACAGCTATGTATTATTAAAATTCGTTCAGAATTTAAGATTTTTGACTACCAACAAGTTTTTATACTGTATGATACATATGTAGACTTTCAAGTTTTCATACTTTATTCTGTAACTTCCTACCCGACGTTGTTCTTCTGTTTTTCACTTATTCACGACGAGATGATTCCGTACCAGCAAGTCGATGAACTTCGCCCGACAGTCATTTCAATCATGCGAGGTGCCTTCAGTGCCGGGTTTTGGGGGGCAGGTTATACAGGGCGCCGCCGCGCGGCAGCTCAAATACTTATTTTTATCGATCTAAAGGAAAACTAGACTCAGCGTTTTATCGTATCTCTCACTAATAATTCTACACATACGTTTTTTTTAATTGTAATAAGTATACCTTAAAGTGTGCCAAAGGCACGACTCGCCCGGGGCGCCCAGATAGATGGCTAAGGCCGGTCCTGGGTGCCTTGCAATTTCTTAGTTTAACCCAAATGATCTTACTATCCACTCTTTTTATTATGATCCATAAGACTTTTATACAAAAAATACTTAAATCAAATAACTTTTTACATTTTTGATTTGCAAGCTTATTACTTAAATGACATAGGTCACTACGCAATCAGGTCAGCCATTTTTACGTTATTTTCCAATAATTAACTTAGAATATAAATATTCCAATACCTTCGTCTATAAATATCCATCCCAAGTATATTTTAATACTTCAACTATCTCTATAATTAATAAAATTATTTCTTTTAAATAAATACGTAATTTCAATAGGCATAGAGAATTTTTTTTTATTAAGTTTTTGTTGTTTATCGTAGTGTTGTTTATTAGGTTGTTAAATAATGAACAGAATAACAAAAATACATTATATTTATTGCCCGCAGGTTTGCTATCTAGAATGTTATAGTCGCAAAGTGCTTAAAACTTATTGAATTAACAGATTTCGTTGAAATTTGAAATATATAGTCATTATTCACCAATGGTTAGAAAATTGTTGATAATGATTTTTAATACAGTTTAGTTTTGTAATATTATATTCTTGTCTTGTAAAACATCTCATTTTAATGTGCAAAGTTGAACATTAATGAAAGTGGTTTAGTTGGTTGGTGGTAGTTTGTGGTTAAAGGATAGGTTTAGCCCTCTTGTTTCGTCGATTATTACAAGTAGTTGTTTCAGTCTGCTTTATTATTATTCTTGGGAGATTCAAATTTAGGTGTATAATGAACTTATCTAAAACTATGTGAAAACAAAAAGGGCGTGATGGAAACTTTGATAAAAATAAGGCAAGATGTTTATTATCTCCCACTGCAAGCTGATATTTTACATTATAGTGTACATGTACATAGGCACATTGACAGGGATAACAAAATAAAAAATATACTGATTGATGAAATTCTAATTAACCACTGAATTCTCCACAAGTCAGCAGGACCTCATAAACAAAGGAATTGATAAAAAAAAATCAAATTATCACAATGGTGTCAGGACAGAGACTCGTCGGACCGCAGTTCGACCGGTTAGAGCGACTAACTACCGTAACTGATAATAACAAGACGAACAAGAGAGTCCGAAAGGGTTCGGGTGCACCGGGGCCTCCAACTCTCCTCATTGAAAACTCATCATACGCCAGCATCCAATTTATCTTTCGACAAATAAATCTGTACAAAATATATTAAATATATACTCTGTAATGCTAAAAACTGTAACGCTACCTCATCAATAGTTCAATCACGATTATTAAATGATTTAAAAACACAACTCTTTCACGTGCAAGAACAAACATTAACCTACGGCGAGCGCTGCCCGCGGCGCGGCGGGAGACCTATATACAAGTCAACATTTAAAATCCTCAGTCTCTCGCGAGATTACCGTCGCTGCATCTACTCTTATAATTCCGTTGCTTGAATTTCATACTCTGTGGTCTTATCTATGTCGCGTATCGCGTCCTTTGCTTACAGTCCGTGCGTGGCATCGTAATATATAGTGAGTAGCGTGGGGCGGGCGCTGTGTTAGTTGCGCTCGGACTCGTCGCAGTCGCGCGAGATGTGGCCGGGCTTGCCGCACACGTAGCACGTCTTGGTGCCGTCGGGGCAGTTGCGCGAGATGTGGCCGGCCTTGTTGCAGTTGTAGCACGTCTGGTTGGAGCTGTCGCGCCCGCCCTCGGGGCAGTTCCGCGCGATGTGCCCCGTCTTGTTGCACGTGTAGCACGACGGCTCGTCGGGGCTCTGCGCGCACTCGCGCGCTATGTGCCCCGTACCGTTACATCTGCACATCACAACAGTACACAATAATTAATCACACATTACACAATAAATAAATGTTACAATTCTACCATCATTGCTATAACACGCCGATATATTTTATTTCGCAATGTATACTCAAAGAGTATTTTAAAAACTTTTGTTGATAAGGTAACCATATAGAATCTTGCTATATCTATGATAATAATACATGTTATCATACAACTAATCATTGATGACAGTGTATTTAACTTTACATGGGACTTTGACTCACATAAAGAATGTAATGGAAGATAAAATTATAGGTCCGTACTGATCATAAATTTAACAATTATGTTCTACTGGCTTTAAATTTAGTTATAATTTAGTAAATCAAAATGCCATAAATTATTTGACAAAGCATTACTTGCATATATTGTAATAATGAATCATGTTTGTCTAGTTGTCACACGTAAGCAGTAAGCCTCTTAACAGCCGCGTGATTAATCGAGGTCGGGGTCAAGGTTACGTGATACACCGACTCTGCGTGAGCTAGTGCACGTGTTCCTACAATTGTACCAATATGTACTTTTGTGGATTCTTTGATTTACTCTGAGTCATTTCAAATTTGGCAATATGTATAATATGTATAGAAAACGAATATAATTATAATAAAAACATATATGTCTTATTACGTAACTAAAATATTATGTCCTTATCATCAGCATTAGACATGAGTGTGTAGTCCCAATCTCCCATCTATCAAAGTTTGAAAATAAAATAAAAAAATAGCCTTTATTACAGGAGTCAGTTACAGGGTTTTTCAGATATATTGATGTTTTCTGTGTGCCTTTTGGCAAAGGGCTCCTTTCCAAACTTTCTCGTTTCCAAACTTTGTAATTATAAACAAAGGAAAGTGTCACCTGTAGCAACGGTCAGCTTCCTCCTTGCAATCGCGCGCAAAGTGCCCAGTGCGATTGCACTTGAAGCACTTTTCGCGTTGACGGTTGAATCCGGAGTCGCGGGCGCCAACGCCGCCCTGTGTGCACTCGCGGGCGAAGTGCCCCGTCCTGTTACACTTGTAGCACACGCTTGCACTCATTGCTGTAATGAGAAATAATTTGGATTATTTCTCGAAACATTGTGCATTTAGAGAAAAAAAATAACAATTTTTAATTTGTAAAAAGCTTTATTTACAGTTTTATTATTTTAAAAGATTAAAAATATACACTAGAAAATTATTAAAATCAAAAAGATTTATCTAAACGTCATTCATAACAGATTTAAGGTCATTGTAGTAATAACAGAAAACGAATGCAACGGTCATTGTCCTCTTGCATCTCTTTCACTCGCACCGTCAACCACATATGCGGGAAAACATTCGTCAATCACAATTACACTCTCTTTGATTGACATGGTTAATCCGAGCTGATAAGAGTATGAGGCAAGATCACGGTTAATTAATAATTATACAATTTCATTGTAAAATTTGCATTTTATAATTTACAAGCATTGCCCGCGGCTCCGCCCGCGTTCAGATGACCAAAAACCAAATTCTTAGGTTATACATATTAGTATACTCTTACAATCCAGTTTTTGTATTTTTTCTCAGAAATGAGATATTTTCCCGCGGTAAAAAGTATCCTATACCCGGATAACCAACTATCACCATACCAAATTTCATCAAAATCCCTCCAGTGGTTTTTCTGTGATGCGGTAACAGACAAACAAAATTCTAAAAACTATAGATGCGGCCTCTGTATCGATAATAATGTTTATTTCAATAAGATTTTCCAAAAAATATCTGATGTACAGATTCGGCTTAGTTACAATTTTATTATATATGTATAGATAATTAATTTGGCTTAACCGTTATTTATTTATACAAACAACAGTGTATACCGTTAGCATAATCTTGTTTTGAAATAAATGTTTACTTAATAGACTACATTACAGATAAAAAATGTTTCGTGCTCTCTTTCTATTTCACGTTACGGCGACATTTTTTATCTCCATTGGCACACTTAAAAGCCATGATAAAGAATTCCATTGAATAATTAAGAACACCTTGTACTTTACATATTTTATAGGACTTAACTGAAGCGCTCTATAGAGCGGGCACTTATAGCACCATACTGTCAGTTTACACCTAATCGAATCGCATGACTCCCACACTATATAAAAAACGAAGGCACATTCAAAGGAACTAAACAGCGGTTTATTCACCAATGTGTATGGACCGTTACAATTACGGCCAATCGAAACACGTAGCACGAAGTAATATAGAAGACAATTTAATGGATGCAAATCAATTGTCTAAAGATAGCTATTTCTTAAATATATGACAATAATAACAATGTTGCGGATAATTCATTGCAACCGAACAACAGAAATGGACAAGTGGCCCATTTGACAAAACAATATAAACTTCCATGAAAACGACAAACGCCAATGTTTGTTCATGGACATGGAAACAATCAGCACTGAAAGTTATAGGATCAGTTGTAAACTGACACATAAATATCATCAATATAATATATACATGAAATTTGTCTTTTTGTTGTTGTTTGTTTAATTAATGCATGTGGCATATTTTTAAAGAACTTACAAACTAAGTATAATATTGCTTTTATGGAGTATATTAAAATCAGTGGACCAACTATGTCATTTAATATGTTGGGACATTAACACACAGCACCATCTAGTACCATAGTAAGCTACAAGGCTTGTGTTATAGATACCAGATAGTTGATACACTACACATATATAACTTTAAATACATACATATTATAAATATAAATACCCATGACTGGAGTACAAACATTCGTGCTCATCACACAAAAGAATGCCCCCAACGGGACACGAACCCGCGACCACTGGCACAGCAAGTAGAGTAGAGAGTGAAAATAATATATTAAAATAGTGTTATTCTCCAAATTATAGATAACTATAGTAAGTAACTATAGTTTTAAATACAATACATATCTTATTTCATAAATAATTGTTATCATAATCTTACATCGGTTTCCACAGATAGACTTTTGATAATTAAATATAAAAAAACCAATATAAATAAAATGATAAACTAGGTAATACATAAAACTACTACTTACTTAGTCAAAATGGCTTTTATTTTTTTTTAAATCTAGATGGTTGTTTTTATTTTAGAATAGTTTTTAACATGTCAGAAAATTACAGATTTCAAGAGATATCCATACTTAATATTATAAATGTGAAAGTGTGTTTGTTTGTCCTTCGTTCACGTCGAAACGGAATAACGTATTGGCGTAATTTTATGTGTTCAGATAGTTGGAGGGCTGGAGAGTGACATAGGCTACTTTACCACGGGATATTATCTCATTCCCATGGAAAATCACGTGATAATATAACCCGAAAAAATATTTATGATCAGAATTACTTGAAACTTTGTATTAATAATCTTCAATACAATTAAATTAATACATATTTTACTATTTTTCGAAATTATTCCCATTAAGGGGGTAAAATAGGGGATGAATGTTTGTATGAAACCTACCTATTGAGTTTTGTTATGAAAATATCATATTTAATTATATTTTTATGCTTTATTAAATGAGTACTTATACATAATCATAAGATTATGACTACAATATCATAAATAATATACTGAAACATCTTAATCTGTTAGATATCAGAAAGTTAATGGTGTCAATAACTAAGACATTGACCTTTATCTGGGGAAAGTCAATTACATGTTAATTATTTCATTTCATATTCAAGAATGCAACTTGAAATAAGTGGCTGCATAAATTATTTGTTAATTTCAAATGAGACAAGCAAGTTTCATATGATTTGCTATAATTTTTTTATGATATGTAAATAAATATTCTTTTATATACAACACTATACTTTAAAAATGTTCAATATAAATAAAAGATTTTTTAAATAGCAAGTATAGTAGGTATTTATATTAAGTTAGAATTAGTAATTAAAACTTATTTTATTAATGAGTATTCATGACAGAAAATTTATACAATAGATAAATTTGAAATATGTCAAATCGCTGATTTTATCAGATTCTCGATATCAATTTCATTTTCATTTAAATAGTTTTTTAAGTGCCCTAGTAAAACTTAATTTACTTTGCAAGTGTAAAATGATCATTCCATGTAAAAGACATGCTATAAATATAAGACCTTATACTGTTAATAATCATAAATAGCTTTCCATTATGATGTATGTATTAACTAGTTTTATCATTATAATATCATATTTTCATTATCAAGGTATTAAGAGTAGTATTAGATTTAATTGACTGCTAGTGATTAAAATTGGGGAAATTCTTAAAATTATACAAAGTTTCCTATTGTAACAATAGAAAATGATATAAGGTTACTATAAATTGAAGAAGAGAATATTTCTTTGTCTCAATATTGCTTTTATTGAAAAAAATAAAGATCAAACACAAATTTATTCAAAATACTGTTAGTTTAAATTACATTAATAGCACTTGCTTACTTTATAAGTGCATTTTATGTAATAAAGAGAGATATATTAAAAAGAAATCAATGTGATAACTAGTTAGGTAGTATTTTACTAACAGTAATTAGTAACAACTAATTAAATAATCATATTTGCATCTCATTAGAAATTGATGTTATATGTTACTATAAAATGATAAATGTTGACTATCATCAATGTGTGAACATTTTGTCAAGGTTATAATGGGGCACATATTTATATGGTCAAATTGCTACAATATATTTTTGAGAAGTTTATCAACATTTATTTAAAAACGATGTAATTAGTAATAACCAATAAGGTAGCAAATTCTACTTTCTCATACGGCGTTTATGACACTTAGATGCGTCATGAGTAAAAAAGAAAAGTTGACTACATGGCACAACGAACGTTGTTTCAGGTAATATCATAGTAAATAATGTACATAATGCAAAAAATATACTATTCTCATAGATCAATCAACATTGCGGAAGAGATGTAGATATAGACATTAAAATACCTCGAATTTCTAAACAGCTTTTGTATGTAGATGTAGCTGCTGTAGTGCTGTCAGTACCACCACGTTCATTAAACAACCTGATCACACTGCGCTGACTTGTAATTATTTAAAATTTATAGTAAGTTGTGCGTAAACTACCCTTTGATATTGAATTTCTTTCTTGAAATGTATTTGATGTAAGTACGCGGTATTATACTGAAACCACGTGTAGGGGTACCGGTAGCGCGCGGTTTAAAGAACGATGATACACTTTACACTTACCTATTTGTTGTGAGACTTCTTAAACACTTAAAGCACTATTAAAGAGACCGTTAATCGATCAAAAACTATAGAAAATTTACAAATTAGTCGTAATTTATGACGCTATGTTTGCAAGGAAGCCAGCCACCATCACTACGAATTCGTAAAAGACATTTTGAGCATAGACACAATAATAAAAAAAAGTTTGAATGCATTCGTAGAATAGTTCATACATAAAGTTTCTATACACGATACAGCAGTTTCACTTACACGCTTAAGTGAATTTTTAAGCATTAAATCATGATATATATTATTTCTGCTAATAAATTTCAATCTCGTACGGCAAAAAAATACAATAAAAATAAACAATACAATTATTAACTTTTGTTAATAAAAATATGCTCTCTGGCTCGGATCAAACACATTATGACCATTTTCAAATATTTTCTTTTAATTCATAATATTTAAAAAACAAACAAAAATGTTAGGTCTTTCTCCATATAAAAACAAGTAATAAAATGTTATCCGGTTTCCGTCTTTATCTATGGTTTCAGTAGTTAGCCAAATAAATACAAGAATAACATGAATAACAAATAAAAGTTTTTTTTTTCGAACAAATTTTCTGAAAGATTGGTAAAATCACTCAATTTCTTTGCTAAAGTTGCATTGAACTTATATGCTTTTATGAGGAAGAATTTTGCCTTTTTGTCACACCAAATGTCGCAGTGACTATGGCCCTCTGTATATTGTAAAGCTCTAATATAGCGTGGATGTTTTTTTTTTTATTTATTTAAAATTTAATTAAAATGACAAATTGTACAGTGCCAGGATACAAAGAAAATGGATATCATTTGATCCCAAAAGACAAAAACTGAAGAAGTTGTGGGCTATAGCAATAAGACCAAAGAAAATGTAACCACTACGACGCGACGACCAAAATTATCGAATTCACAATCTATAACATGGATGACAAATAAAAATCTTTATTTTTGAATAATCATTATAGTTAGTCTGTGAAAACTTGACAGTCTACAGATGACAACCATAGATAAAGAAAGAAGAAGGAAGACATAGGGATGAGTAAGTGAAAAAAATATATCGATATTGATCGTATCAACATTTTTAAACAGTATCGATAATTATCGAGTGAAAAATATCGATATATCGTCAACTTTCACATGAATATCCATACAGAATATATATGTGAATTCCAAAGCATTCAAAATTCGTAAAAAAGAAAAGACAAATAAATTACTATTTTTTATTAATGCTCGAGCCTAAACAATTATATACATTTAATCAAACCAGTAGTTATCAGATATGGACATTAGAAGCACCCTCTGTTTGATGTGCTCGCCTGTCAAGTGGATTCTATGTCTGAAACTTTTGAATTGCCGCCTTTAAAACATGGTGGATACGCTTGCGCTGAACTTGTCGTGAAAAGGCCTATATATTTCTCATGATACTGAAGTTAGCCGACGTGTTATAATTTTTGAAACTTTTTCAAAGCGATAAATAAAAAAAAATGTACTTATATTTTTTTTATTTTCTACATATATTTTAGTCTTTTTTTGTAATTGGTTTGTTAAAAAAATCCTATAATTGTTAGTAGTCTTAACTTCAGCGTCTTACACTGATGATATTGATTTAATAGTATTAGTATTTTCTTGCATGCAGCCAATAGTCTTAATGTTATATTGCATTTCAAAGATTGTGGCGGGATTTTTTAACGTTAACGATGCACGAGGAGCATGCAAGGAGTATCGAGTAGCATTAAACACGAAACCAGAGTTGCTTTAAAAATATATCGTAATTGATATGAATTCAATATTCTAAAATAAATATCGAATACCGATATATCGCGATTAAAAATAGCGATTATATAATATATCGATAATTGTATGGAAAAATATCGATATTATTTGTCCAAGCCTAGGAAGACTGAAAAACAGAAAAACTAAATAAAAAGTAAGAACTTCCCAGTATATATCTATACTCTTTGGTAAGAACTATAATAGAGACAAATTGTCAAACTGCTATTATTTATTTATATTTTATACATATTTTTAATTTTATTTGAACTTTAATTTTATTATAGATGTTATTTTCATTTCTCATTTGTTCTGTTAATGGAAAGATCCCTAAGCAATAAGTAACTTTTCTACATTTCAGTAAATAAAGTTACCAAGTTTTAAATTATTATACATATCTCCATAATATACTCTTTATTTATTTTAGATTAATGATAAATGAATGCCTGAGAATTTTATAACGTATGATCATGTCAACTGAGAAGAGGCCAGGTAGTCCAGAAAATGCCGTTGAAGGAGATGACAGTGAAGGATGGATAGGTCCCATGCCTTCAGAGGCTGCTCAGCCAAAGCCTAAAAAACGCAAAGGCAAGTTCTATTAAATAATAGTGAAGCAATTATAATACTAATGTTAACTATTATTACAAATTACTCATGCCATTGTCCTAAGACCATTTTTAATTGATTTTTTTTTGAAGTTATAATTTCTGCTCTGTATATTACAGTATTGGAATTTGAATCTTTATATCTAGAAAACTTACCATCTTCTGAAACATATGAACGTAGCTACATGCACAGAGATATTATAACTCATGTAGTAGTTACAAAAACTCACTTTATTGTTACTGCCAGTCAAGATGGACATCTAAAATTTTGGAAAAAGCAGGTAATATTTTAATTTCAAGGTATACTTCATGTGGAGATTTTTCTCATCTATAAAATTACTGTGTTGTATTTGTAAGAAGAATACTAAATACTGCTATGTTATTTAAATATATCTAAAAGCTTCTATTATTCTACCTTTATTAAAAAAATAATCCTAGCTTATACTTTTCAGGAAGAGGGTATCGAATTTGTGAAGCATTTCCGCTGTCACCTGGCTCCAATCAGTCATGTGGCAACAAATAGCACTGGTACCTTACTATGTACTGCCTCTACTGAGAAGACTGTGAAAGTCTTTGATGTGGTGAATTTTGGTAAGTTCTCATAAGTTTTATTAAAGAAGAGAGTGGAGTAGAAAATCTTATATATTTTTTCTGAGCCAGCATAATTTTAATAACATAAACAATAGATTCTGACAATCTATACAGATAAATAAAATTGAACTGACTGTTTGTAATGTCAAAATATTAACTTCTTACTAAATGCATATGAAAGTATGTATGGTACATATGAGAAAAACACAATTTTTAAAATGTTTGTCTGTCCGTTTCTATTGTTCTGGCTAACTCTGAAATGGCTGGATTGATTTTGAGGGGACTTTCAATGGCAGAATGTTATAAGAAGTAACTAAGGCTACTTTTATTTTAGAATAAGAATTAGGATTCCTCTTAAAAAAATTATAACATATCTAGGATTCACTCCGGTGCATCCCTAGGTTTGCACCCAAATATGTATTTGCTTGGGCTTAGCAAAGGTAAATCACTAGTGTGAAAAAAAAACAACAAACAGACAGCTGATTTAACAAACAGAGAATAATAAATAATTTTGGGTAAACATGCCAACAATACATTTCAATAAAAAAATTATTATTTTGCATTTAAGCATTTTATAAGATATATAATAATATAATAAATATAAAATATCATTATTTAATTAATATTAAAGAATGTCAAGAGTTTAGAAAAAATAATCTACTAGCAAATATTAAATATGTATTGTTACAGATATGATAAATATGATTTCAATTGAGTTTGAACCATATTGTACAGAATGGGTACACTCTGCGGGGGACCCAATATCAGCGTTGGCTATGTAAGATATTTTTATTATTTAAAAAATATATTATTTCAATGTATATAAAATAGCATCACCAGATAATTTTTCTGAATTTCATAAATTTTTACAAAAGCAAAATCCTACTAATATTATAAATGTAAAAGTTTGTGAGGATGTATAGAATATGGATGTATAGACGTATGGATGTTTGTTGCTCTTTCACGCAAAAACTACTGAATGGATTTTAATGAAACTAAAATAATATACCTCATACATCAGAATAACACATAGGCTACTTTTTATGCTGGAAAAATGGATGGTTCTCGAGGGATAGAGTTGTTTTTGTTTTCCTGGAGGTGACCCCGAGCATGGTCCCGAGGGTGAGCCACTAGTTTAATAATAAATAGTCAAATGCAACCACCAACAACAATTATTGATTTTAGTGACATATAAGTTTAACAAAAAGCTTTATAAATTGCACCTGTTCATGCAAATCTAATTCCTAGTATATAATAGTAATCTATGTCCAATTCCAAATTATTGACAATAAAATGAATCTTGTGTCTAATATTGTACTTTTACTTAATTTTATTTTCCTACATTAAAAGTTTAATGCAAGTTTGTGATTTTTGTAGATCAGAAAAAAATACAAACAAAATACACATTTTTGATGGAACACAAATCTCTGGAAGTCCATTACATACATTTGAATCACATCAAAGTGAGGTGGCCACAATAAAATATAACCCTGTGTTTGAAGTGGCCGTCTCAGTGGACAGAGCTGGCATTGTGGAATATTGGACAGGACCCAAACATGAATATGAGTTCCCGAAAAACGTGAAATTCACATCAAAACTAGATACAGATTTGTTTGATTTTGTCAAAAACAAAACGTATCCCACAGCTTTAGATTTCTCTCCCGATGGTAAGAAGATGGCATCTATAAGTTTAGATAGAAAGGTAATGTTTTTTTTTTAATTTGTTGACTTATTGAATATTAAAGTATTTTATTTCTAATAAAATATTTAATTTTAGGTGCGTATCTTCCATTTCCTGACAGGTAAATTACATAAAGTACTAGATGAAAGCTTACAGCGTTTCCAAGAATTACAACATCAGACTCAACAACTGCCAAACATGGAGTTTGGAAGAAGGTAGGTTTAATTATTTTGAAATATTAAAATCATCATTAAAATTGAATTTTTGGTCTAGTTATATATATTTATAGCTGCATATGCTATTATTATATATATAATTGGCTTATATATTTTATTTTAGTTACATAAAATCATCATAAATTTATATGATTAACAAAAATAAATAATAGTAAAGTTGAGAGGTGTCGTGGGACACCCGGTAGGAATGAAGTTCTTCTCTGTCTGCCCTTGGTTCATAAATATTATCATAAAAATCAAACGTAGCTCATCAAACAAAGTACCTGTACACGAAGTTCTTAATACATACACTCCTCAACGCTTATGCTCGTCTGGTTCTTGTGATAATATCACACAGGGTGCTGTTAGTAAATAGTAAAAAGGGTCGTGACGGTCGAAATATTACATTTGTTTCCGTTTATTTCTTATTCGTATAATATGGAATATAGTTCCAATAATTTAACTAGGTAATGTGCAATTGCAGGATGGCGACGGAGCGCGAGCTGGAGAAGTCGCAGGCGGCGCAGCTCGCGAACATAGTGTTCGATGCGAGCGGGCACTTCGTGGCGTACGCGACCATGCTCGGCGTCAAGCTCGTCAACCTCGCCACCAACCGCTGCGTGGCGCTGCTCGCCAAGCCCGAGAACCTGCGGCCGCTGCGCCTCGCGTTGTTCCAGGTGGCTTCGATTATTCCGTATCTTCTATACAGATAAATAAGATTGAAATGTCCGTTTGTAATGTCAAAATAACAGCGTTTTATTTAATGCATATGAAATTATTTATGGTACTTTTATTTGTTGACAAACACAATTTTTAATTTTTTTGTCTGTTTGTTCCGGATAATCTCCGAAACGGCTGCGCTGATTTTAACGGTACTTTCACTGGAAGACAGCTGATGTTACAGGGATTACTCCCTGGGCTACTTTTATTTTAGAAAAAGAATTAGGGTTGGTATGGTATGGTATGTTCGAGCTGTTTTCCGCAACTCGACGACTATGCGCCTATTTTGCGTGTATGGGAATTTAACTTCTTGTTACTCTTGCCAACCCAGTTCCTCCAGGAGGTTCAGCAACCTCTTTGTCTTGCCGAAAATTTCCGGGAGTGACCCAGGAGTGCCAAAATGTTGAGCCCGGTACGCCGCTACACCTGGACAATACAAGATCACATGTGCAGCCGTTTCATCTGCCCCCATGCATGCCCTGCAAAGTGGACTGTCAGTTATACCTATATTAAATAGATGTTTATTATATAGTCCGTGGCCGGTTAAGGCCGCGGTTATTTGCCTGAGTTGAGGTCTGTTAAGTTTGATGATACGGTTCGACATTTTGGCATCAATGTTTGGAAGCGATTCTTTCGCCTGTCTGCAGTCTACAACTTCACGCCATACATTGTTGTGTTAGCGTTTAGTTCGTTGTCGGATTTGGCCTTTGAGCCAGCAAGAAGGTAACGAGACGATGGGCTCTGGTCCTACCGCCGTCATGTCCGAACCCCTTCTTGCTAGCTCATCTGCCTTATCGTTCCCCCACGAGTTACTGTGGGCTTTGATCCATTGTAAGGTGATCTCATTCCGGTCACTTACCTGTGTCAAGGCCTTATGACATTCATAGATCATACCTGATGTGGTAGAATTACTATTTAATGCCTGTAGTGCTGACATGCTGTCTGATAATATGCGGATGGAGCAGTCTTCCACCTTCTTTGTCGCAATTGTTCTAGCTGCCTCAAGGATACCTAGACTTTCAGCTTGAAACACCGTGTTGTAGGTACCTAGAGGTATTGAAGTCTTAATGTTTAGATCATCGGAGAAAATGCCACAGCCAGTCCCCGATTTGGTTTTCGAGCCGTCGGTGTAGATTCTTAGGTCCTTACTGTCGCGACCTTCACATGTATCTTCCTCCAGCTGTATTTTATATTTTTTGTCAAAAATGTATTTTATTTGTATTCCATCATTGGGTGCTCCCATGAGAGGAATGTCTTTGGCTACGTCCATTAGGATTTTTGTGTGTGGAGTGCCTGTTTTCCTTAGCAGTTTTTGACCATCTAGTCTTATCGTGGTAGTCGCAGCCTCTTGTTGTATAAACAAGTGAAGCGGTAAAAGGTTTAGCATGGCTTCGAGAGCTGCGGTTGGTGTTGTTCTCATGCAGCCCGTCACTGCCATGCACACCAGCCTTTGCCAGCTTTGTAGCTTGGTTTGTGCTGTGGTCAAAAGTGTTCTACGCCACCACACTAAGGCACCATAGCTGATCATAGGTCGTATTACCGATGTATATAGCCATAGAGTTATTTTGGGATTGACGCCACATTTTTTACCTATCATCCTTCGGCATTGCCAGAAGGTGATGCTGGCTTTGTTTAGTAAATTGTCTAGGTGTTTAGACCAATTTAGTTTGCTATCTAAGGTAATTCCAAGGTATTTTACCTCTGTGGTTAATGTTAAGGTGGAGTTAAAGAGCTTCGGCAGGGTGTAGCTTTCTAGGGCTCTTTTGTTTGTGAACTAATAATACTTTGTGAATTAGGGTTCCACTCAAAAAAATAAAACGTACCCAGGGATGAACCCAAACGAAGCGAAGATGAATCGCTAGTTATTAATAATATAGACAAATATAAGATAAATAACAAATAATACACACATTTTGTATTATTTGCTTCACAAACTAAAAAATTTTTTTTGAAATTTTTAACTATCCTGCTGCCGGCCAGATATTGCTTAATTATCCTGTATCCGGCCGGATAGTTGCCGGATATCAGTTTCATTTCTAATGAATTATTTTTGGTGTAATAAATGATTAAATGAACATAAATTTCATTTACAATGTCACAGGGTAGAACGAATCAATCAAAAGTGGCGACAACGTTGGAGATGGAAGGCTCGGAAAATCCTACGCTATTAAATGTTAAAACGGACCCCACTCTGTTCTGTACCGCGTACAAAAAGAACAGGTTTTATATGTTTTCACGTAGAAGTCCGGACGACGTGAAGAGTCCGGACGCTGACCGAGATATATTCAATGAGAAGCCATCGAAGGAAGATATTATATCGGCGACTGAAGGACAAGGTAATTTAACCATCTTTTGGTTTTTATTATTTTGTTAATTTTTAGCAATATATGTATGTATGTGCGATTCCGAGGGAACTATATGAAGTACCGACCATAAACTGTGTATTATTTCGTTCTAGTGTAATATTTCAATTATTGTAGTTATTCGTTGTATTTAAAAAATAAAAGATAAAAAAAAGTAATTTTAGTTGTGCTGATTTTTTTGGCGAGTTCTTCTCAGGATTGAGGCCTATTTTATAGTCATGATTGTCAGTAAAAAATTGTCCCTTGTTGAGTTAATGATTAGTTTTCGCTCAATCACACGACATTATTTTACCATATTTTAAAAATAAAAATCCTTAAAAATAATGTTTTAAATTGTCTGCTTGTCAGTCTGTCTGTTATATTTTCAGTTTTTACGTCTAAATCGCTAAATCAATTTAAAGTATTTATATTTCTATACCTATGTATCTATTAATTTATTATTATTTAAGGTTAATTAATAATTAATCTTACTATCCTATTAATATTATAAATGTAAAAGTTTGTGAGGATGGATGGAGATGTTTAATCACGCCAGAACGGCTGAACGGACTGGATGTTTGACACAGAGATAGATTATAGTCGGAAATAGCACATAGATAACTTTTGATCCCTAAAAATGTACAGTTCCCATGGGATAGATTTGTTTTATTACTAAATACTACTACTACTCAACATAATATAAGTATGTAATCGCAGGCGTGCAGCGGCTGTACGAGCAGGCGGTGCTGCACACGTCGCTGGGGGACGTGCACGTGCGCCTGTTCGGGCAGCACGCGCCGCGCACCGTCGAGAACTTCGGCGGCCTCGCGCGCGCCGGATACTACAACGGCCACGTCTTCCACCGCGTCATCAAGGGGTTCATGGTGCAGACGGGGGACCCCACTGGTGCGTGCCTCTATCTGGATAAATACATCTATCTATGTAATCTTGTTACCTATGTACTGTTACGAGGGCGGCCCCGTTTGTCTTTTAAAATACGACTACAAAATAAACCTAAATGTCTATTAAAAAATATTCCACACAAATTGTTAACTGTGTGTGTTGTTTGACTTCCGAACTTTAACGCGTCTCGGAACGATGTCTTATCTACCCGGGACTCTTGAGTCTAACTATTAAAATAAAATAAAAATAAATATAGAAAAGAACAATCTAATTGCTGATTAAGGTTAATATGAAGGAAAAATACTGTGGATTGAATAAATGCTTACTAAGTTTTTACTGTGTTGTAAAGAGGGATATAACAGTACGTTACAGAACCTATCTATGCACGCGAAGACTTTTCATCGTGCTATTGACGCGTTTCCGACGCGCAATGAACGCGCTGTCGACGTGCGCCTTTTCAAGTTTTTATTTTTTCATTTTTGAGGAGAAAATATGAATAATTAAAATAATAAAATTATATTATTTACTCATTTTTTAAAAAATTAGTTGATATTTTTTTTCTTTGTTATAATAAAATCCGTTAGCTATTTTATTTATTAACATTTATTTACTTAGCATACAAATTTTCATTTGTTAATTATTTTAAAACCTTATACAGGGCTTCATGGTTATTTCTGATGTTTATTAGCGCAGAATATATGTATATATACGTAAGTTCATGATACGTACATCATCGGCGCCTTTATAAACTGTGGTGTACCAAAAATAGACATGGTAGACCCATAAATTTTAAAATGCCCGTGTAATAATAATTATTTTTAATTCCAGGAACGGGTACAGGCGGAGAGAGTATATGGGGAGGAGAGTTCGCGGATGAGTTCCGACCGAACCTCAAACACGATCGCCCCTACACTGTCAGTATGGCCAACGCTGGGCCCAACACCAATGGCAGTCAATTTTTCATCACGCTAGCTCCTACAGTATGTTTATATTTTAACTACCTGTGCCACGCTGTTTCTCTCGCGTAAAATTTTTTTGATTATGAAGATCGGTTTTTACAATAATGTATGAAAGTCCGCCCGATTTGTTGACATTTATTATTACTGCTCTGTCCCTTGGGTAGCATGATAGCCTTCCTCAATAAATGGGCTAGCTAATTCAAAAAGAATTTTTCAAATCGGCTTAGTAGCTCCTGAGATTAGGGCCTTCAAACAAACAAACTGCCTCTTTACAATGTTACTATAGATATGTTTTTTTTAAACTATTTATTAACACCACAGTGCCACAGATGGTAGTAGTCTAGTGGTGACATGATCACTCGCAAAACCAGATGAAGTGGGTTCAAACTCTCACCTCGGACATTTTTATGTGTGAATGATTTTGTCTTACGTTGTAGGAAAACTTAGTTATTAGGTGAAGTAAACAGAAACGTAAAAAAATATCAAAACAATTTCTTTTCCGAAGCTAAAACAAGAAGTAAAAACAAGTTTCGATTGGGCATTCATAAATTACATTTACATATATATATACATACATATATATATATATATATATATATATATATATACATAAATTAAATAAATACATTCTAGCAACTAACTTGTGTATAATAAATATTTACTTATTATTATTTTATTATTAAATAATGTTTTATTTTCACAGCCATGGCTAGATAACAAGCATACAGTGTTCGGACGCGTCGTCCGCGGCATGGAAGTGGTGCAGAACATCGGCAACGCAAAGACCAACCCCAAGACAGACAAACCATATGACGATATACGCGTCATATCTGTTACCGTTAAATAAATATAAGAATTAAAATAAATAAGGTTAATAAATATTTTTATAGTATTCCTTTTCTTTTTAATTTATTAAACCAATAAATATTCGTTAAAATACACGAAAAGTTCACTCAAACCTTCACATAATGTTATATACTCTTAAAGCCGCGTTGAAACCCTCATTCTGCTTTAACAAAAAGCTTTGAAACGAAGTTCTCTTTGATAAAGTCCACTTTGATTGAACGCCGTCGTGAAAATGCGATTTGATTGTTCGTTTACACGATCAAAGTAGTCGTCGCAACTACTTTGTCAAAGCAGAATTTAAGAAAAGTAGAACACGGCCCAAGTACACTTTGTTAAAGTCCACATCAAAGTTCGCTTTGATTGCTCTTTTACATGATCTAAGTTGTGTCAAAGTAGTTAAAACTATCTTGCCAAAGTAGACTTTGATCGTGTCAACGCGGCCTAAGTGTAATCTATCTATCTACGGGATTATAAAGAAAAGAACATAATACAATATACAACTTTATATAGACCCCTAAAAGTCTGATATCTCGGAAAGTAGCTTAGAATTATGATCTAGTTTAAATGGCGAAAATTTTACACAAAAGTAAAGAATGACTAAGATTTGATTAATATTGAACAAATAGGCCCAAAAACATACCAAAAAAGATTTGTTAACGAAAGCTATTTCGATTTTTTTTTATTAAAACATTTAATCTCAAGAACTATATTCATTTGTCCGATAGTTATAAATATGTAATATTAAAATGAACGGTCAACCAGTATACAACGCCGCAGGAAATTTCGATAAAAATGTCAAAGAAAAATATTTAGCGCCATCTATGATTGAGTAGCGTCCCTTCTATTTGAACCAGTTGAATCAAATTGATGATATTAAAATGAAGTAGAACTGCATTTTTAATTTATTTCTAATATAAAGAAAAAAAAATTAACAATCAGTTCGTTTTTTTGTTTTATCACAGATCATATAATACTATATAGTGTTATATTAATGTATCAAATTATATTTTCATAATTGTATCTACTAATTATAAAGCGCCATCTAGTAAGGAGTAGAAAAAACTGATGCACGAATGTCATAATAGATGGCAGGAGTATCGCTGCTTCATGTCCGGTGTAGATTATTACAACTACAACAATAGTGACTTTGTTGATAAGGCATTTGATACATAATACATAAATATCTATTGAAAACATCAGGACTAAAGATAAATTTATGAATATCTTTCACTATCAGAAATATTATCAAAGTTGCATATTTGCGTTCAAGAGTGCAATTTAAGAGTTTAATTTTAATGATATAAATATATTTAATGGATAATAAATATATGTGCAGCATATTATTATTAAATAATCTGAAGTACATAATCAAGTTATAGTGTTAAAATAGGTAGATACTTGCATTTTGAATACAATAATAAAGAAATAGAAGGGATTTTAGGGATAATTTTCCTACTTGAAATTGGTGAACTTTATCTGTAGAGAGCGAGTGCGGTGTATATGTCGGTCTCACTTGCTCTTACGGGGCCGCCATAGCCCCCTTCCCGCGCGCCTCTCGCATATATTTTCTTGTAGCGCTGAGGCGCGGTTACCCCGCCTTCACCTCGCCCCTTTGTTGTACTGTTTCCACTGTATTTTCCGAATTTATAAAAGTTTTTGTTAGTTTGATTAGTGAGTAAAAATTAAATATGTAATGAATGAGCAGACAATGTACATAACTTATTACTAGCAACTCGTCCTGGCTTCGTTTGGGTTCGTCCCTAATAAAAAAAAGAAAAAAAATCTATTCCACAGGAATCGTACATTTTTTTCGGGATAAAAGGTGACGTTTGTGCTATTGCAGACTATAATCTATTTCCGTGCCAACTTTCATTGAGATCCGTTCATCCGTTCTGGCGTGATTGAGTAACAAACTTTCGCATTTATAATATTAATAATAAGATTAATATAATTTATTTTAAAAACAAAACAAGTGACTAAAATTATTATATATTTTTATAAGATCTATTAGGCAATGATATTTTTAAAAAAGTCAACTGAATCAGGATTTTGTACATATTGTTTTATTTTATGAAAATATCCTAGATTATACTTTTATGACCCGATTTTAAATTATTAATAAATATTTTTATTATAACTAAGATAATCATAATTAAATATAGAATTGAAATTAAAAATATCTAAATCTAGCATATACTTAAATAAAGCAAAATAAAAAATACTTGAATGAGTACAGGATTATAATATTCTAATTATATATTAAAAAAAAATAAGTTATTTACATTATCGCCAGTACAATGGACATAAATCCCCCGATTCTCGGTAATCGCACGAAGTCGTAAACAGCCCGCTGTGGCCTCGCGCCTCGCTATACTCAAGCCGACCAATAGCGGACGAGCGGCGCGCGATATCACGTCATATGCGACCAATTAGAGCGCGCTTTTATCACGCGATAGTTAAAAATAGCTTATCTGAGTCATGGAATAAAAGCAATGGTTGTTTCTTAACAATGTTTAGAAACAAGTGGAACGTCGACGGTGGTGGATGTACGTTGCCGCATGCGAAAGTTTTCTTCGTGAAGTGACTTTATAGTGTTATCGAGGAGTTTGGTGCTAACACATGGTTCGGCAAACAGGCCACGGGATGGAGACCACATTTTATGACGAACATACCTATCCCATGAGTGGCCCCGTGGAGAATCTGAAGAGGTCCCTAACCTTGGATTTGGATTTTGGACGAGGCGGGAAGAGGGCTCGCAACGGTGCGCCCGTGCTCTCCTCGCCCGACCTTCAGCTGCTGAAACTGGGCTCGCCGGAGCTGGAGAAACTTATCATGCAGAACGGCATGATCACAACAGCGACCCCTACACCTGGCGGAGCGGTGCTGTTCCCGGCGGTGGCCCCGACGGAGGAGCAGGAAATGTACGCGCGTCCGTTCGTTGAGGCGCTAGACAAGTTGCACCACCACAACGCGCCCGAGCCACACGGGCGGCGAGTGTACGCCGATCTGGACCGGCCGTTAGACCGATACCCTACCCCGGTCGTCAAGGACGAGCCGCAAACTGTCCCCAGCGCATCCAGCTCGCCTCCACTCTCGCCCATCGACATGGACTCGCAGGAGAGGATAAAGTTAGAGCGCAAAAGGCAAAGGAACCGAGTGGCGGCGTCCAAATGCCGGCGGCGCAAGCTCGAGCGGATCTCCAAGCTGGAGGAGAAGGTGAAGCTGCTGAAGGGCGAGAACGCGGAACTCGCGCAGATGGTGGTCAAGCTGAAGGACCACGTCTCGCGGCTCAAGCAGCAGGTGCTGGAGCACGCCAACGGCGGCTGCCACATCGACACGCACTTCTGATCGCGCTGCCGCCGCGCCGCTCCCCACATTCCATGCTAGTCGCGCCCGCTCGGACGCAGCATACAAAGCGATTTGTGATCTTAATTTTACCGTGTAATATATAGTTAACTCTAGTGTGTAAGGTGAAGCTACGATGGATGTTGTGTTGTTTGAGAGGTCGCGAGTGACAGCGGCCGCGACCCGCCAACCGGGCCGGCCCGCTCGGTAGTCTGCGTGCGCTAAGGCCTAACTCCTAAGCCAAGGATGTACTTAGAGCGAGTCGCAAGATTAGCTACCATTGTAAGTCGCAGTTATGATTTTCCTCGTATCAGTATTGCGTTGTCTCATTTAGAATAGTGTATATAGAAACTAGAAAGGATAATCGTGCAACGTCATACGACTGCAGACTGGCCGAGGTTGACGCGACGTTGCCAGCTCTCCGGCGAATTTCCCGTTCCAGCGATGTTGCCGTTTCGGCTCGCTGTATACGGATTTGCAACGCTCGTTCGTTTATACTGTGACCCGAGGCGGTCGAAAGGTTTATAAAATGTATATTTTTTGTACTTTTATTGCAATTTAAATATGCAAAATTTTATATTGTGGAAAAGGGTCCTCCGACGGGACCGAAACATGATTGGTGCGAAAGGGATAATATTATAAGTGAAGCTGGCAACGACGCATCGCAGAAGTCACGAGCGGATGTTCTGTTAATTAAAATTCCGCCTGCGCCGCCCTCGCGGAATGGCGGCCATGTGTTCGGCAGTCGGACGTTCCGAATCACGTTTTGTTGCACAAGGTTAACTTTTTTCATTACTATAATGGCGCCTCGATGCCTGACGGATTCGTTAACGTTAAGCTCGACGGCTAAATGCTTGTGTGAACGACTGCCAGAGTGTGAGACCGAGTGCGTCCCGAATGTTGCGAGATGTATGTTTCTCAGTTTTGTAAATGTCTCAGTACTGACCCGGTGCTCTTTAAAGGTCTTGTAACGTGAGGCCGTCCGATTAAAAATTGTGATGAACGAATGGATGAAAATTTCGTAAGCAGGAGAGTATTTGTAAGGATATCGTATGTGCGATGTATTTATTAGTGAGAATGTTTAATTACTAGGATCAAGTAGCAATCTCGAGTGCCTACGCTTTGTAAACTGAAGCCTATACCTATGTTTTTATTGTTTTTGTTACCATTTAATGAGCTACAGTGAGATAGTACTGTACCATTGTATTCTTATAGGTTATTGTAAGTAATATTATACCAATTAACAAGTTGAATTGTTATAGACTATGAGGTACTCGCCGTCGGTTTGTATGATAATATAAAATATGAGTATAATGTGCTATGTACTACCTAAAAGGGCGTGCAACGGCGAGTTTACCTTTTTTTGTATTATTTTTATACAAAATGATTCTTCAAAATGTTAACAATAATTTGTAAGTTTATAAAGATAAAAACAGTTATACTAAAATAATATATTTTTATGAATTTAACAAAGAATATTGTTTTATACTGAATACTTATTGTATGATAAAACTGAATGGAGAGAAAATAAATTATGAAGATTATTATACCATTATAAATTTTCTTTTATTTTGTTCTTCAAAACAAAAACCAACTGCCGAATATTAACCCTAGACTACTTGCAGTTTCAATGTAATGCATAGAAGACATTAACCCAAATTAATCCCTCAACGACCGCGGACACGCCGGCGTTACAGTTAAAACAGATTTCTTAAAAATTTACCTGAAGGTGTTAATATTTTTATGCAAATGACTAAAAATTTTGAAATTTAAAACCTCAAATATAACTCTATACTTATTCTATCTTATTTCTAATTATGTAAGATTAAAGCATAAGAATCATTGGAGTAGAATGATAACAATGTTCATGTGATAACAAGCGTAACATTACCGACAAACTATTACATAAATACGCAATGAATGAAAACCTGTCACATCTGACTCATATCACTAGAAATAAATGTAAACTTGGCACAGATAATTAATTGATCAATTTAAAAACTTATTTTTTTTGCCAAAGAATAAGTTTAAAGTAAAAAAAGGAGTCATGAGGACTGTCGACAGAAATGACAACTAACAAACAGTTCTATCGTGAGTGTTAGATAGAGTTAACGTCACGTGACCATGTGATGACTTACATGAATTTACTCTCCATTCCAAACCTGCTTAAAGAAGTTTTCACTTCAAAAATACAAAAGAACTATCTTCAACAAGTACCTACAAAAGTAGGTATTCATATACATATTATGTATGAATCTATCAATGAGAAAATATTAAGAAAAACACGTTCAATAATTTATGCGTGAATATTAAGAATTATTACGCTTTTTAATATAATCTCGACTGGTTATTAGATTAAGAATGTATCATGAAAACAAAGGCGATGAAGGTCAAGACGCTATTGCCTGACATTAAGCGGAAATCCGAATTAAATATAACGTTTGTGAGATCAAATTTCTTACAATAACATACTGTCTTTACTTCCTAACTTAACACCTCCAGGTAAATTTCTAAGAAATTAATTGAATTTTCTAAGAAATCTATTGTTAACTGTAACGCCGGCGTGTCCGCGGTCGTGGAGGGACTAAAGCAATAATGCATACATAATATAGATAGGGCAGAAAAAAAGGTAGCAAGCAAATCACAATAGCGAATGTCAACACGGACCTACGCTCTCTATTATACAACACCATATATTTACAAACAAAATATTAAATATACAAATACTTTTAAACGTAAACTTTGCTCGGTGTTATTAAAACATAGATATTTATAATATTTTAAAGCAAGCAATGGAATGTAATTTAATCTAGAACTGTAACGAATCGAACGTATTTATCCAAATATAAAATATACATTATTTTATTTCAGTAGGTAATGTAGTCGATATCTAGTGACCTATTTGATAACACTGCAATAACTTTAAAGTAATAGTATAGCTTATAAACCTTGTAAAACCATTATAATATCCCATTGTGTTTGTCGACTGTGGTTTTGTTTATTGACTTCAAAAAACAAGTATTTAACGACAGCTTAGCTCGTTTGTGTATTCGTTTAATGCGTGGAAAATTTCAGATGGTTTTGTCAAAAACAATCTTATACAATAACAAATATTTAAAGGACAAAAGTGATAGAAACTTGAATTTGTTTTCGTGCCGTTTTGCATATCTAATATTGTGGGTATGCGGGCTTACAATTAAATAAGGTGACACTATAATAGTTAACACTAGTAAAAATATAAAAATTGTATTAAGTAACAGTAAGAGTCAGTGGTAGCCCAGTGGTAACGCGCTTGCTTGGGAAACCGAGTGAAGGGGGTTCAAATCCCGGGTCTCGCACCTCTAATATTTTGATGTGCGAATCATTTTTAACATGACTACCACTTGCCTCACGGTGAAGGAAAACATCGTGAGGAAACCTGCATGCCTGAGAGAAGCTAGCGAGTTCTCGAAAGACATGTGAAGTCCGCCAACCCGCACTTAGCCAGCGTGGTGGACTATGGCCTGATCCCCCTCGTATTGAAGGGAGGCCCGTGCCCAGCAGTGGGACGTTAAAAAGGTCTGAGTACAATAAGTAACAGATGGGCAAAAAAAAAGTGTATAAGAAAGAATTCTTGCGTGGATACAGAATTTTCTCAAAAGTTTATTTTATTTTAGGTAGGCTCGAGTACTGAGCCATAGTTAGTGAGAAACATTTTATTATTGTTAAAACAAAATTACAATCTCTGTCAATGATAACTCAACTTGTTCTTTTTTACAATACTACAAAGCACCCGTCTAATATTACAATACGAACAGTTATTCTTTGCTTACGTATGTTAAAGTGCTAAAACAAAAAAACAAAGATATGGAAGCGTTATTTGGTAAAAGTAAATTAGGCATTTAAAATAAAAGTTTTATTTTTTATTTCATTTTTTTGCTATTGTTTAAAGAATTGGAAAAGGTCCAAGCGCCGAGTAACATCGTGTGCGGTCGGCCTTAGTGTTAGTCTGACTCATGCGGTGAAAAAAAAATACCGTGACAATGTGTGAACAGAAACTAATGGACTTGGTCTTAGAGGACGTCGTTGAAAGAAATTTTATTATTTTTGATCGTTATTTCTTGGAAACACCCCTTTGGAACAGCGCTGCTGATCTTTATCTAGTATACGTATCGTTGGTACTCATAGGTGTTTGATAGCAACAACACTAAAACTCAAGATAATTCTTGAAGCGAATTTGGTAAATCATTAATAACTTGTTTTATTTTTCCAAGAACTATTTATATATCTGTGTATTATACGTAATATTACATAAATTTTATCAAATATGTATCGTAGATGGTATTTCTCAAAGATAAGCTAAAGCAGTGGGCAATAGCAGTATCGTCGCTTTATCTAATAAGCGTAAAACAAAATGCTTGATACAAAAAAAAATATTTAAAGATTTTTTTTAATCTGTTTGACGTTTGGAAATCAATTGGCGTTCATCCAGTGGCGCACGCGCAAGTACAATAGAATAAATCTCTGAGATTCATTACACCCATTGTGATGTTGCTTATAGTATAAATAGATTATGTAACGGCACACTTATGGACTCGATGTGTTTCGAAATATTAGCTAACGATCTATTAGATAGCTATTATGTTTGTTCAGTGGAAAATCCGTTGTCCATATCCTAATGAGTTTTGAGAAATCGAAAATTACATTTGCTATCCCATTAATATTATAAATGCGAAAGTTTGGATGGATGGATGTTTGTTACTGAATCGCGCCAGAACGGATGAACGGATCTGTATGGAAAGGCACAGAGATAGATTATAGTCTGTAAAGGTTACTTTTTATCCCGGAAAAATGTATGGTTCCCGTGGGTTAGATTTGTTTTTGTTTTTCTCTAGTTTACAAATACATATGTATTTTATAAAACGAAATTACGACTACAGCAAACATCCTCTACATTACGCAAAGTCATGAACTTACTATGATTGTAAACGGTGTCTAATTGCATAATATTTACTCATACCATATAATATATGTCTATATATCTATTTTTAGAGTAAGTGTAATCAATCAACATTTAAAATAAAATAATATATCTAAAACCTGTTTTTAAGGTATTATTTATTTAAACTTATTACTAACATAAATAAATATTAAATAAAATCAAGGAAAAAGGTCAAAAATAATTTTCTGCTAAACCTTTTTGGGTTTTGCCGCAGACTTCTACTTTCTACGGGTTTCACAACGCAACGCAATCGCGGAAAGCGACTCCTGCGCAGCTGACACACTTTCTTTCATTGTTTACACGCGTTTAGTATAGCTCGTTATCAATACATACCATTGGAAGCAAAGTAAATCAAGTACAGAACGTCAGAAGCGTATTTATAAATAAGCATTGTTGAAAGAGTCTATTTTTGTTACACTACAGTTTACTAATAGATGCAGCTGACATAACTCGTTTAATACTTACACAGTTACATTGACTCTCAATATTGCTTAAAGAATTGTGATAGATTGTAATGTTTTAAAATATTTAAAACGTTATTTATGTGCATTATTATTTTGATAAAAATCAATTCTAGACAGTAGATATTTTTTGCTACATCGCTCACGTTAAACAAAGACCGCACGCAGGTCACTTCGAATGAACCGTGAAAAAAGTTTGTCATATTTCTCCATTTCAACTTAAATGATTAAAGTTTAAACTCTTTTGTCACAAAGTTTGAAATATTATTTTAAATGAACAATACTAAACAGTAAACAGTCCATAACACCTTCGTTAAAAACAAAGCAATTGATAAGTTTTTTTAATAGTCTTGGTCAATTAATGAATAATTTATAAGATCGAATATTTGCGCATAACAAAGCCTCTAAAATTAAGCTTTATACTTTGATATATGTGTAGGTACGTAAATAAAATTTCACATAAGCTGACAATGTTAGTTTAGGACATAGTAAGAGCTTTCTTACCGTTTTATTTATCACTCATTAGACATTATCTAATTTAACAAAGTTGCTTGTTCTGATTGATTTATCAACGACCTTACCAAACTGCCTGGTCTTCAAAGATTAAAACTTTGTCAGTCTTTGCCTATAACAAAATGGTAACCGTTACAAAGGTTTTTTTCTTATTCAACTTCTAAAGGGGTGGCAAAATTTATAGTATGGAAAAGTATCCCGTCGGAGCCTGGACAGACTGCTAGTTTATTATAAACTTAGTATTTAGTAACACCACAAATCATATAATACTATACTCTAAAAAATAAAGTACCTACTGATTACAACAAAAAAGGTACCGAGCTTGTTTTCTTCCATATCAATATCTGTTTTATATTTAATTACAGCGTAAAACAAACTCATAAGCATTCATTTATAAATAAACGGTCCAAAAAACAATTCAATAGAAAATGATTTTCCGTTAGAAAAAGATTTCCTTTATTCAGTCAAGTCCATATCAGTGAAGAATCGTTCTTTGTTCAAAGACAAAGAAAATGTATACGTGCGTATGCGCACGTGTGTGTCTTGTATAATAATATTATAATTTGTGTATGTGTGTAACCCGCTTGATTAGTTCGTTATGTTTTTGGTACAAAGAAATGTTACAATTAGTTACACTGTTGTAACTTGTGAGTTTGTAGCGTTCTACATTAATTGGAATAAAAAACGAAATATGTGAAGTGGAAGTTCAATTCACTTATTATTATTAGGTCTCATGTTTTTCTTTGTTTATTATATGTGTACTGTATACTTTGTTTAATATAATTAATATAACTTAACATATCTATGTTAATGTGATTATGTAAAAATGGTAATTATTTTAAAATAATATACCATAATACTTTTGTATTTTTTTACAAAAACATCTTTATTCTAATTAAATAGAAAACGTATACGTAAATTATTCCAAAGAAATTTTTACTTTCATCATTCTACACCAAATGTGAGACGATCGTTGTCGTTTAATCAAAGTCAACAATTTGTCAGCATTCGTTAATTATTTATTTCTAAATTTATTATTTTAAAAGTTGATGTACCTAAGTTTGACGTAGAGTATATTTACTCGTAAATAGATGTGTTTTATATCTTATTTATTGCATTTAAACTTGCAAAGTTTTTCGTATCCTGTAAACATAATATAGCGGCGGTTGCTTAATCTTTATTATTCAAAGGTATAAATACATTATTATAAGAGAGAGAGAGTTTAAAAAATTGACAAATTTAGGTACACTAACCACATTCAACATCAATAAATTGCCAGAGAACGAAATCTTTTGATACGATATGGCTGTATACAGTATGGTTGAAGTCAATGACTTCACCGAAAATATTTAAGAAAAGAATGGGGGACATCACTCATTGTCGAGGGTTTGAGCCCGCACCAATAAGGCTACGTTCATATCCTAACTCTATATTTGATACCCATTAAATGTTTGAGCTTAACGAAAAGTTATAATTATTTTCAATAACATAGATAGGATTCTCAATGGGAATTGGGTAATGTTGTCATTTTAAAATATATTGATCTCTCTAATTGTATTTTTAGCAAAATTTATGGAGATCTTTTTAAATTCATAAAGATATTAAATAAAAAATAATATTTCACAAACACATCAAACGTTAGAATTTTGCATAAAATAGAATTAATGCATTATGTGTATATATGTAGTAGGTACACTAAGTAGATAGTAGTACAATATAGTACAATAGGTAGATAGTAGATACAATTATAATTACCTACAGTCCACAAATAAGTTTCTTGTTCCATAGTTTTCTTTTTTTTTATAATACATATTCTAAAGGTAATTATGGTTTATTATGACGTAAACTTCACCATTAGTCTGCCAAGGTAAATTACACAATTTTTGTAAAGGTTGCAAATTATTTATACAAATCCCAAGCTTTTGCGTTTAATATTTAAGTATAAATTCAAATATATTTTAGCAGTCCCTAAAAGAGAAATCCTATAAAAAGTCAGACAAGATTTATTGCCAATTGTCTGTAGAACAATGTCAATTTTGACACTTCAATATGACTTGAATGTAGCTACTTTACATACAATCGAGCAAAACCATCAATCTGTAATAAAAATATCGTATTTAAAAAAATTGTATATGTGAATATAAGTCCTATTCACAAATAAATAAATTTCAAAATTACATCCGTTTTACAATTTATTAAAATATCTGAAACAGTGCAGAATGAAAACTAACAATGGTCAATTATTAAATAATGCAACATAATTAATAACAAAATCACATATTAAGCTTCAAGAAATAAAAACAACACTATATTTTTTTAATTAAGAGAGTACACCAATTTCAAAATCAATTTTAAAGTATATCAATACTTTTTTCTGGAAATTATTAAAAAATCTGTTAACGTTTAAGATATCCCGTATATCTATATCTATACTAATATTATCTATACTAATATTATAAAGAGGTAAAGTTTGTGATCTTGTGAGTTTGTGAGTTTGTGAGTTTGTGAGTTTGTGACGTTGTAGGGGGTAATCTCTGGATCTACTGAACCGATTTTCAAAATTCTTTTACCAATAGAAAGCCACGTTCTTTCTGAGTGTCATAGGCTATATATTAACCAGAAAAATGAAAAGGCTTTTTCGTGGTAGTCGGATTTGCAAAGTAAGCCGGAGAAAAAACGGTCGAACGAAAACGTTTCTTACGAACGCTGCCTTAACCATGAGAGATATATGATTATGTTCTAGAGAAAAGTTGTAGAGCTTAATAATGCCTACAAAAAAGTCAGCGACAGCATATATCTAACTTTTATATTTAAGTCACAAAAAGTAGTTTTTTATATTAAAAAAATAATTTAAATCGGTAGGTCATGTTTATTGGTCATATTATCAACAATTATGAATTCTTATCAAAATAAGTAAATTTATTGTCTAAAATGTTTAAAACAAAAGACTTTCCCCTTTTACTGCATACAATTTGGACAAATGGTTAAAGAGATAATACAACATATTCGTAGGTATGGACGAACCCGAGCGAGCTGTTTGTCTGTTTTTCTGTTTGTACGGGCTAATCTCCGAATCTATTGGACCGATTTAAATGAAATTTTGCATGGTGGTACCTTATATCCCCGGGAAGCATCTTAGATACTTTTCATCACGGAAAATTAAAGAGTTCCCGTGGGATAGTTAAAAACTATAGCAACTTATACAGCTTAGTACACAAAAACTACTAATTGGATTTTAATGAAACTATACAATAATATAGCTCATACATAACAAAAACAAATCAGCTACTTTTCATCCCGGAAAATTAAAGATTTTCCGTGGGATAGTCAAAAAACTATAGTAACTTATACAGGTTAGTACACAAAAACTACTGATTGGATTTTGATGAAACTTTACAATAATATGTATAGTTCATACATCAGAATAACAAATAGGTTACTTTTTATCCCGCAAAAATGTACTGTTCCCGTGGGATAGATGTTTTTGTTTATTTGTAACGTATGTTCACAACATAGACCCCAAAACAATAGTTATTAAAAAAATTGACTGTTTGCCTGTATGTCTGTTTGTCTGTTTTTGCGTGAGCGTTTCACGTGAAAAGTAATGTACCAATTTCAGCGAAAGTTGGTGAAGTGATAACTTATTACGCGAGTCAACATTAAGGGTACCTTTTGTATGTATGTATTTATATATGTATGTATTCAGCCCTTTTTAACGTCCTACTGCTGGGCACGGGCTCCCTTCAATACGAGGGGGATCAGGCCATAGTCCACCACGCTGGCCAAGTGCGGGTTGGCGGACTTCACATGTCTTTTCAAAACTTGCTAGGTTCTCTCAGACATGCAGGTTTCCTCACAATGTTTTACTTCATCGTTAAGACAAGTGGTAATTGTGTCAGAAATGATTCGCACATGAAAATATCAGAGGTGCGAGACCCGGGATTTGAACTTGCTTCACTCGGTTTCCCAAGCGAGCGCGTAACCACTGGCATACCACTGCCTAGATACCTTTTACTTCAAGAAAATCTTTCTTTCCCACGGGAAAATACATAACTGGTTCTATCGAATCGTCCTTAGAAATTTATAGGGTTACGTTGGCTCAACCTTAAGAGATAGATCAAAACATTGTGCAAGAAAATTGTAAGTCTTAAAAAGGTTTATAGAAAAGTTCTACATAGTATATGTCTATCTCCTCAGGTATACTCGCTATAACAATTTTCATTATTATATATTACTGTTTTATTTTACGTTATTTATTCTATCTATACATATAATAAAACTGTAGAGGTTAGAAAAAAAATGCTAAAAACCGCGTCAGTTCTCTTCTTACATCCCGAAAGAAGAGAAATAGAACAAATCCAGCTTTTTTTCAATTTTTTTTGTTTCTCTGTCTGTTTGTCTGTTTGTACGGGCTAATCTCCAAAACTATTGAAACGATTTAAATGAAATTTTGCATTATAGTACCTTATATCCCCGGTCAACATCTAAGATACTTTTCATTCCAGATAATTAAAGAGTTACCGTGGGATAGTTAAAAAAACTATAGTAACTTATACAGCTTAGTACACAACAACTTATCCTCCTAATTTAGTAAAATTTGGCATGCTGATACCTTATATTGCCGATCAAACAACAGGTTACTTTTCATCCGGAAAATTCATCATTCTGGAAAAATGAACGGTTCCCGTGGGATAGATCTGTTTGTGCTTTTCTAGAGGTGAACCCGAGCGAAGCGAGGGTGAGCCGCTAGTATTATATAGGTACACAAAAGAAGTACACACGAATTCAACTAAAACGGTATAAAGCAATATAGAACTGTGTATCTTCTATATGTATAAGATTTTATTATTAGGTACTAACTAACCTATACCTAATAATAATCTCTTTTTTGACACTTCTCATATTGTAACTTTTTAAATTAATTAAAGTTCTAAAACTGATATTTTATTTTAAGATTATGAAGTATATAAAATTATACGTACGAAGTAATATTATAATATATGTACACAGTGTGTCTCATATACAATCGTACGGAGTGATGACCGGGGCATTCAACTTGACGACACCCGCTCACTAGTTAATTTGGATAATAACCGTTGTTACAGTCAAAAATCGAATTGAATTAAACTGAAGCTGGTGTATAGTACGATCAAACTCAGTAATTAAGGGCTTTTATATCATTACCAAAGAATAAAAACAGTTTTATGTCTACAAAGGAAACTTAGAAAATTGTTCCTTTGACAGTTGACAAGCATGGTTTTGGAACTAGATTTTACGATTTTAGTTTTGTAACGTATTTAAATTTTTGGCCTTTATTTGCCTAGAAATGACGACTAGTAGTTAGTACATTCTTTTTGTATATAACTAGCGAGTCACCCTCGCTCCGCCAGGTTTGTTCCTGGTTACGTTTTAACGTTTAGTATCGATTTCCAGGAGATGAGATATTTTCCTACAATAAAAAGTATCCTACATGTTGACCCGAAATACCAGCTATCATCATACGAAATTTAATCAAAATCTGTCCAGTGGTTTTCTCGTGATGCGGTCAAAGACAGACAGACAAACAAAAAAATCTAAAAACTATAGATTCGAATTTCGACCCCTGTATCGATAATAATGACTATTTCAATAAGATGTTCCAAAAAATATTGAATGTGCAGATTCGATTCAGTTAGAATTTTATTATATGTAGCTGTAGGTATAAATTATGTTATATCAAATGTAGACACTAAAGCTAAGGACTGTTTATTGATTAAAATTAAGTAATATTTATTTCTATTTCTTGATGCATATAGCTCGACCTTATTACAAAAATAAATTCTTACGTAGGTTTGTTTGGAAATAATGCAAGATATATTTACTTGTGAAGATTATTTTCACAATATCCAAACGAATATAGCCAATATAATGAATTACCCATTTTCGTTACTTTATTCTTATAAGACTTATTTTGTAAAGCTTTTTAACAGTTCTGTATTTTTTTGCTTCAACAAGATGATTGGCCTCAATTCTTTTCCCGCGAAAATTTGAATTTTGTGAGTAGGAATTTTATCTTATAATCTCTAATAACGTCTATTGAGTCAAAAAATCTTCTTTGAAACAGCGATTTTCTTTAATCTTTTTACAACCAAGTGTAACTGCCAACGCTGGATTTACACTAGGGGCACTCGGGGATAGTTCCCAGGGCGGCAAATTTTCAGGGGCGCCAATATTCGAGAGATAAATAAAAAAAATCTTCTTGTTGTCGAAAATTGTTTTTTATTTTCTAAAAAAGGAATAAATAGAAAAATAAATTATTTGTTTCATTTATTAAAAATTAAGAAAATTGAGCTTTATCGAAACTTTATCCATTTTATGCAAAATTTTGGTAATGGGGCGGTATTTCTTAACAGTGCCGAGAGGCGGCGCGAAGGTTGAATTCGGCACTGGTAACTGCCATAGTTCATAATATGGCGTTCAAAGGGGATTGTACCTCTTATACTAGTTTGTGTTTTCAAGTAATAGTTTTCCTATGTATTATATAAAGGAACCCTATGAATATATGAACTTTTATTTATATTAAATATTTTGAATTTGAATATATCCTTACTGCTGGATTTGGCACAGAGCAGACTAAGTTCGTTGGATACGAAAAACCAATAAAGTTATTGTCAGACAATATAATACATAGGTACATTATACACAGATTTAGCAGAGAGCATATGAAATAGGCTGGATGATTGCGTATATGGGGATTAATAGTATACACCTTAACACGCACTTTTTTATGGATGTTCATTGCATACTAGCGACTTACCCTCGCTTCAGTCGGGTGCATCCCTAGGTACGTTTTAATTTTTTTTGAGCGGAACCCTGATCTTTTTTCTAGAAAAAATAGCCTAAGTTACTCCTTATAACATTAGCTATTTATTAGTGAAAGCTGTTATTTTGACATTACAAACAGACACTTGAATTTTATTTATCTGTATAGATCATCATCAGTACATTGCCAACGATATTAGAAATCTTCTTTTAATTACTAAAATGATAGAGAATATGCAATGCTTATGAATTACGTCCATATAGTTGGTACATTAGTATATCTCACGTAAGCAAGGTCTTCTATCTCAATAATACTGTATCTTATCAGTTATCACCACTTAGCCAATAGCTACGCCGTAGTACTTTCTTAGATTTACGCGAATATTTGACATTTTAAATAAAACTATCTTTTCGGATTTTGTCGCGGATTTATTTGTATTTTTGTTTCCCGACGTTCGTTTCGAATGCTATACAGCATCCATGGTCACGGGAGAGACTGAGGTGTTACATGTCTTAAAGATATAGTTGTTACAGATAGCCTACCCACAATTAACAAAATGAAAATTGCACCAATAACATTACAATATTTTAACTTTAAACATTTTTATAATTTTAATTATAATTGAATATGGAAAATTATTTATTTAATTTTTGCTATTATTTTTATAATTATTACAATTTTAAAAATATTAATAAGTAATCTATTAGTTCTTTAGTGTTGCTATTATTATATTTATAACCATAAGAAAAGTATAAAATATAGTATTAATTATTTAAGCCACAATTGATCTATGTGTAATTTGAAAAAGTTAAGATTAATTAAAAATAATAATTTTAATTTAAATTTGCTATTATTTAAAAAACAAATTATTAAGCAACACATTACTACTACATACATTTACAAATGAAAAAAAAAGTGAAAAAAATATTATTAATCAGAAATGCTATCATTTTGATCTACACAGTAAGAACTTACTACATCTACCTGTCTGTTATGCTTAGATTTATTATTAGATTTTATTATATTAATAACAGGATCCCATGACGATGGTAGTACCCAGCCATCTTCCCTATTGAAATTAGGATGTTTTTTAATTTCTATGGCTTCTCGAATCATTCTAGGGCGATATCGGTTTTCTTTCGCCAGGATTTGAGGTCTATCGAAGCGAATATAATGGCTTGGGCGGTCCTGACTGTGTTTGCAGACAGCAGATGTTGTATTGCGACGGTGCTTCACATCAGCTATGTGTTCTTTGACCCGGGTTCTAATGGATCTCTTTGTTTGTCCGATGTAAGAGAGCCCACAATCACAATCAAGCTTGTAAACTCCTGCATCTTGTAGAGGGATGTGGCACTTGACAGGTGGTAGAAACTGACTAATTTTCTTTGGCGGCTTGAAGTAAGTTTTAATTGAAGCTCGCTTTAGAATGTAGCCAATCTTGTCAGTGACGCTTCTCATGTAAGGTAGGACTGCAGGGACGCGCTCGACTGTGGCTGGTTTCACTCGGTCCCTGTGACGTAGGCGCAGCACTTGCAGCTTGTTGTCTCGCAGAACTTGCTTGACATGATGCAGCTCTCCGGCCAGGTGTTGCTCGTCACAGATCCCGCGTGCCCTCTGAAACAAAGATTTTCCCACGGTAGCTAACTGTGAAGGGGGGTGGTGAGATTCACCATTCAAGTACCTATCAGTATGGGTCTTCTTTCGATACACAGTATGACTCATCATCTAAGAAAGCTAAAGAATTATTAGACTCCAATTCCATTGTAAATTGTATTTTAGGGTTTATGGAGTTAAGGTGTTCTAAGAATACAGATATTTTATCAGATGGTAATATTGTGAAAGTGTCATCTACATACCGCTTATAGAAACGAGGGGTCACAGGTGATGTGTTTAGGGCGGTCTCCTCGAAGGCCTCCATGAAGATGTCAGCTACAACGGGAGAGACCGGCGAACCCATGGCCACTCCATCCACTTGCTTGTAGAATTCATCATTCCACAATAGATAGCCAGATGTAAGGCAGTGTTTCAAAAGTTCAGTGTATCAAAAAAGAAAACCAAAAACAATAACGGAACGCGCCCGTCTACCACAGTTTCAAATTCGTGCGTACGTCAAGCAGTTGTCAATCTGTCAAAACAAACATTGGACGAATCTACTATTCAAGTACTAAGTAAAGGCTTAAATTTTGCTGTTGCGCCGACACGCATCCCTTATGAGAATATTATTTGTGCAGTTGAAGATGCCCTGGCCAAAAATACTATGAAATCTGAGGATATGGAGGCCATACGTCAAGATGTTTCATCTTTGTTACGTCGTAGCTCAAGGCCCAAACCTAATCTCAAGAAACAACAGTATTTAGCGTTGAAGAACTTACGCAGCAGGTCAGACATTATCATACTACGCGCAGACAAGGGAAATGCCACCGTCGTGATGGATACATCAGATTACAATGAGAAAATTAAACAACTTTTGTCGGATGAAAGTACATATGAAAAGGTCAAAACAGACCCAACCACCACTGTGTTAAATAATACTAAAAAGCTGATTAAGAAACACTCCGATGCATTGAATCTTGATGTCAAAAATCTTGTTCCATCTTGTGCAAAGCCGCCTAAACTGTATGGACTTCCAAAGATACACAAACCTAACGCTCCGCTACGTCCAATTGTGAGTCAAATCAACACACCGACTTATAAATTGGCCCAACTAGTAGCGAAAGTACTCTCAACACTCAGAGGACAAACATCAGCGTTCACAAGGGACTCTACCTTACATGAGAGGCGTCACTGACAAGATTGGCTACATTCTAAAGCGAGCTTCAATTAAAACTTACTTCAAGCCGCCAAAGAAAATTAGTCAGTTTCTACCACCTGTCAAGTGCCACATCCCTCTACAAGATGCAGGAGTTTACAAGCTTGATTGTGATTGTGGGCTCTCTTACATCGGACAAACAAAGAGATCCATTAGAACCCGGGTCAAAGAACACATAGCTGATGTGAAGCACCGTCGCAATACAACATCTGCTGTCTGCAAACACAGTCAGGACCGCCCAAGTCATTATATTCGCTTCGATAGACCTCAAATCCTGGCGAAAGAAAACCGATATCGCCCTAGAATGATTCGAGAAGCCATAGAAATTAAAAAACATCCTAATTTCAATAGGGAAGATGGCTGGGTACTACCATCGTCATGGGATCCTGTTATTAATATAATAAAATCTAATAATAAATCTAAGCATAACAGACAGGTAGATGTAGTAAGTTCTTACTGTGTAGATCAAAATGATAGCATTTCTGATTAATAATATTTTTTTCACTTTTTTTTTCATTTGTAAATGTATGTAGTAATGTGTTGCTTAATAATTTGTTTTTTAAATAATAGCAAATTTAAATTAAAATAATTATTTTTAATTAATCTTAACTTTTTCAAATTACACATAGATCAATTGTGGCTTAAATAATTAATACTATATTTTATACTTTTCTTATGGTTATAAATATAATAATAGCAACACTAAATAACTAATAGATTACTAATTAATATTTTTAAAATTGTAATAATTATAAAAATAATAGCAAAAATTAAATAAACAATTTTCCATATTCAATTATAATTAAAATTATAAAAATGTTTAAAGTTAAAATATTGTAATGTAATTGGTGCAATTTTCATTTTGTTAATTGTGGGTAGGCTGTCTGTAACAACTATATCTTTAAGACATGTAACACCTCAGTCTCTCCCGTGACCATGGATGCTGTAAAGCATTCGAAACGTCGGGAAACAAAAATACAAATAAATCCGCGACAAAATCCGAAAAGATAGTTTTATTTAAAAGCCGTAGACTAAAAAACGGCTTATGGTGTTGTTCTTTAAAATTTGCATCGATTTTTAAGTTATCTACAGAAACCTTGAGATGAGATTATACATTAAAATCCTACACTGTTTGTTAAATCGTGTTTGTATCTTATATCTTATCAGCCGCTATCTCGCTGGATACTTACGAGTACATGCAATTATACATATCACAGTTTCTGACATTCATATCAAATATTTTGCATTCCTTTTCTGAACACAGTGAGAACATAAAAGTCAAATGTAGAATTCCTATAATGTCTAGCTGTCATATTAATAATTGTACCTATATATTACTAGCAGAACCCGCGGCTACGCTTGCGTTCTATAAAAAAAAACTGTTATACGGCGACTCACCCTCGATTCGTTCGGGTTCATTACTATGTATTTATATAAATAATATAACATATAGCGATTAAAAAATGGCGGGTGGGGGTAGCAGGGTGAAAAATACTTTAACGATCTATTCTCATACCTAACAAATATACAGAAAAAAATCATTAAAATCGGTCGAGCCGTTTCGGAGGAGTGCGACCACAAACACCGTGACAAGAGATATTTATATATTAGATTAAAAAAACGCTTAGGTAATACATTAATACTATATAATTTTAAATACCTTAGACCAATAACTGAACTCTACAATTTGCGCGTTTCTATCTAGATTAGAATAAGTTGGTGGTAAATAGCTCATGCAGTATTTTTTAGGGTTCCGTACCTAAAGGGTAAAACGGGATCCTATTACTAAGACTCCGCTGTCCGTCCGTCTGTTACCAGGCTGTATTTCATGAACCGTGATAATTAGACAGTTGAAATTTTCACAGATGATGTATTTCTGTTGCCGCTATAACGACAAATACTAAAAAACAGAATAAATGAATATTTAAGGGGGCGGCCGTACAACAGACATGATTTATTTGCCGTTTTGACTCGCACATGGCCGGTTTTTAGAATTTGCCTTCTAATAAAGAAACCAATACGTAACCTAATACCTGTATAGATTTTCAAAATAAATGGTATCTTCTTTATAACAGATCGATGGTGTACGGAGATTCTGTCAATATTACATACGTATTATATAATATTTATATGTTTTTTAACTATATGTCTAATATCTTTATTTAGTTTACTTACATAGTACATAATATTTTTATTTCTAACTAACAATAAGAGAAGAACTAAACATAACAGAACAGAAGAACAGAAAGAAGAGTTAAGATATAAGATAGGTACTTTTTATACTTATGTATTTTTATTTTGTCCAGACTTTGAAATAAATAATAGATAAATATAATATATTATAAGGATAAATCCACTATTTTAATATTTGATAATTAATCTGTGACTAAGTACATCAAGCTGTCAAGAGTCTTTGTCAAGTTGACTTTACTTTTTCTCGGGCTAGCGCGATATACGAATCGGTGCATCACTGGATAGTTTTTGTTAAAGAATTCACAAACCAGAAATTAATACAAGTGTTTAAAAGCAAATAATTAATTGTTAGATTTATGTAATAAAGTTTCTAGTATTGTTCTTTAGTGTTTATATCAGAAGTGGGATCGGCCACTTCACCTTTTGTTAATTTCTGGTTATTGTTACATATTTTTATTGAAAAAGCGTAAGTAATTGTGATAATGGGTAAAGGTAAGCGTATGCGTAGTCGTTCAAGAGAGCGTAGTACTTCGAAACGACGCCGAAGTTCTCGCAGTCGCTCTACTCGTAATTCGGAATTGTGCGAATCTTTACGATCTATTGTTACTCGTTTAAATGCATTAGAAGATAGGTCATCGGTGACGGCGTCTACTAATAATAATTGTAATGTTGAATTAAGCACTACGACTAGTGATTCTACTAAGGAGATTGTTGAGGCTATACATTCCTTAAAAACTAGTTGTTCCCGTGATTATTACGTGTCTAATTTCGATACTAACGTGCATAACGTTGATTCTTGGTTCGATGAGGTAGACCGCGCGCAAAGTATTAATAAATGGAGTGATGTTGAATGTTTGTCACGTATAGGTAACTGCCTCAAGGGTGACGCTAAGTCATGGCTAAATGATTGGGTTACTGCGGATCGCTCGTGGAGTAACTTTAAGAAAGATTTTAAATCTTTATGTGTAAAAAATATTGATGTGGCTAGTATTTTGTACGACGTCATGAGTACTAATTCCGACGCTTACCCAACTTTTGCTGAATATGCTCGACGATCCTTACTGCGTTTGCGTATGGTAAAAGGGTTGAGTGAGGAACTTATAAACGCAATCGTTATCCGTGGAATTACCGATCCGCATGTAAAAGCGTCGGCTACAAATGAAAAACTTATGCCGTGTGATATAGTTAGTTACGTATCCACCTTCATTAAGCCAGCTGTAGTTAAAAATGATCATCACTTATCTCATAGTGCCCCAATTCATAGGCAGGTAGTAAAACCACGTGTTGTTAAGCGTACGGCTCCACCGGCAAGTTTCAAATGCTTTTCATGTGGTTTAGCGGGACATAAACAAGTCACGTGTCCGAAAAGCCAAATACCGTCTTCTTGTACTACTACGACCAATAATGATATAAAGCCGAATTCTAAAATAACTTGTGCGTATTGTAAAAAGTTAGGTCATCATATCAACGTTTGTTTTGCTAAGCAGCGTTCCGATCAGAGGAAGAGTAATGTTAATTTTTGTTCCTCGCCTAATTTAAATGATTATAGGGATGTCATGGTTGGAGTGGTTCAAGGGATGCCTATTGATATTCTTATAGACAGCGGTGCTTTAGACGTGTCTCTTATTTCATCCTCCGTTATTAATCATTTATCATGTGCTATGAAACCAATATACCGTGAGTTAAAAGGTGTCGGTCATACTATCACTCGAGTATTTTCTTTTGTAACTCTCTTAATTGAATTTGAAGAAATCACACTTGAAGTTGATTTATTAGTTGTACCTAGTGAAAGTATGAATGCACCAATTATTATCGGTACAGACGTACTTAATCGTGAAGGCGTGATGTATGTGCGTACCAAATATTACCAGCGTTTAACTTGTAGTGCAGCAAAAGTGTCGGCTATAGAAGCGAATGAGCATCCTATCAAGACCTCATTGATCGGGAACGATTATGAAAAGCTTCAAATAATTTTGAAGAAATTCTCAAACTTCATGATTACTGGAGTTGCTACGTCAACTGTAACTACAGGTAGCATGCACATTCGCTTAAACAGTGATGCACCTGTATATTATAGACCTTACAAATTATCGATTAACGAAAAATTGAAAGTCCGCAAAATAATTCAAGATCTTCTATCGAAAGGAATTATTCGTGAATCGGAATCTGCGTACGCAAGTCCAATACTTTTGATAAAGAAAAAAGACGGGACGGATCGGATGTGTGTCGATTTTCGCGCTTTAAATAGGGTGACAATAAAAGATAGGTATCCTCTACCGTTAATCGAGGATCACATAGATCGTTTAGGTAAGGGTCGTTACTTTACAACTCTAGACATGGCCTCTGGGTTCCATCAGATTTGCTTAGATGATGCCTCAATTCCGTTAACCGGTTTCGTAACACCTGAGGGCCATTACGAATATTTGAAAATGCCTTTCGGACTTGCTAATGCGCCAGTGGTTTTTCAGCGTATTATTAGTAATACACTACGTTCTTTTATAAATGACGGGAAGGTCATGGTTTATATCGATGATGTTTTGTTAGTTAGTGAAACCATTGAGGAAGGATTACAGCTTTTGCAAGATGTTTTGCGTACGTTAACGGATGCTGGGTTTTCTCTAAATATGAAAAAATGTACATTTGTAAACACGGAAATTGAATATTTAGGTCGGTTTATTTCAAACGGTGAAGTGCGTCCCTCTAAATCTAAAATAACTGCGTTAGTTAATTCTCCTGTCCCTAAAAATATTCGCCAGATTAGACAGTTTTTGGGATTAGCCGGGTATTTTCGAAAATATATAAAAAACTATGCTCTTAAAACCTCGTGTATTGCTCGTTTGACAAAAAAAGACGTAGAATTTAAATGGGGCGAAGAACAAGAGCAAACACGGCAGGACCTTATCAAGTGTTTGACGAACGAACCAGTCCTTGCCATTTTTGATCCAGATCTTGTAACTGAAGTTCATACTGACGCTAGCAGTCTTGGGTATGGCGCTGTTTTGCTTCAAATTCGTAAGGATGGTAGTAAGTGTGTTGTTGCGTACTACAGTCAGGTTACACGTGGGGCAGAGGTTCGGTACCATTCTTACGAATTAGAAACTTTGGCAGTGGTCAAAGCGTTGCGGCATTTTCGTCATTATCTAATCGGCATTGAATTTAAGGTGATCACTGACTGTAACGCTCTTAAAGCCACACAAAATAAAAAAGATTTATTACCTCGTGTAGCAAGATGGTGGGTTTACCTACAGGACTTTTCGTTTACAATCGTGTACCGAAAAGGTGTTTTAATGCCTCACGCCGACTATCTGAGTCGCAATCCTATCCGCGTTATAAATCATATCGATAGACCGCGGAACTGGGCACAAATAGCGCAATCAGGCGATGAAGAAACGCAAAAACTAATTAGCCAGTTAGATGAGGGACAACTAGATGCAAATCGTTATCAAAAAAAGAACGATATACTTTATTACAAATATACGCCTTTAGGGGGTCAACCACGTTTACTCTGCTACATTCCTAAAGGTTATCGTTTGAGTTTATTAAGAATTTTTCATGACGAAAATTGTCACATGGGAGTAGATAAAACGGTTGGACTAATTTTAAATCACTTTTGGTTTCCGGGCCTTTTTGCATTTGTAAAAAAATATATAAGTCATTGTTTAATTTGTATTGCCCATAAAAGAGCCCCGCGAGCCCCATTACAGCTTATTACATCTTGGCCTAAGCCAGATACTGTTTTTCACACGCTCCATCTAGATGTCTTAGGCCCTTTACCGGAATCTCATGGTTATAAGCATGTTATGATAGTAGTAGATGCCTTCTCTAAATATTGTCTTCTGTACCCTTTGCGCAAACAAGACGTTGAAGAGCTTCAGCGTGTGATGAAAAATGTAATGTCCTTATTTGGTACCCCTCGACTTATTGTTACTGACAGGGGTCGAATGTTCGAATCGACTGTATTTGTAAATTGGATGAATGATTCTGGTTGTAACATCCACCATATAACACCCGAGATGCACCACGCGAATGGCCAAGTAGAGAGATACGTGCGTACGGTACTTAATATGCTGCGTATAGAGACGAACTATAAGAAAAATGATTGGTCTGAAGAGCTATGGCGTTTGCAGCTTGTGCTTAATATCACTAAGCAAAAGACGACTCAAACTTCTCCATTAAATCTTATGATTGGTAGTGAAGGTGCTACTCCTGTAATCCAAGCTTTGGTTCGCGACGTAACAGTTGATTGTTCAGCAACTAATCGCCAATCTTTGAGGGAATTAGCCAGGCAAAGGACGACCGAGCGTCTTAAAGACAATCAAAAGCAGCAGGATGAATACGTCAATAAGGGACGTAAGCCACCTCAAGTATTTCAAGTCAACGATTTGGTTTTTGTAATTAAGTACGCGCAATCCAAAGGAAAATTGGATCCTGGTATGCGTGGTCCTTATAAAGTGACAAGGGTCCTTGAGAATGGGCGCTATGAATTGCAGCTTTTGACTGGAGCCTATGGAAAGTTGACTTATGCCGGGGCACAGTTTATGGTGCCGTGGAAGGGGGAATGGACTCCTGATGAATGTGCTGCTTTCTTTGTTAGTAAGTAACTTCCTCTTTCTTGAATACTAGACCTTGAAGAGTTATGTCTAGTCTTGTGTGTGTATACTAGACCTTAATGTGTTATGTCTAGTCTTGTGTGTGTATACTAGACCTTGATGTGTTATGTCTAGTCTTGTGTGTATACTAGACCTTGTGTGTAATGTCTAGTCTTGTGTGTATACTAGACCTTGATGTGTTGTGTCTAGTCTTGTGTGTATACTAGACCTTGTGTGTAATGTCTAGTCTTGTGTGTATACTAGACCTTGATGTGTTATGTCTAGTCTTGTGTGTATACTAGACCTTGTGTGTAATGTCTAGTCTTGTGTGTATACTAGACCTTGATGTGTAATGTCTAGTCTTGTGTGTATACTAGACCTTGATGTGTTATGTCTAGTCTTGTGTGTATACTAGACCTTTATGTGTTATGTCTAGTCTTGTGTGTATACTAGAGCTTGATGTGTTATGTCTAACTTTGTGAAAATACTAGATTCTGTGTTTGATATGTTTAGCCTTGTGCCTTTTGAATGTGCAATCTATCTTTGTGATGTTTATCATTTCACAGATTGCATTATGTAACATTGAAATTGACAATGACTTTTTGCTTGTAACTTTTTAGGTGCAGACCACTCAGATGAGTTAATGACCTCCTCATATGCAGATGATATGGATGTCGATATTGCTGGAACTCGAAACCGTTGCAATGAAGAAGATGCCCCTTTTCAGCCTGACGAGGGCGTCAGAATGTCAGGAGAGGCCGTATAAGGATAAATCCACTATTTTAATATTTGATAATTAATCTGTGACTAAGTACATCAAGCTGTCAAGAGTCTTTGTCAAGTTGACTTTACTTTTTCTCGGGCTAGCGCGATATACGAATCGGTGCATCACTGGATAGTTTTTGTTAAAGAATTCACAAACCAGAAATTAATACAAGTGTTTAAAAGCAAATAATTAATTGTTAGATTTATGTAATAAAGTTTCTAGTATTGTTCTTTAGTGTTTATAATATACAATAAACTAACATTAATTTATAACATGTTACAATATTAATGTTTAATGCTTATTAACGCATATGGCTACTTAATAAACACTTAGCAGGATGTTCTTTTGCAATTGCCAGGGAAATGTTTGCAGAGAGCGATTACCTTCCGACCTCTGTAACGTTTCAAGGGCGACGCCATTTTTTGTGGTGTTTAAAATTGCAGTAAGAATTATATTCTAAATTTATTTACAAAATACCCAAATGAGGAAACTAATTTGTAAATATATGTATGTATAAATAAAGCTATACTTTCAACGACCTCGCTAGGTGTGTGGTGTAATTTTTAGAACATAATATGTAAGTCTATACGCTCAGTTCGCCACAACTATTCATATTAAATAATAAATATGTCTAGTATAAATATTTACCTCGGGCTGGACTCGAACCTTAGCTTTAAGCATAGTATCAAGGGATGATGATGTTCTCCTAGCCGATTCCGGCCACGGCGGCCAATCTCAATGAGATTAGCCAACTGCGCAGGAGATATTATAGTGCTCAAGTGTACGCGCAGACACAAGTGCACTCTCTATTCCTATCACTCTCATACTCCGGTTGGACGACCACTCGACACGACCGGTGAGAGTTAAGGCGCAGGACCGATGGCTTTATGTGCTCTCCGAGGCACGGGGGTGAAGGTCAAGGGATACTCAGACCACTACACCAAACGATGTCCAATGATTTTCTAACAACGATTTGCTTATGGGTACTATGAAAAATATGTAATAAGCCTTAAAACAATAACAAAAAAAAATCAATTATTTCCAAGTTATGTTGATTTCCTATCTGACTTCCTTGTTCTTTTATCGAAATAAATAAAGAATGTACATTTTTAACAAAACCTCCTTTTACACACTCTATTATTTACTGATAAATAGCTAGATACCGAAACTTATATTTCCGCTCTTTGTGACGTGTTAGCTAGAGTATATCTGTCTGTACTTTTTATTTATTTAAACTAACTTTTATCGTGATATTTACCGCTACATGTTTTGTATTTTGCAATAAAGAAGATGATTGCGGAGGTGTAATTGTACTGGGTTTCCTTAAGGGGAAGTAATTGTGGGCGGACGACGAAGGAACCTGCTCAGCTTTCTCTGCCTTTTTAGTTAACGAATTTTTATTATAAAATATTTATAAACATTTATTGAATACAAAAACTATTTCTTGCTATATTACCTTCGTTGTTACTTTTATAATATGAATCTTTGTACATGACAACAATAACTTATTATTTGAAATCGTGCACAATGAGAACAGGCTAATATGGATTATTATAGAGCGCGTATTCTGATCACGTCCCCGTATCGACATTAATATTTAGTATGTAGTTATTAAGTAAAACTAGTAAAGCATATGAAATTCATATTTTCTAAAGAATTTACTAACTAAAAACCAAACCCAAAAACCAAAAAAAAAAAATGTTTTACTTCAAAAATGGTGATGTAGTTTTAGTTTTCAACCGACTTCAAAAAGGAGGAGGTTCTCAATTCGACTGTATGTTTTTTTTTTTTTTATGTTTGTTACCTCAGAACTCCGTCATTTATTAACCGATTTGGACAATTTTTGTTTTGTTTGAAAGGGTATACTTCCAGATTGGTCCCATTTAAATTTCAAAAAAAAATACCACCACTAAGGGTGGAAAAACAACTAATAATGAATTTAACCTACTTCTAATTGTCATCATATTGACTTGAAACTTTGCAAGTATTTCTATTTCCGTTGATAGTACAGTGGTTCGGTGTTGTTGACCTGATCTGATGGCAAGGTCAGAAGGTGGATAGGTGGAACTCTTCAACGGCTAATAGTAGATACTTTGAGTTTGGGCTTATTTTGTTTGATTTGACAAGCCTAACACGTTAGAATCCTTACTTTGCTACTACTGTCTACACTAAAAAGGGAAAAATAAAAACTTTTTAACAAAAAAATAAAAACCGACTTCAAACAAAAGCACTAAAAAGTAAAAAATAACTGATTGGTAGTTTTCATTTACTATACATACCTAAACAAATATATTCGAAGTCGGTGTGATTTGGCTAAGTAATTAAAGCCTACCTATTAAATACATACCTAATCAAATATTTTCGAAATCGGTGCCAGCCCATACAAAGCAAAGCACACCGACTTCGAAAATATTTGTTTAGGTATGTATAGTAAATGAAAACTACCAATCAGTTATTTTTTACTTTTTAGTGCTTTTGTTTGAAGTCAGTTTTTATTTTTTTGTTAAAAAGTTTTTATTATGATAATGAGGGTTCCTTGGATTATTTTCAGTGTTCAGTACTTAGCGTAAAAGGAGCACTTACGAGTATATGGTCACTTACTTGTGTGAGTCTGTCTGTTTGTCAAGATTCTTTCTCTGAGGAAGTAAAGGTATAAGTTGAGATTAACATCAAATACTTAGGTCTGTGGTCTCTCGGGCTGTAAACGCAGCTTTTTATTCAAGCCTATATTTGCAGTGCTTCTAAAGTAGTAAGCATTGCGTCTTTTCACCTTTACGCCTTCGCCTTCTTGATAAAAGTAATATAATCTTGTATCTATATTGTCTCTATTCAAATTATGTTATAACGATCGCATTGAATTAATTATATATGTTACTAGCGGTTCACACTTTACCCTCGCTTCGCTCGGGTTCGCCTTTAGAAAAAGAAAAACAAATCTATCCTCCGGGAACCGTAAATTTTTCCGGGATAAAAAGTGGCCTATGTGTTATTCCAGACTATAATCTATCTGTGCCTGTGATGCTGTGCCAAATTTCATCTAGATCCGTTCAGCCGCTCTGGCGTGAAGCAGTAAACAAACATCCATACTCAAAAAATTTCACATTTATAATATTAATACGGATGTATTTATTGCTATCGATATCCAAGTAAAATTCGGAATACCATACTTTGTATCTTGAATTAGCTCGTGGGTTAATTTTTATCAATGTACCACGTGTGCGGAAAAATATAGTGTATTATCTTATTAGAAATATTTTGATTCGATAACACATCTACACTCATACCTCTTATTGATTTCGGTATGAATAAAAAAAAATGAAAATACTAGTTACTAACCACGCTTGGCTCGAGTGAGTCCGGTATCTTTTTAAAAGGAATGATTCTATAAGACATTGTTTTCATGTAACTTTTTTAGTTCATGCGGCGCACGCCAATAAAGCTCCCAGTCGACATGATTTTTTCCGACATCTTCAACAATCATCGTCATATTTCAGCCAATTTAAATAAAACCTTAAAGAATTATACATCTAAACCTTTCTCGTGAATCAATCAAAGCGGTCTGAAAATCCATTCGATAGTTTTTGAATTCATCGCGTTCAGACAGACAGACGCGACGGACGACTTTATTATAATATGTAGTGATGGTGCAGCTAGTAGCCACTCTACTTTAGTTTATAATAATTCCCTATTCTGATAAAATACATTATTATTAAGTCAAGCATTCAAAATTAAAAGTTATACATATAAGCCATTAATGTATTTGACATTTTAAGTGTTCAATTCCTTTGTTCAGTGGCTTCTAGGAGAGTCATTTGGGCACCATTTATTTCGCCAATGTTGACATTATAAGTACATTAACTGGTGCGGTTTTTCTTGTTACGATTCCGGCTCCTGTCATTAAGGTGAAATAAATTATATATGTAGCAATATTAACAGAGTATATAAATAAATGTATGTTTAATTCTAATCAAAGCTTTTTGACATGAAAAAAACGTGTGTGTGTAACTTATATACGCACGTATGAAGTAATACTTCTTTGGCGTAACAGAACAAAAAAGGCGAAAGATTTCATGCCATCAACTCTCTGTTTCTAAAATGAATGTAGCTAACTTCATCATGTCGCTTTTTGGCTGTCAGTGTGCGCGCGCATCGTAAAAATTTTACTCTCATAATGTTTTCCAAACGTGCCAAAAGTAGTATAACTTCAAAATGCATGTTAAATAACAATTCGGTCATTACTCCATATCTGAATTGTGTTCAAGTAAAATGGCAAAGTCTACGTCACACTGGCGAAATAATCTGTGCTCAATTTGCATGTTATGAAGCGATTAACAAGAAAATTGAATTGAATAAACTGGCTAAAGTTCTTAGAGACCTGAGGGCCAAATTCTTGGTAATTTATGAAAGGATTGTTTGAATTAAAGGTGCTGGAAAATCTGTTTTCGAGTATGAAACTGAAGAAGACAGCCAGATAAAGTTACGGGAATGCCTCGTGACGGGACCGACCTACCTTACCTAGGATTTATATATTTATTTAAAAATCATGTCAGGTCCATTCCTGGAAATAAAAACTTGTTAATACGGAATATTGTAATTGTATTAATTAATTCTTAAATGTAATCCATACATATAATAAAATTGTAACTAAGCCGAATCTATACATTAAATATTTTTTGGAAAATCTTATTGAAATAGAGATTATTATCGATACAGAGGCTGAATCTATAGTTTTTACAATTTTTGTCTGTCTGTCTGTTAGCGCATCATGGAAAAACCACTGGACAGATTATGATGCAATTTGGTATGATGATACCTGTTATTCGGGTCAACATATAGGATACTTTTTACTGTGGGAAAATTTCTCATCTTTGAGAAATCTATACCAAACGTTAAAACTTAACCAATAGTCTCCCTAATAAAAATAATTCGCTAGTAAATAATATTTATGTATCTTATTAATACTATAAGAAAATGGCTCTACTAGAGAAAAAGAGACAAAGAAAATGATTATCATTTAATTTTAGGAAAATTCTTTAGGATTTATTTACTTAATCAGTGATTAGATTAGATTAGTACCTATTATACTGTCTGTGAATAAATGAAAAATACGAATAGTGTAGAATCAACTAGTTCCACGAACGCGCCGTTATCGGAGTATATTACAAGATATTACCTACTTTCCGGTATTTTGTGTTCATTCAAGATATAATGAGGAAGTTGCATATTGCTACTCGGAATTGAAAAATGATAATTTTGATTTTACTTATATTTTCCCTAACGTAGATATGCTTTAACATGAATCAAGTGTAAATCTGGCTCTTATGAAGTGTTCCATCACACTATAGAATATTACATTTGTAATTTATAATTCAAAACTTAAATTTTAATACTAAGCCAGTCCGTTTCATATTTACTCAGATTTTAATAGTTGTGATTATTCTTTGGAGTTATATTATATTATTTACAAAATTTAACACTTGCGCAACGTACATTTGTTATATTACTGTTTTTAGAGTAAAAAAAAAAAAACAAAAAAAAACATGTTTTTTTCTTAGACCCTTTTAATTTTTTTTTGTAATATATGTGCCACTCAACTACTGGAAATGTTAAACCTATTAGAGTTGTAAGACAGCATGTATGGAAGGCGTTGGCTTAAAAATGGTGCCCCGTCTAGATCCTTCGGGTACGGAATCCTAAAAATTATAACTATATGTTACTCATAATATGTATTTATAGTAATGACAGAATTTTATCTATTTATAAAATTGTAATAAAGACTTTTTAATATTCATGAAAAAATGAAAAAAAAAACAAAAGATTAAAACAAAAAATGTAGAGTGCATACTGCGTAGTGAATTTAATACTTGAAATTTGACTTTTTATTTGTTTAGCACTTTGTCCAGTGATGTACGGACTGCTTAGTACTATTTTCCTTCGTCAATTTGTTCTTGTCTTTTTATTACACCAGTCAGATATTTTTAGTTTTATTTAACATTTTTTATTATAATAAAACACATTATTTTTAACGATTTTTATTTCCCTCCTAGCTCTACCTTTTTTTTTTTAACGTTGGGAAATGCATTTACGCACGACGTGTGGGACTCACCGGCGTAATACAGCCAGTACTACCCACTAAAACCCAACAAAACCTTCCCCCGTCTTAATGAGGCGTCGCAGGATCGCTTACGCATTCAACTACGACGCTCCGACGGCAGGTCTGCCAAAGCAGACCACCACAACCATGGGGTTGCTCCAAGGTCCACTCTGCTATTAGAGAAGTACCAGGAGCAACCCGCAAGGTACTCCGCCCCCCCGAAGAGGGCCACCTCCCACCGCCCACCGAAGTGGGCAACCTCCCTGTGCGTTTCTTAGCTTCGCGCCCGGTTGGATGCCGGGCACTACTGAGCCCCCCATCACGACAAGGTGAACGCACGTTGGGGGGGTTCCTAGCTCTACCTACCTAACCTAACCTAGCCTCCCTAGGGGAGCGTTCCTCCTTGATTGAGAACTCCTGCTCTAAGACGACTTGCCAAATGACTATGGGGCATTCTAATAAAGAGAGTTTCTAGTAAATTCTAAGATACTGCTTGAAACCTGCCTTGTAAAAGCGGGATACTGTTCAGTATTCAGTCACAGTCTAATGAGATACACACACAGGTAAAATCGCACGCAGGAGCCAGTGTAAGCAATTTTTGTTTTAATTATTATAAAAATATACTGGAAGAAATTGCAAGCACTCCTATACATTTACTTATAACTCTGTCACAACTCACTAGAACAAGAGCTTGTGCAAGGCTGTAGAATGGGGCCACTTCCGAGACATTGTTAAATTTCATAAATTTTAGCCTATAAATAAGAATTACACGTGGTTTTGTCAAACATTATTATTATAGCTTTAAATGTAAAGGATTTATAACAGACGGACATATGTATATTTAAATAAATGTATTCCGTCTTAATTTTAATATATTGAATACTCGATACATAGTAATATATTATATAATAATACATTATTATTTAACACATAATGAAGAAAGAAGAAGAAGTAAAGTAGAATAAAAATTAAATATACCTATTAACCTTCTTTGTAGAGAGATTTGAGTTTTAATTGTGTAATTATCAAATAAGATAGTACGCTAAAATGCGGTCATTTCCGGAGTGGCGCGACGTCTGAAATGACTCTTGTTTTAGCCATAAATCTTTACTAATTTAAAAAAAAAGTTTCATATTAATAACTTTTTAATCATATTATTTTACAATATATCTCTCTTTATGATTATATGCAGTATTATTACATCATGTTACATATTAGTGGCACCTATTAGCACAACAGCTAATTAAAATAGTGATCCGATCTCGTTTTACGCAGGCTTTAACTATATTCTCATATCTTATTACTTTTGGTAATAACTCACCGAAATTTATTTTATAATATTAATTTATAATTTTACTAATAAATGGAGAGCCGATTTTTTTGTTCGTTTATACAGCGATAACTACTGAACCGATCGGAATAATATTCATACCATAAGATGCAGCGTGTTTCGGAGAAGGTTTTAGTATACGATATGTTGGTGATTAATATACTACATGGGCGGAGTTGCAGAAAAACGCTAGTAGGTATGTTCTAATATAAAAAGCACTAAGTGTGTCTTCGGCCATTAACAAGAAGCTGTCAAGAACCACTCTAAAACTCAACCATGATATAACATAATTCAAGAAACATACTATCACATTTATTAAAGTAAGAAAGGAAAATAAAAAATAAAAAAGCTGTTTATTAAAAATATACCTACATATTTTTAAAATATTCATAAGATAACTTACCAAATTTTTTTTTTTTACCAAATACTCAAACTGATTGGTGTATTATTTCTTTTATGAAAGTTTAAAATATTTGTATTTTATGAATATAACCTACTTGCTGTACACTCCCGGACTTGTATTCCAAGTAGAACCGGGTTACACCGTTAAATCATAAATAAGTAGTAATATGTCTGCGGACACAGTTCGTGCCATAGGCGACATTGTCCTTTCCCTGAGTAGGTCAAGCCAAAAAGGCCGCGCCTGCGTGAGCTTTAATTTTATTATCGTCTGCAGTTATAATTTATAATTTTTAATATATTTTCTATAATTAAATGACTACATACATTTAAATTATTATAGTTTAATGTAATAAAAAAATTAATGAAAACTTTAAAATGGTCTAACTTTTTAATACTTACTGACTACTAGAAATAAATTATATCTAATAAATAATAATATTCTGCGATTGTAAATTTAATACAGACTGCTACTAGAATCTTCCACAGCGATAATTTATTTTAAAATATTCATTTAGTTTATGAGCAAAACAAGTAATTGTTATCTAAGTATTTGCCTATAATAAGCTCTAAGTTTTAGTGGACACCGCCACTTCAAAACAAATATGTCTGACTCACGCTATATCATGCAAGATTTAGGTTTGCACGTGGCAATTTTCACAATAACTTTATGGCATTACAATTGAGCTTAGTTTAGTTCATAAATTATTTATCAATGCTGTTTAAATTTGTTTTATTTGTAATTTGTATCGCTTGACCCATTTGCTCGACTCCCCAGTGTGGAGTTGTCGTAATGTAAGTGCTGAATTAATCGCTAATTGCTAGCTATAATTATAAACGTAGTATACATTAATAACTCATAATTATAAAACGTATTATAATTACTATAATCTATGCTGTAAACGCAAAAGACGGGCTTGGCTACATTGTATATTGGATATGTTAGAAATATTTGTAGATCATAGTATTAAGAAAATTAATTCTGTGAAAAATCGCGAAGTTATTAAAATAATATATATTTTATTGCCTGATTCTCACAAAAATAACATAATAGAAGAACATCAATCACTCAAGAATGAAGATTGTTTATCCAGTAGACTATTAACATATGAAATTCAAGCATTAGAAGCACGCTGTTATTTTGCCTTGTTTAAAAATAACTAATATAATGCTGATTTTTTCGTCATTTTAAGACATTTGTAATTTTATTTTAATCATCATGGGCTCTTTACGTACATTTATGTTTAATGGCATTTTATAGTTTTTTATGTATATATGCAAGTTTAATTTTATAGTTTGCTTCATTTGACGATCGCACCATTTATTCGAAGTTTATTAAGCGCCTTCGAAAAAGGGTATACCTATTCAGCCTCTTTAAAAAAAAGTGATATAAACAAACACAGACAAAATTAATATTAATATTTTTAAATAATTGTTTTTCTCTCCACATCAAGTTAATACTTGTACCTACATGTCTAGTCTTAGATGTCAAAATTAATCATAGGCAAGGAAAACACTGTTTACTGCTCAAGGCGACGCTCATAATGTATTGTGTATACATCGTCTGTGAGACGACGGACTATCGCATTTAAAAGCAAACAAATCAGACTGTATTATCGTTAAATGTGTTTGACCATCTTTAATTTTAAATAGCTCTATACATATGTATAAACCTATGAATATAATTAAATTAAACATTTTTGTACATAAAATTATTTTTAGTCGACTTCGAAGATGAAATTCAATTGGACTGTATTTTTTTTATATATAAGTTACACGGTATTTTCGTCAAATAAGAATTTATAGGTATATGTACCTTAAAGGTAAAGGTTTCTCGTACGTCGAGTAGATCCAAAGATTCATTTTTTTTTTCATTGTGCGTTTCTGTACAAAGTAGAGCTGTAGAGTCATAATTAGTTGCGAGTAGATGCACATAAGCGGATACTGGGTAGAGCCTGTAAATAAAAAATATATATATATATAAAATTTTTGAACTACATTTTAACCTAATTCTTATTTTCGTATTTTCTGGTTAATGTTTTTTTTAGTTTTTTTTTTAAATTTCATATTATTTCTATTAATCTTATTAATATTTTGTTATCTCTAATTACATAGTTATTTTAATAAGGAAAACAAAAACTTAAAAATATTAATTTTAGAAAGGGCTTCAAAATGCTATAATAAACAAGTACTCTTATCTGATGAAACTTGAAATAGTGTTTGTTCAATTTGGTAAAAATATGCTAATTTATTTAGCATTGGCTTTGAGTAAAGAGCATTTACAAAGAACTTCTGAAAATAGATACGTTATATTTAAAAGCATTAATGCGCTATTAAGAAAAATAATATCTCGCGGAATTTATTTCATTTGCGAGGATAAAATGTAATTCTATAAATAAACTAGGTATCTCCAAAAACTCATGGCGATCTGATGCTCCGTTGCTGCGTGAAAAAAGCTATTAAGCAAAAAAAAAAGTGCGTGTGTGGGCAATTTACACTTATTAGAAGTGAAACTTAATCTATACTAATACATAAATTATAAAGAGGTAAAGTTTGTGACGTTGTAGGCTCTCTGGACCTACTGAACCGATTTAGATGAAATTTGGCAATAAGATAGTTTGAGACCCTGGGATGGACATAAGATACTTTTTATTCTGGAAATCATCCCTTAAGGGGCTGAAAATGGGGATGAACGTTTGTATTGGGAAGCAAGCTAGGGACGAACCCGAGCGAAGCGAGGGTGAGTCGTTGGTTTTATATATTTGTTAGACAATAACAACGGTTACCATGGTAACTTGGCAGTGTTTTCTATCTCCTTCTATTGGCTTAATCCTATGTATTTATGTGTTTCTCTTTTTAGAGTCGCATTTCCGTTTCATTTCCGTTTCATCGAGTTTCAAATCACAACGATTTTAAAGAAGTTTCACTTAAAAAAACAAATGATGTTTTATTTAATGTACATTATAACATTTTTAATATAGAAAACTCTTCTAGCATTCGTTTCGTATGTGCTTGTTTAGTTAGGTATAATATGTAGAATTGAATACAGCTTGTGAGGAATGTAACGCGCTAATGGCTTGGGCAATTTCTTGTTCAACCGTTACTTAAAAACGTTTGGTTATTATTTACAACTAGCTTTTGCCTGTGACTCTACTCGTATCTTACGATAAAAATCAGTTTAGATTTTTTGCCGACAATTGAATTTAATCAGACAGAATACAAATCTAAAAGACAAAAATTTATTTTATTAAGTTAATTTTTTTATTTTAAATAAAACTATCTTTTCGGATTTTGTCGCGGATTTATTTGGATTTTTGTTTCCCGACGTTTCGAATGCTTTACAGCATCCATGGTCACGGGAGAGACTGAGGTGTTACATGTCTTGAATGTATAGTTGTTACAGACAGCCTACCCACAATTAACAAAATGAAAATTGCACTAATTACATTACAATATTTTTTAAATTTAAACATTTTTATAATTTTAATTATAATTGAATATGGAAAATTATTTATTTAATTTTTGCTATTATTTTTATAATTATTACAATTTTAAATATTAATTAGTAATCTATATTTAGTGTTGCCATTATTATATTTATAACCATAAAGAAAAATATAAAATATAGTATTAATTATTTAAGCCATATAATTGTTCTATGTGTAATTTAAAAAGTTAAAATTAATTAAGGATAATAATTTTAATTTAGTTTGCTATTATTTAAAAACAACTTACTAAGCAACACTATTAATATATACTTTTACAAATGAAAAATGAAAAATATTAATCTGATAAGCTGTCATTTTGATCTACACAGTATGAACTTACTACATCTGTCTGTCTGTTATGTTTATATTTATTATTTGATTTTATTATATTAATAACAGGATCCCATGACGATGGTAGTACCCAGCCATCTTCCCTATTGAAATTAGGATGTTTTTTAATTTCTATGGCTTCTCGAATCATTCTAGGGCGATATCGGTTTTCTTTCGCCAGGATTTGAGGTCTATCGAAGCGAATATAATGGCTTGGGCGGTCCTGACTGTGTTTGCAGACAGCAGATGTTGTATTGCGACGGTGCTTTACATCAGCTATGTGTTCTTTGACCCGGGTTCTAATGGATCTCTTTGTTTGTCCGATGTAAGAGAGCCCACAATCACAATCAAGCTTGTAAACTCCTGCATCTTGTAGAGGGATGTGGCACTTGACAGGTGGTAGAAACTGACTAATTTTCTTTGGCGGCTTGAAGTAAGTTTTAATTGAAGCTCGCTTTAGAATGTAGCCAATCTTGTCAGTGACGCCTCTCATGTAAGGTAGGACTGCAGGGACGCGCTCGACTGTGGCTGGTTTCACTCGGTCCCCGTGACGTAGGCGCGGCACTTGCAGCTTGTTGTCTCGCAGAACTTGCTTGACATGTTGCAGCTCTCCGGCCAGGTGTTGCTCGTCACAGATCCCGCGTGCCCTCTGAAACAAAGATTTTCCCACGGTAGCTAACTGTGAAGGGTGGTGGTGAGATTCACCATTCAAGTACCTATCAGTATGGGTCTTCTTTCGATACACAGTATGACTCAAGGTGTTATCTGGGTTACGTATAACTAATACATCTAAGAAAGCTAAAGAATTATTAGACTCCAATTCCATTGTAAATTGTACATAAACCCTAAAATACAATTTACAATGGAATTGGAGTCTAATAATTCTTTAGCTTTCTTAGATGTATTAGTTATACGTAACCCAGATAACACCTTGAGTCATACTGTGTATCGAAAGAAGACCCATACTGATAGGTACTTGAATGGTGAATCTCACCACCACCCTTCACAGTTAGCTACCGTGGGAAAATCTTTGTTTCAGAGGGCACGCGGGATCTGTGACGAGCAACACCTGGCCGGAGAGCTGCAACATGTCAAGCAAGTTCTGCGAGACAACAAGCTGCAAGTGCCGCGCCTACGTCACGGGGACCGAGTGAAACCAGCCACAGTCGAGCGCGTCCCTGCAGTCCTACCTTACATGAGAGGCGTCACTGACAAGATTGGCTACATTCTAAAGCGAGCTTCAATTAAAACTTACTTCAAGCCGCCAAAGAAAATTAGTCAGTTTCTACCACCTGTCAAGTGCCACATCCCTCTACAAGATGCAGGAGTTTACAAGCTTGATTGAGATTGTGGGCTCTCTTACATCGGACAAACAAAGAGATCCATTAGAACCCGGGTCAAAGAACACATAGCTGATGTGAAGCACCGTCGCAATACAACATCTGCTGTCTGCAAACACAGTCAGGACCGCCCAAGCCATTATATTCGCTTCGATAGACCTCAAATCCTGGCGAAAGAAAACCGATATCGCCCTAGAATGATTCGAGAAGCCATAGAAATTAAAAAACATCCTAATTTCAATAGGGAAGATGGCTGGGTACTACCATCGTCATGGGATCCTGTTATTAATATAATAAAATCAAATAATAAATATAAACATAACAGACAGACAGATGTAGTAAGTTCATACTGTGTAGATCAAAATGACAGCTTATCAGATTAATATTTTTCATTTTTCATTTGTAAAAGTATATATTAATAGTGTTGCTTAGTAAGTTGTTTTTAAATAATAGCAAACTAAATTAAAATTATTATCCTTAATTAATTTTAACTTTTTAAATTACACATAGAACAATTATATGGCTTAAATAATTAATACTATATTTTATATTTTTCTTTATGGTTATAAATATAATAATGGCAACACTAAATATAGATTACTAATTAATATTTAAAATTGTAATAATTATAAAAATAATAGCAAAAATTAAATAAATAATTTTCCATATTCAATTATAATTAAAATTATAAAAATGTTTAAATTTAAAAAATATTGTAATGTAATTAGTGCAATTTTCATTTTGTTAATTGTGGGTAGGCTGTCTGTAACAACTATACATTCAAGACATGTAACACCTCAGTCTCTCCCGTGACCATGGATGCTGTAAAGCATTCGAAACGTCGGGAAACAAAAATCCAAAAAAAAAAAAATCCAAATAAATCCGCGACAAAATCCGAAAAGATAGTTTTATTTAAAATGTCAAATATTCGCGTAAATCTAAGAAAGTATTAATTTTTTTATTAAGTTTGCGGTTTGACATTTATTTAATTAAGTAAAAAAAAAATTAAGTTTGCGCTTTGAAATCCTGCAAGTGATTTCAGCGTAATATTGGGTCTTTCTATTTTGAAATTAAGCATTTTATATGATACCAGCTTACTAAAGGCGCAAAGGAGATACTATTTATCGGACATAATATTATTTTACAGCTTTCTTAGAAACTAATAATAAAATATGTGTATTAAAGGGTTAGTTTAACAATTATTAATGATAGAGAAAGTTAGTCCGACCATGTCATTAAAGCTATAAATATTGAATTTAAATTAACTAGAAAAGTCATTATTCTACCTCTAGGGGTGTTTTTTTTTAATTAGCAATATATTTTTTTAAATCGATTCATAATTATTAATTGGCGAAGGTATCGCGTAGTTAATACATATGTAAAACATAAAAATAAATTGAGTATATTTTACTTTTACTTAGTATTCTAAATATCGTGCATCAAACAAGCAGTTAGGAATCTAATCTAGTCATTTTTGCTGAGACTTGACATTCGTTGTCTTTTTTGTGCTCGTTATAATACCACTTCATTTTCCACTTTCGATCGATTTAGTTAATAGTGTCTTGGTAATTTTTTAGCCCGAAATCGGCTCTAATAGGTTTTTTGTATTTTGTAATGAAACAGCGCTTATAATAATGCCTAATTATCCAAAAAAGAAATCAGAACATAATATAAATTGCAAGTAATATCTGTGTCTTCAGTACACAAACAATTGAACTAATTCCAAACGAATTTTAATTATTTTCCATATAAACATTAATTAGGATTAATTGAGCTCTATATTATTTCTATTCAACATAACTTAGTTGTAAAGTAGGACTTAGGAGGCTTTAGTGTCAACAATATAAACATCAGTTTATTTATTTATTATTTTAGGGAAACAAACAGTGAAATAACCCATAAAAATAATTTTAAACTAAAAACATTGACACACCAGCAAAGTTACCTCATATAAATATGTCACAGGTAGAGTAAACATGATAATTATTAGTTTAAACTTTAAACACATAAAATAAAAATTTAACAAAAAATGACTACATATTATAAAAACATTATAAAAAGGTCAACAAAAGAATGACTTAGGTAGTAAGTGAAAATTATAAAAAAAAAACCTAAATAAAAGCAAAACTTAAACTCGAATAGAACATAATAAAAATAATAATAAAAAAATACATAATAACGATAGGCAAATTTCAATATGAATTAAGGTTATGATAAAGATTTTAAAAACACTTTTTTAATACTGTACTTATACTGTATACATCTAGGTAATTAAATAAGTCTATGTTAATCAATTTTTCATTACAATAATTACAAGCTCGATTAATTAACGTTTGTTCGTACCTGCACCAGGTTAGAAAAATCACAGATAATTATATGATAGTGGTTGATTTTCAATAAAACGAAGAATATCGAAATGCAATTCCAACACAGAAAGTGTGTTTAAAGGTAAGTGAACAAGGTCAAAGAGAAGTTTTGTAGAAACTTGTAGTTTTAAAACGAAATTACGTCGTATTGGAATAAATTCCACGTAATACATAAAGTTAATTATACTGTAGAAATTATATATGCACATGATAATTTTTTGTTCATTTTTAGTTTGAAGTACATATAATACTTAGGTACAATTTACTCTTTACGTGTTGTTTAAATTAAGAATTTTCTAATATTTATTTTTAAAAACGTGTATAGTATTTATTTGCATTAATTTTACTCAGATCTTTTTACCTTCCAAAGTTTTATATGGAATATCATTGCGTACGTAATATATAATGATAATCGAGTTATTAACATTGCCATGTAGAATTTAGTAAGAAAATAAATCCAAATTTGTGGCAATGGCGACAAAATGTACTGTTATCATTTTCACAGACATAATAATATAATTAAGTATACCTCTTTTAAAAGACTTAATTATATTTTCAATTTTATAACCAAGTAAAAAAATGTGACGTAATTCTTAACTTTGCGATGTTTACTAAGAAAAGCTATTTGAATAATTGTCAAATTTTGACAGCACCTTTCACTTCACCATCTTTTTATGTGTTACTAGCGGCTCACCATCGCTTCGCTTCGGTGCCTCTAGGAAAACAAAAATAAACCTATCCCACGGTAACCGTACCTTTTACCGGGATAAAAAGTAGCCTATGTGTTATTCCAGACTATAATTCATCTCTATGCCAAATTTCATTCAGATTCGTTCAGCTGTTCTGGCGTGAAAGAGTAACAAGAATCCATGCATACTCACAAACTTTCACGTTTATAATATTATAAATTTACCTAATAGGTACGGACTAGTAAAGTGACTTACGCTCGCTTCGCTCGGGTGAGTTCCTAGGTACGTGCACATAGCGTTGCTACAGTTCAATAGGAAGTCTTTTTAAGAGGTATAATTCTATAATACATTGTTTTCATATAACTTTATTAGTTTTATTTATATACCTAAACCGTTCTCATGAATCACACCATCTATTGGTGAAAACTGTATGAAAATCCTTTGGTTGTGGAATTTGAGATTATCGGTTTCAGACAGACAGACAGGCGCGGCGGGGAATTTCATTTTATAATATGTAATCATTAATAATAATTATACTTTAAAAGTAATAAGAAACTGATTGAAAATAATTGTAATTTCCAAATTACGAAGAATTTTTCTTTACGACTCTTAGAAGTGCCAGTTGGCATTTACGAACCATCTTTAAAAATTTAAGAGGTATTTGAAACGTCTAATATGCCATAAAGCACGTCGCACTACGCGTGATGCACTAATAGTCTAAGATCCCGATTAGATCTATGTGGTAGACCGCTCATTATTTTTCTAGGCGAAATATATTTTTTGAACCATAAAACATTTTGCTCCAGGCAATTTTTTATAAAAAAAACCTCTAGTTTAGAAATGTTTTAGTATGAGAACCTTATATTATTAGTTGTTATAAAATTATCCACATTTTGATAGGTACTTGGTTCGTTCCGGAAAACGAGTAATTAACTACTTCAATTTACCTGTTTATACTTGGATGTAATGTATTCGAAAAAGGACGCCAACCGTATGATGGAACTTTCTACAGGCTTTTTACTTTCGATTGATACTGATTTGTCACAGGAACAGAGTTCTTGTAGGTACTTTAAAAAAAACAATATTTTTTTAATGAAAAATAGCTTCGTGTTTGTTAATATATTTTATGGTTTAAAAAATAAATATAGTTCCCCTGGAAAAAGTGCTTGGGATCCACCACATAGATCGGGATCTCGTACTATAATATGAATATGTATGGATAAGTATTACAATGTTACCTTCATATACGACTTTTACTTTTCTCATTTCATAACGAAGACAAAGGTGTTAAAATATTTCTTTAACAAGCTAATAAATTGTTCAAATGTACATAAAATAATCTTTAAAGTATTTTAGCTCTTATAATAATACAAGAAAGTCTATATTGAAAATATAACATTGTAATATTGTCAAAAACCCAAAGATGAGTCATCTTCTTAGAAATATAAAGAATCTACTCTCGGTCTCCATCCGGTACATTTCGTAGTAAGATTCCGGTAGTAAATTAACCTGTTATTTGTTCAGATTGTGCTTTTAACTTTTTAGAAGGCCTTTTTATTTCTTTTTATTCTCTACATAGTAATGATTGCACCATCTTTTTACATACGTTTTTAATATACAATATAGAGTTATTATAATTTATTGTGGTCTGAAAAGAGGAATTCTGTTTAATTCGTAGATTTTAATGTAATATTTACATACGTAGACTAAAAATTATATATATACCTATGATGTTCTCCTAGCCGATTCCGGCTACGGCGGCCAATCTCATTGAGATTAGCCAACTGCGCAGGAGATATTATAGTGCTCAAGTGTACGCGCAGACACAAGTGCACTCTCTATTCCTATCACTCTCATACTCCAATGGGACGACCACTCGACACGACCGGTGAGAGTTAAGGCGCAGGACCGACGGCTTTAAGTGCTCTCCGAGGCACGGGGATGAAGCACCGCCAACTTCCCAACTTCGGGCTGTTACTGAGACTTACTATACAGAAAGAATCAGTAACTAAACTTGGCCCGACCCGGGACTCGAACCCAGGACCTCCGGGTGTGCAGCCGTACATGCTAGCCACTACACCACCGAGGCAATTAATAGTTATATACCTATAATAACTAACTTAATGACAAAAAAAAAATCGGCTCACTTTTAGGTGTAGGTTAAAAAAGCATTTGTCGAAGATCCTTCCTTGAATTTGAGTTGCCTACAAAATACCGAAAATTTATAACTTTATAGTATGAGGAAATATGGATATCAAGGTACAAAATAATATAGACTTGCTTTTTGCATTCAACTTCCTCACGATTTTCCTGAATAATATTTGCAAATTTAAAAATTATTCCAATATAAACCTTAATCCGAGAAAATAGGGTATATTTTAATCGGCTTCGTGAAATATTGTGGTTTTATATAAAACATATAACCGCACGGGTTTTTTTAAATATAGTTACATAGTTTTATTGAGAGAGTACGTGAGATATCGCACGACTGTACAATTAGATGTAAGGCTACACACGATTAAACATGCTTCATTTGTTTCTCTAATAAATATAAGTTTTTGCTTCATTCGAGTTCTAACTTACATAACGTCCAGTGTATTTTTCTGTTACATATTATTCAAATCAAAATATACTTTATTCAAATAGACTTTTGAAAACAATTTTGAATCGTCAGTGACGACGACTCGTCACATTTTAACTATAGAACTGATATGCCATTAAAATCTTAAAGAGAACAGATCTACCATCGGCTCGAAAGGCAGTTCTGCTGAAAAGAGCCTACGAGAAACTCAACAGTTGCTCTTTTAAAATAATATTTGTGTACAAATAATAATATTTTATATCATCAATTGTTGTACAGGTAAAAAGCTTCCTATATCACTTTTCAGAGTCATGCTCATAAAAATTGGATATCAAAACCCAAAAATCACGTCCATTTGATATTCCTTTGCAGGACGTACTCATTTTTTCATATTAAATATTATTATTGTAAGGATTTCAATTAATATTGTACATAAATTTCTGTTTAAATTAGAAATGTTTTTTACGAAAAAGGCTATTAAATTTTTACTAAAATATCTTATAAATCTTCGACCCCAGTTTTTTTACTAGGTATAGAGTCTAGTTTGAGGAAAATACTAAAGAGGGAGGACGTTGGAACAAATGATATAAATTTCAATAGAGGACGAGACGTGATTGACCTTGTCCATGACCTATGTATATGCAAGAAACACTTAAAATTATAATTATTAACATTCTAGTACATACGTGATCATATTAATAACTAAGTGCTTCTACGTATTATGTAGAGCAATGAGCATCGTTTATAATAAACAGTAGATAATTATTACAATTTAAATAGGCAAATTACAAATTAATATATGTAGGCACTAAAATATATTTTTTTAATTTATCCTTAAATGGTTTCGTTTCCAATCAATGGCAAATAGATGTCACGGTAATTACCCGTCCCTTGGTAACATTTGTGCAATATTGTACACGAAATAAAATGGTGGCCGGGTAAAGCATATGTAAAAAAAATATTTTGGAGGATGTTTGTTATTATTATAAAATGTAACTTATTTTTTTTATTCAATCACTAGCATTGCCCGCGGCTCCGCCCGCAATTAGAGGACCAAAAACCAAATTCTTAGGTTTTACATATTAGTATACTCTTACAATGCAGTTTTTGTATTTTTTCTCGGAAATGAGATATTTTCCCACGGTAAAAAGTATCTTATATGTTGACCCGGATAACCAGCTATCATCATACCAAATTTCATCAAAATCTGTCAAGTGGATTTCTCGTGATGCGGTAACAGACACACAGACAGACAGACAAAAATTCTAAAAACTATAGATTCGGACTCTATATCGATAATAATGTCTATTTCAATTAAATTTTCCAAAAAATATTTAATTTACAGATACAATTTTATTATATGTATAGATTGTACTTGTTTCGATAGGGATTTTATATTAAAGGAATAAGAGAAGGTATAAATTAAATAAAACCTCTTCTTTTTTGGTTAAAAAATGCAATGTCAATTGTATTTAAAATCTTAATAATAAAAATCCTCTTTCTCGATTAGTATTAAATGTAAAAAGGCAGTGGTAGCCCAGTGCTAACACGCTCGCTTGGGACACCGAGCGAAGCGGGTTCAAATCCCGGGTCTCGCACCTCTGATATTTTCATGTGCGAATCATTTCTAACATGATTACCGCTTGCCTTACGGTGAAGGAAAACATCGTGAGGAAACCTGCATGTCTGAGAGAATCTAGCAAGTTTTCGAAAGATATGTGAAGTCCGCCAACCCGCACTTGGCCAGCGTGGTGGACTATGGCCTGATCCCCCTCGTATTGAAGGGAGGCCCGTGCCCAGCAGTGGGACATTAAAAAGGGCTGAATACATACATTAAATGTAAGAATCTTCACCACTGTTTACAAAAAAAAAAGCTTTTGTAATTTACAACGGCTTTTAAGAAATTCTTTGCAGTGCCTTATCTTTACTGGCTTAGTAAGGCTAAGAATAACTGGAAGTGATAAGATTAACTAATACTGAGGACACTCCGACTTGAAGGACCGATAGTTATATATTATGAGTACTTTCGGAATTTATGGCTACGCTTTAATTCTATGTAACAACTAAAGTTTTGATAGTACCTTCACTCGAACGCTATTTGATCTATGTATAAACTAGCGACTCAACCTCGCTTCGCTCGGGTTCGTCCCTGGGTTAGTTCCCTATACAAACTTTTATCCTCATGTTCCCCCTCTTAAGGAATTATTTCCGGGATAAAAAGAATCCTATGTCCTTCCCAGGGTCTCAAATTATCTTCTTACCAAATTTCATCTAAATCGGTTCAGTAGACAACAAAATCACAAAGTCACAAACTCATAAACTTTACCTCTTTATAATATTAGTATAGATTACAAACTTTTTAACTGCCTCGGTGGTGTAGTGGCTAGCATGTACGGCTGCACACCCGGAGGTCCTGGGTTCGAGTCCCGGGTCGGGCCAAGTTTAGTTATTGAGTCTTTCTGTATAGTAAGTCTCAGTAACAGCCCGGAGTTGGGAAGTTGGCGGTGTTTCACCCCCGTGCCTCGGAGAGCACGTAAAGCCGTCGGTCCTGCGCCTTAACTCTCACCGGTCGTGTCGAGTAGTCGTCCCACCGGAGTATGAGAGTGATAGGAAAAGAGAGTGCACCTGTGTCTGCGCGTACACTTGAGCACTATAATATCTCCTGCGCCGTTGGCTAATCTCAGAGATTGGCCGCCGTAGCCGAAATCGGCTAGGAGAACATCATCATCATCATAGATTACTAGTGATTTACCTTTATATATTTGGGTTTATATATTTGGGTGTCACAGTACGCACTTATCAACAATGACGCCCCGAGGGCTGGTCTACCGAAGAAGACCACAACAAACAAGGGGGGCTTTCAGAAGCCACTCTGATAAGAAGGATAAGGGACCACCATTGATGAAAAAAAGGATAATGAAAATTGCTTTAAAATAAGCTAAGACATCCCGTAATATGCAAACAAAAAATATACACGAGAACAGATAAAAACGAAATCTAATTTCAAATCGCTCAAACGTTTAATTCATTCAGCAAGCCTATACCTAATTCCTAAATTTAGCCCATTCCTAAAAAAATGGAAGATTTGTTTGTTTTCAGTCAACAAACACGTCACATAAACATTTTTTTTTTAAACTAAACACTAATCTACCAATTGCTTAAACGTGGAGATCGCGACAAAGCTAGCGCTGTGTATGCGCTGATGGCGAGACAATATTGTGAGGATTGCTGGCACTCAGTAGATGGGTAGAGCACAGATCTGAGAAATATGGCGCAACTTGAAAGAGGTTTTATATTCACAGAAGACGGACTTGTGTTGATTGATTCATTATTTGACCTTATTACGATTTATGTTAAAGATATTATAAAGAAGGACAGGATTTAATCACATTAAATCGTCCTTATAACATGTATGTATAATGTATACAGTGAGTAATTACCAACAGTTTTTAGGTCAGACAGCTCGTTATCAAAATTTAGCTTATAAAAGCAATAACTGGGGTCAGGAGATACCGTTTATTTAATATAATACATTAATGTCATATTTATGTTCTTTTAATTGGATACTTTTATTTTTAACGTAAGCTTTTATCATCTATACATATAATAAAACTGTAGAGGTCGAATGTCTGTGCATAGAAAAAAATGCTAAAAACCGAGTCAGGGAGATGTAAGAGTAGAAATAGAATATATCCAGATTTTTTTCATTTTTTTTGTTTCTCTGTCTGTTTGACGGGCTAATCTTCGAAACTGTAGGACATCGGTCCTGCCATGCCAAATTTCATTTAAATCGTTAAATGAAATTTGGCATGCTGACACATTATATTGCCGGTCAAACAACGAATTACTTATTATCCCGGAAAAACGAAAGGTTCCCGTGGGATAGATCTGTTTGTGCTTTCGCTAGTAGAATAAAATAAAATAGAGTCTAAGCAGTGACCCTCCTAGCGCTTTAAGTTTTTAATTTTGTTAATTTTTTTATTGGTATATGTTTATATACCTATCTAAATTTTCAGTAGATATATCTTTTTGTCGGCCCAGTTCTTGGCGGTACATGAAAGCGCTAATTTATCTCTTATTATGTGTACTTTAACGGCACGATAACTCAAGGTAAGGTTGTTTTCATGAAAATATGTTTATTTTGTCCATTTGAACGATTGCCGATAACGTTCTGCTTGTTTACTTGTCGGTACTATATGTGCGTCGGTGTTTGCATTTTCAAAAGTTATTTCATGCTTGTTTTAATGTATTTATTTTTAAGTTAACATGTATAAAAATTCTTATTTTCAATAAAGTCAATTTTAGTTACTACAAGAAACTTTTACTAGACGAGATTAGATATTTTAACCAATATGCTAAACTTTCGCAACAGTTTTTATTTATATATCATTCGCGAAAAACGATATGAACTCGTATGAAATGGTTATCAGGCCTTTTATTAACTTCCCACTGCTGGGCATGGGCTTCCCTTCTATATGAGGGGGATCAGTCCACTATGTTGGTCAAGTGTAGTAAGCGTGACCGCAAGACAAGTGGAATTTCATTAAAATATCAGAGGTGCACGACCCGTGGTTTGAACCCGCTTCAGTCGGTTACCCTAGCGAGCGCGTTATCACTGGATTATCAGTTACCAATGACTACGGTATGGTACGATTTAACCCATTTTTTTTAAAAACAGAATATGTGTAAGTGTATCTTTTAAGCTAAATTCTGTCATTCTTATCAGTTGTTTGTTGTTGTTGGTAGTATGCATTTACGTATTTATCAAACTTGAGGCTAAGAGGTGATTGAAGATTCGACTTGCCAGTAAAAAAAATCATTCTGGCCACTAGTGATCTTTTGATCTCGTTGGTGTAATCCATCATTGGGTCCCAATCGACCGTCAACAGGCAAGAGAATGTGAGATTTACTGAAACACAGCGGCATTCCACTGTCGCTTTGCAACGAGACGATTTATGATTGCTTGCGCATACATTACAAGTTACAACTTATAGACTTACCTGAACTTTCTCATAATCAGGCCAGCAAAAAAATAAATAAACATTCTAATAAATGATAGTTCTTAAAAGAATTCAGAAAATAATTATCTAGATTTATTTTATAAGGTACTATAATATGGTTGCCAGATTTATATCACTGCATATTTAACAAATAATTACAACTCGGACCACTCACCCGCCACCTGCGTATTCCATTCATGCGAGCAAGTTACCTTCTGTGGCGTACACTCGTTATTTTCCCTCTGACTTACTAAGTGACATTTAATATGGCATAATTGCAGTTTCCGCGTACCACAATCTACACGTGCATTCATTCTGTGCTTAAAAAATGATTCAATATAAAGATGGTTATTAGTATGTACTTAATGTAAATAAATGAGCAATAATTTTCTTTATGCCTTTAATTTTTTGTTTAAACTGTTGCTTGCTGCTACTGTGTAGTAAGATGGGAAATATGTCTGTTATTTATGAATTATGTAGCGTTCTGTTAGAAAAATAATTTTTAGATGAAGTAATACTTTTTTATATTTATGCGAATATTTGACATTTTAAATAAAAGTATACTTTGGGATTATTTTTTTCGCGATTTTTGATGATTGCTCTAAACTGTAAGGCGTTCCACTGTGTGTGTTTTTGAAATGTCATAAGGAACTTTTTGTGTTACAAAAGTAATAAAATATCTGTACCTACTGTAGAAGACATACTGTATTTCCGATCCCTGAACTCACAGTACCCTGCACAGTGAACTCACAGAACGTAACTATAATTTATTTAGTTGTTATCGTGTAAGAGGGCTCGTTGTGAATTATTTTGTCGTACGACGTAGGTACATATCCTATCAAAAAGATAAATGTGAAAATCTAGTTAATCTAAGAGGATTTAATTAATAAACCAAATTTCATGGTTTTACGAGGTGAAAAGTGGCACTAAATAGTTCGTGTAAAATATGTATACACACGGTGGTGCGTCGCCAGTTCCTTTAGCTTGAAGTTGGCTGGACACGCTACCTCGTGTCTTGATCAGTATTATCTTAATATAGGTATATTATTCTTCTGTACGTGTGTTTGTTAATCTACTCCTCCTAAAGGACTGGACCGATTTGGATGAAATTTTGTGTGTATATTTTAAAGGTCTCTATAGATATATATCTATATGTATATCTCTGAGATATTTTTTGTGTATGTTCGAGTGGGTTCCTGCAAGATTTGAATTCACAAATGGATCCGGTAGGTGGCGCTGCAGTCGGTGTGACACTAAATTTTCATAAAAGACTAAATTTTTCGAGCAATAAATATGAATTGTTGATTAAATAAAATAAAAATCGATGTGTGTATGTATGTCTCCTATGGACTTCAAAACAGTTGGTGATCCTGTGAATTTTGTTAGCGATCGAAAGTTTGGACGCGGGCGAAGCCGCGGGTACTGCCAGTTACAGATATATTTTAAAATATACCTATTATTATAATATTCTTATAAATATCGATATAAACAAGTTCTTCTTTGACCTCCAATTTTGTTTGGATAATATGTTGCGAGGTTTTCTACTTTATATACAAAAGTACATCAAAACCATTATAAACATCTTTGCAAAGCACAATTAGAGTTAACACTGAGCTGTTGTAAAAATCCTTGAAATCTATTTACTGACCAAACAATGCCGCCCACGCGCAGATGACTTCCGCGATTGTTTATTATAAATTCCTTTATGATTCAATTTGCGTATAGTATTAAATGATTAAAAATTGAATGTACAACAATTACTATAAGCGTGTCAGTTAAAACTAATATTTTGTAACAGTTCTTTATGATTTCCATTGCTTTTAGCTTATGAGAATATCCCCAAATAAAAAAATACATATTAATTTAGTACTAAATAGGCCATTGAAGGAACATATTTTATACGTTTTTTTTTTATCTTGCCCTATCGTTATACGAATGCAAGAGTCAAAAAGTACTTACGGTACGGGTCAACATATAGGATACCTTTTACCGTGGAAAAATTTCTCATTTCTGAGAAAATATAGAAAAACTGCATGTAAGAGTATACTAATATGTAAAACCTAAGAATTTGGTTTTTGGTCATCTGAACGCGGGCGGAACCGCGGGCAATGCTAGAGCATTATATAGTCATATAATTTATGTTTCCATACATATATCCATATTTTACGGGTCTAATTATTTACTATTTAATCTTTAAAAACGAAAATATAAAATACTCGCCTAGGTACAACATGTTCCACTACATACTCGTATATAAAACTGAAGTGACTGAAGTGACATATTGAACTTACCTACAACTACTCCAAGATCACGCAGTTTTCCTCGTGTCGTTTTCCACGCCGCAATCCACGTGATTTAAATTAATTACAATTATTCATAGTATGTACCTACTAGTCTTCTTCTAAGAACTTCAATGCGTGGTCTGATTCAGACTCCATAATACCTTGTACATATTCTACTTCAATAATCATCTCTACATGTTACTAAAGCCTATCTATACACACGTTACAACTATCTATACATATAATCTATCTATACATATAATAAAATTGTAACTAAGCCGAATCTGTACATTAAATATTTTTTGGAAAATCTTATTGAAATAGACATTATTATCAATACAGAGGCCGAATCTATAGTTTTTAGAATTTTTGTCTGTCTGTCTGTTACCGCATCACAGAAAAACCACTGGAGGGATTTTTAATGAAATTTGGTATGGTGATAGCTGGTTATCCGGGTCAACGTATAGAATACTTTTTACCGCGAAAAAATATCTCATTTCTGAGAAAAAATACAAAAACTGAATTGCTAGAGTATAGTAATATGTAAAATTTGCTTTTTGGTCATCTGAACGCAGGCGGAGCCGCGGGCAATGCTATGTGTCAATAAACATGAAAAAAAATAATTATAGTGTGTATGAAAATAAATAAATAGTAAGTATATTAATTATAATTGATAAGGTTTTACTTAACAGTGTGTAGGTACATTCTCCTGCTGTGTCGTTCGTGTGTAACGACGATAAAAGAAATGTTACTTTTATATAAATTTAACTACTACTCAATAGTTAGTCTTGGTAAAATAGAATGCGCTGATCTTTTTTTGAACCGACTTCCAGAAAGGAGGACGTTCTATGTTCGTCTGTATGTATGTCTTTATTTATGTATGTTCACCGGTTTCTCAGAGACAGCTTGACCTATTTTGCTACTTTAAGCGGTATTATATTACGGTAGGTCCAGTGGTCGCATAAAAATTTCTTTGATATAGAATATACCGTTGTCGTGTAAATCAGAAAAAAACAATGAAATTTCTTGTATGTTAACAGATACATTAGACTTTTTTTCCTACTTTTAATTGTCATATCAACTTCAAACTTTACAAGTGTTTGTAATTCCGACGATAGTAATTTGGTATCTTAGAGCTGATTTTTGTCAACCGACTTCAAAAAGGAGGAGGTTCTCAATTCGACTGTATGTTTTTTTTTTATGTTTGTTACCTCAGAACTCCGTCATTTATTAACCGATTTGGACAATTTTTGTTTTGTTTGAAAGGGTATACTTCCAGATTGGTCCCATTTAAATTTCAAAAAAAAATACCACCCCTAAGGGTGGAAAAACAACTAATGATGAATTTAACCTACGTCTAATTATCATATTGTCTTGAAACTTTGCAAGTATTTCTATTTCCGTTGATAGTACAGTGGTTCGGTGTTGTTGACCTGATCTGATGGCAAGGCCAGAAGGTGGATAGGTGGAACTCTTCAACGGCTAGTAGTAGGTACTTTGAGTTTGGGCTTATTTTGTTTGATTTGACAAGCCTAACACGTTAGAATCCTTACTTTGCTACTACTGTCTACACTAAAAAGGGAAAAATAAAAACTTTTTAACAAAAAAATAAAAACCGACTTCAAACAAAAGCACTAAAAAGTAAAAAATAACTGATTGGTAGTTTTCATTTACTATACATACCTAAACAAATATTTTCGAAGTCGGTGTGCTTTGGCTAAGTAATTAAAGCCTACCTATTAAATACATACCTAATCAAATATTTTCGAAATCGGTGCCAGCCCATACAAAGCAAAGCACACCGACTTCGAAAATATTTGTTTAGGTATGTATAGTAAATGAAAACTACCAATCAGTTATTTTTTACTTTTTAGTGCTTTTTTTTTGAAGTCGGTTTTCATTTGTTTGTGGAACTCTTCAACGGCTTCTAGTAAATAGTTTGAATTTGGGCTTATTCAAAGGTGAGGTTTTTAGGATGTTAGTCTTTATATAAAATTTGGTAGCATATAACATAAATGGCATCGAATATGTTATTAAGAAAACTTTCTTTTTACAAATTACTTATTTATTACGTATACATTAAAAATGGAAAAAAAAGTAAAAAAAAAAAAGGATTTCCATTCAGACATTAAAAAGTAAAAATAACAGAACTGGTCTTTTCATTTACTGTAGATACTCTGATCAGATATTTTCGAAGTCGGTGCCAGCAAGTTTCTTTTAAACATAATAGTGTTAAAAAAATATGCAAATGCCTTGGTTGGTAAAGTTGGTAGGTTCTGTTAGGTTTTAGTGGGTAGTACTGGCTTTTCTAGCTCTGTGAGACCCACATAACTATCTGTGTGTATACAGGTGGTATGCGTAAATGCATTTCCCAATATTAAAAAAAAGGTCTGCGTGTAGGCTGTACGTGGCTGTTATCTTATATCTTTAAACGAGCAATTCTTGTATATATATAAACTGAATCTCGGAAACGGCTCCAAAGATTTTCATGAAACTTAGTATACTCGCAGGGGGTTTCGGGGGCGATAAATCGATCTAGATTAGTCTTATGTCTGGGGAAACGCGCGTTTTCAAATTTTCATGCGGTTTTCTTTCGCATTATTCTGCGCAAAATATGGTCGATAATTGCGCATGCTCATGCAAAAGCATCATGTTTAAATGGCCGAAGCGCGAATTTGACAACCACAGGTGTCTGGGTTCGTATCCCGGTCGAATACAAAGTTTTTACTTTTGTTTTTTTTTGTATTTTAGTTTGTTTTTTTTAAATGTTTTTCGGCCAAAAACTCCGAGCGAAGCTCGGTCGCCCAGGTACTAAGTATTATGTTAGCAAATCCTAGTTTAGATATTGTCAAAGGTTTGTATAAATTAACTAAAGTTGTTTATATGCTAGATCTAGTCGTAGTTATGGTCTGTTTTATCTCTTAGTATAAATATATGTGTGTATATTATGTAAGGTAAGATAGAATCTTTTCTATGTGTATATCTTTTTTAATGTTTTGTGCATAATTAAGTTCTTGTTATTTAATTCATCAGTAAACTTAGCAAGGACGACATGTTCGTTTTTGTCATGTGACTTGATCACAAAACTTCCTTTAAATGAAGATTAAAAAATAAAAATAATTGTAAACGTCGTTGTAGTCCGTGTGACCATAACATAGTAGAATTGTATGAGAGATGAAATAAATCAATTTTCATAATTCTTTCCATAGTAGGTACGTTACGTTAAACGACGTTAGCCTAAAATACATATTTATTACATATTATAATGTTAAAAAGGTATTTTCTAAGTGCCTTCTGACTTCTGTTCCTTAAAAGTATCAATAAAAAAATTCATGTCCTCCAAAAAGCATGTTTAATTTATTTGTATATCAAGATTTTTACATACAACAACCAAATTTTTAGGCACTTACAGCACGATCGAATTATCTGTTAATGTGAAAAAAACTACAATACACAAAGGTAAACCATCCATCAATGTACATATTTATAGCATAAACTATTCTCGAACTTAGCGCAAATGTAATATGTATGTCAAAAAAGTTTAAAAAAAATTAAAAGCTCACTTTGTTACGGTTGAAGGCATTGAACACAAGGCCACAGATAAAAAATATTGTAGGCTATATGTCAATGTCAAGAGGATTAGTTAACGTTAACGCTCGATATTTGAATATGTTTTATTTTTAATATTTATGATTCTTTATTATCAATCACCGTGCTTCGTCTTGTTTCTTTATAAATATTTTGTTTAGCAATTGGTGTATTTATATCCTCCTCCGTATCTCTAGGTAAATTAAAATCCTTTGATTCAATGGATACATACATGTTAGCTTCATACGTTAAGTAATAATCATTTTAAATAGCGAATGAATCAAATAACTAAAACAACAACAGAAAAAATCCAAAATTGATTTTTGATATATTTTACTTATTCTTCATGAACTTACTGGTCACTTTAGATATTTACGGCAGGATAATGTATACTGTATAGGTACTTGTAATTCTTAAAGTACCATCACAAATTAGACCAGGGTAGAAGCCTTTAAAAATAATAAAAAGTAAAAAATAATAATAGTAGGATGCAACCCATTAAAAAAGGAGGGGAATATTATAAAAATGAAAGGAAAAATAATTTACGGGCAATCTGAGGTCGGGAAGGGGGTGAGGGGGGGTTTTTAAGGGTAAAAAACGGTTTTTCTCGATTTCCGGCAAAACTAAAAGTCCTATCAAAAAAAAAAAATGGCAAAGTTGTAGGTAATAAAAAGATCTAAAACTTTTGTATTTACACTTTTTCACATAACCTCAAAATTTATGTGAAAAATTCAAAAAACCAACTTTTTGGTTTTTTATTTTTATCTTTCACAATTTTTTCTTTTTTTTAACGAAATTTGGTAAAAACTTGCCTTTTTATGTCCCAAATACGCTGTAATTTATTTGATTAAAAATATTTATTTTTCCACCTTATTTTGAATTAATATCGAAAAAGCACCCTCATTTTCAATCGAAAATTCACCTGTCAAAATATCAGCTTTTTTCAAAAAGTTGGTATGTTTTCTGTTCGTTGAAAACTCTACTTTCCGATGGTGAAAAAAAAATATATATATTACTATAGTAAATCTTCTGAGAAAATGCAAAAAACAAAAAACCTTTTTTATTTCATACACTTGCTTATCATCTGCCTTATTGCAGATGATACAAACAGATTCATCCATACTGATAATCTGAAAAGACAAAATCGAATTAATAATGCCTTCACTATTTTATCGTGAGTATACCCCCATGAAAAAAATATATTAAAGAAATAAATGTCAAAATGTATAAAAAATATATTATAAATATATTAAAAATCTATACTATACATATTTTTTATATATTTATTTATATATTTATATATAAAAAATATGTATAGTTTTTTACCCTTAAAAACCCCCCCTCACCCCCTTCCCGACCTCAGATCGCCCGTAAATTATTTTTCCTTTCATTTTTATAATATTCCCCTCCTTTTCTAATGGGTTGCATCCTACTATTATTTTTTTTGGTTTCAAAAATTATCGACTCTGGTCTAAATTGCCTGTGTTCTTGCTAAAGTACAATTACAAATTATTTATGTAAATATCTAATAAAAAAATATTTCTTTTATTAATCTTTACAAGTTTAAAGATTTTAACTTTTATCTATTAACTATTATGAGTGTTTTTAGTATGCCATTATTGGTCTAGTATTCTGACTGTTGATATTTCTTTAGTATTTTTGTAATATGTATAAACTTGTATGCTTTAAAAATAGCATGATAAAACGTTCGATAGAGCAAAGGTAATTTTAATAATGTCGTTTGGACTGCAATACAATTTATTTTTTTATCATCATGTATGAGATAAACTAACACTAATTGCTCACATTGTGTATATTACATAATGTGCAGAAGGTCGCGCATTCAAGGTGAGTGGCGTGGGAGCTTCCGATCATAAAAACGTAAACAAGGTAAGGGCAAACGTTAAGTATTTTATAACTATATTTTATTTCTTTTATATTACACTATTGTTAAACTTATGCATACAATAAAATAATAACTAACCGAGTATATTTGTACCTATAGTTTTAAAGAAAATCTTTAAAAACTATTTCTTCAGGCAGACTCGGTCACGATCAGATTATATTTTAATATAAATTATCCTAATTAAGAAACTGCATTAAAATAAGGTAAAGAACAAATTGTTAAAAATAATAACTTTATTTGGTAAAAGAATACGAACGAAGGGTTACGTAGAGCGTAGAGTGAGGCATTCTTAGACCCTATTTTGTCTCATCGGTATAGATAGGTACCTACAGTCATTTCATTGCGTCGATTGATTTTTGATAATTTCCTCTATTTTTAATATATATTACGCTTTAATGGGTATCTATCGACTTATTGAAAGGATTTTATTTTATAACAACAACTTCCACTATTTATAATAACTAACATCGAACAAAATTGACAAATAAAACGTCGACATACTCACGTCACGTCACTAGTACTAACAACTTCAGTTCTGTAATTACAAATAAATAATTATTTAAACTAAAAGGCACAAATCTATATTACTACACAATTATCTACAAATAATAAAAATAAAGAGTATATACATAACATAATATGATGAACTTATAACATATAAGTAGGTTTGTTGTTAGTTATAGGTATGTAAAGATGTGCGTACCTAAACCTGTGCAAGTTACGGAACAGATTATAATTTATAATAATTTCAAGGAGAATAAAATGAGTAAAAAATATTCCGAAATATATTAATTGTTAGCACGATTTTATTTGCTTCGAGTTTGAGCTGATTTAATTCGTTTCGACGAGTCTCGTAAATTACAGTCGATCGAAAGCGTGGTTTTGTTTTTTTTAAAGTTTCGTTCACGCAAAGGAAAAGGTAATTATATGTGATATGCGCAAAGGATCACTTCGTTGTACTTTTTCTAGACAAATTATTTTCAGGGAAGCTGTAAAAAATCTAAGTCAATATAATAAAAAAATAGCTATTTCTATGCTGTATGTTTTGAAACACTTGACACTGAAAGTTAAGCTACAGCCGTTTTCTTGGAAGCTATTGTAGCTCTTTTGCTAATATTTGATAGGTAGGTGTCTCGTATGAACCGCAAGACAATTCTATAGTCAAATCCATACTAATATTATAAATGTGAAAGTGTGTTTGTTTGTTTGTTTGTTTGTTTGTTTGTTTGTTTGTTTATTTGTCTTTCTTTCACGTCGAAACGGAGTGGCGGATTGGCGTGATTTTTTGTGTGGAGATAGTTGGAGGGCTGGAGAATGACATAGGCTACTTTTTACCGCGGGAGATGATCTCATTCCCACGGGAAATCACGTTATGATACAACCCAAAAATTATTTGCGATCAGAATTACTTGAAATTTGGTATTAATGCTCTTCAATACAATAAAATAAATACGTGTTTTAGCATTTTTCGAAATTCATCCCATAAGTTGGTAAATAGGGGATGAAAGTTTTTATGAAACCTACTTTTTAGGGTTTTAGCGCGAGCGAAGCCGCGGGGTCTGCTAGTATAATGTAAATAATTGGGTTGACACTATATACTAACTGAAAAGTAAAAAGTTTAACTCCACATCCAAACGTGTACGATATATCTGGATAGTTCTTTAAGATTTAAAGATGTAAAAATTTTATGCCGCCATTTTTCTTTACACATCGACGATAATAAGGCACAAGAAAAAGCAAGCAATAAACACTCCAAGCACACATTGTGTTTAATTTATTCACCAGAGTCGTAATTTAAATGCTTTGCATGTCAGTATCGTGGTGAAATTTGAAAAGTATTTGTTACATTTTAGTTAGTCCAACTTAGGATATCTTAAAGAATGTGGTACTTAAATGATGACAATATATACACAGGTATGTATGTAGGTATATTCATCTCATAGAGCTTTTATTTAATAGTACCTGGGCTATCGAGCTTTGCTCAGAGTTTTTGGCCTAAAGTACAATTTTCTTTTTTTTAAACTAAAAACTTAAATAAATATTAAAAATAACTTTTAAAGTAAAAACTTTGTTTGCGACCGAGATTCGAACTTGGACACCTGTAACTGTTGATCTTGCACCTTGGCCGCTTGACAATGATGCTTAAACCAGAGTGTGCAAATTACCGACCATATTTTGTGTGAAATAATGCAAAAAAAACTGCATGAAAACTCGAAAACACGCATTTTCTTAGACATAAGACTAATCTAGATCGAATTATCGCCCCCGAAACTCCCCGTATGCTAAATTTCATGAAAATCGTTGGAGCCGTTTCCGAGATTCAGATTATATATACCTATACAAGAATTGCTCGTTTAAACATAATAGGATTGAATGTTTTGTATTTTCTTACATATTCCAGTATTAGGTATACAACTTAGCAGTATTGACATCAGGGTAAGTTTTTTATAAAAAAAAATAAGGTAGGTACTTATGTTAATCCCAAATAATTAAAAACTTCTCAAAACATTTCTAATTTTTTTTAAATAATATCGTAATATTTCAATTTTCGTTAAAATTAGCCGACATTAGTATAATAATTCCAAGTGTGGGGTTTTAAATCCAATAACGTACAAGTTCACTTTATCTTTTCATCTGACTTCGATGCATGCCTTCGCTTTGTAGTGTAACATTCCTCACGATAAACGCGGAGGTCAAAAAAAATACATATAAAGCTAAACAAAAACTAAAAAAAAAAACAAAGGAATTTCGGTATGGAATCAGGTAGAATGTTATTAGAGAGGTTTTATTGTTATTCCAGATTATAAAAGGTATTTTCAATGCTTGTTAAGATTCTTTTATTGATTTTTTAATATGTATCTCTCAATAGGATCTATCTGAAGCATTTTATGTGACCTTTAACTTTTATTACTTTCAATGGATGAAGTTTTTTTCAAAATAGTTTTAACTTTTGAGTGGAGGGATGCAATAGGTATTATTAAATATTGCTCTAATGTTCATGTTTTTTAGAGAAGATAACTATTTCTTTTTTTCAAAAAATATAGGAGTGATTGATTAGGTAATAATAAATTAAATATAATTAACGTAATAAACAACAACGAAACAAATATAATAAAACAAAATATTATTTGTTTATTGCAACATTATTACCGAATATGTACTATACAAAACGTTTTCTCTACTACGATACTTAATGGTCTGAAAAAATGGCAGATGTAAAAATCGCAGTAACTTTTTATTGGCAGAGAGGCTCGAGCCAACGAAGGTCGTAGCGTGTCAAGGCGAGCCTCCTGGCTATCCCCTAGCTGTTTACAAATTGTAAATGTCCATCAATTATATTATTGGTAAATTAATAAATGATTTTCTGAAAACAATAATAGCATGAAATATTATGTGATTGAAATTTATTAGCATTTACTTCTAATGTAAAAGTAATAAAAAGTCTATAAATACGGATAAATAAAATTTGTGTTTGTTTGTTTTGTTTGTTCCGGCTAATCTCCAAAACGGCTGGACTAATTTTGATGAGATTTTCAGTGGCAAATAGCTGATGTTATAAGAAGTAACTTAGGCTACATCTATTTAAGAAAAAGGATTCGGGTTCCGCGCAAAAAAAATTAAAACCCTTGAAATTGCGAACAAAATCCGCGTATCTATAGGGAGGGACGCATCTGAACGAAGCGAGGGCAATTCGCTAGTATTTAAATAATTTAAAAAAAATATCCGTAGATAAACCTTAATAATTTTTGTTAATTTAAATCATAACAAATAGAATATAACCAAAACTATTGTTTCGGAAATGAAGGCTCAGATTAATCATCCAGTTCGAGTATTTGGAAATATGTTATAATCATTATTCATAGCTTCCATAAATCAGAGGAAAATTTTGTATTTAGGTTAAAAAACCATTTCGACAACCGCATAAGTAGCCACAGGCGTTAAAATAAACATTGATATTATGCTTATTATTATTCTATTACATAAATGACGCTTGGTCCATCTGCGACGGTACATCTTATTACAGCTGAATTCGCGGGTTCGATTCTAGCGGCGTATTATTATTTATAGTAATCCAACACATGTTTACTGTCTTACTCTTGTTTACACTATAATCAAACTAAGTTTTAGGCTTATGCTATATGACAGACCAAAAATAAAAAGAGCTCAATTTTATGCGCGGAGAGGCGCTTATAGGTTTACATATTGTACATTTTAATATAACCTCAACGGTGGTTGGCAAATTAATGCATTGTTTTATTTGTTACGCGTCCTTATTTAATATAATAAGACAAAAACAATGATAATTATCATGTTTATTTAAGAGGCAAAAGTCTAAAAGAAACGTTGATTAAAGAGTAAAAACATTTTCCTTTTAAAGCTGACTATAATCTATAGAGATTTACATATATTTTTTAACAGTTTCATATATTCATGGCAATGATTTATCACGTCTGCCATTTTTGTGAAACAAAGTATTCATTACCTTGAAACGGTTTGTACTTACGTAAAGCTTGTAAATATTTTGAGTTTTGTTCCGTGGGAATCGTACATACCAAATGTGAAACCGAAAAAAATACGCTTCCGGTTGTAAATTTTGAATAAGTACTCATTTTTCTTCTATTTTACTTTTTAACTTTAATTATTTTAAGATTATTGTTAGTGTGTCCTACATTTCTTTTGTATATATACGAGATTATGTAGGTATATTTGTCATTTTCTTTATTGTAAATAATATACATATATTTTTATCAAAAAAAATATTGTTATTTATCAACAATTTTAAAAATGTATACATATGTAGGTATATGTGCATGATGCCGTACCATTGACAATGATATTTTTTTCAATAACAACATGCCATATACATACATATAGAACAGTATACAACGTGCTGTGAATGTGTAATTTGCGATTTTTAACCCCCGACGCAAAACGAGGGGTGTTATAAGTTTGACGTCGATGTCTGTCTGTTTGTGTGTGTGTCTGTCTGTGGCATCGTAGCTGTCAAACGGATGGACTGATTCGATGCGGTTTTTTTCATTTGAAAGCCAGTTTCCTTGCGGTGGTTCTAAGCTATGTTTGGTTAATATCGGTCCAGCAGTGTAAGAGTATCAGCTCTTTTCCAATGTAAGGCATTTTGGAGTATGATTACTCGATTAAGTGCTTCACGCGTGACAGTGTAAGGGCGCGTACACATAGAACGTCCGATTTTACAGTATCCTTTTTAACTGATCCGTCGCTACTGGAGGTAATATTCACACAGCATTTTTACTTATTTCCGAATGACGACATCTACTTTTGATGACCTTCTTAAAAGATTAGAAAAGGATTTAAAAAGGAAAGACACAAACTGAAGGAAAACCCGCCACCCCTGTGCCAAGCCTCGCGCGGTTTCGATCCGATAAAACGGGTCAGTATTTCTGTTATGTATGGGATTTTTTATTAGATCCGGAATACTGTCATGTGTGTGAACTGGCTCATACAACTACATACGCTAATAACATATACGTTTAAACGGACCTGTAAAACGGACGTTCTATGTGTACGCGCCCTAATCGTTAAATGGCAATTAATTTGTGTAGGTTTGTTTTTAATTTTTAATGTAAAGAATGCTCATCAAACATCGTTACTTTTACTTCTCGTAATGAGTAATATTTATAAGTGTAAAATGTTTGAAACTACGTAGCTATTAGAAACTTATTTTACTCATGAATTTTATGTTACAATATATTATTATTTAATTTAATATAACTTAATAAAGCAAGAGGGAAATAAAAGCTTTCCATAATAAACAGTTCTACGTGTGCTGGTGTTATCAAACGCTTTACGACCGCTTTCAAGTTTACACTGTAGATGTACCTACGAGTATCTTTGTAGCGTGGGGCGACCCCTCAACTGTGACACGGACTTTTTGTCTTAATTAAAGCTGTTTTTTCTAGGTTTTACATTATAATGCGTAGGTAGTTTAATACGTTTTTGAAGGAAATCTTACTTCTTACTAATATTATAAGGGTATTTCTCCGAGATTGCGTCCTTCATCTGATTAATCTGGCCAAATATTATTTGGCATGTCTTTAATCATAAGAGTATGTTGATGTTTGGATGGATGTTTGTTACTCAATTACACCAGAACGGCTAAACGGATCTGGATTAAATTTAGATTATAGTCAGGAATAGCACATAGGCTATTTTATCCCAGAAAAATGTACGTTTCCCGTGGGATAGATTTGTTTTTTTCTTCTTTTTTTTTGTTGGTGAGCCCTAGTTGTCAATAAAAATGCTATGAAAATTAAAGGAACTTTAACTAGAATAAATAAAATTTCGGTTCCAGGGATCCGAATCCATAAAATCTGTAATATATTACTTACTTATATTTTGATAAAAATCTGAAGAAGCCGATGAAAATTGTTAACAATCATGCACTAAAAGATTGAATCTGAATCTTTTAGTGCATGATTGTTAACAATTTATTAAGTAAGTAATATATTACAGATTTTATGGATTCGGATTCCTGTGGGAAATATGCATCAATATTTTAGCTTAATTCGCTCTACTAATTTAATTTTGACACGGTTCCGAAACAATGGAGCTATCACAGGTTTAATATATCTATTTTAATGCAAATTCAAAAGGAGGACAAAAAACTTTCTTTTTATTAAAAAAGGATATAGAACCTTTGTGCTCACATAATACTTTTTAGATTTACGCGAATATTAATATTAAATATCGCAAATATTCAATATTTTAAATAAAACTAATTTTGGCGCATTTATATTGATTTTTAGTTCCCGACATAGGTACAGGTTAGTGTTCAATAGAAAAATGTTCGAAATCCTGCTAAATGGCATAGGTAGGTACTTGATACTTAAAAAAAATGTAATATAAAGCTCTTATTGCATAATTATTGATGAGTCCATGAATTCATATATAAAGAACTTCGTAAATTAACCACGTTTGTGGTCACAGTAGCTATAACCTCCACATAAAATCGCGCTGGCAGATCTGCCGCGTACGTGACGGACGGACGCTTCACAATGCATGCAATAAATACTAATTCTAATCTAAATCACACGTTCAATATATTAGGTCACCTGTCCATCTGTTTATTGTTTATTTTCCGCACTTTGAGTTTCTGGTAACACCTGCTTTTTAAAATAAAATAAATATTTCAAATCGATAGCAGCTGACAAATAAATACTTAGATGAGGAGTTCAAGGTTTCCTTCAAGTTAATTTACAATTTTCATTGCAAATAACTAACAACATACTTAAGTATATGTATATGTATTCAAATAAATATTAAATGTTTAAATGTTAATTAATTAATGTCTTTACGACTATAACTTATCTTCTATATCTATACATATAAAAAAATTGTAACTGATCGCTGTCTGTACATGGAAGATATTTGAGAATAATTATTATTGGGGGTCTTTCTTAACGCAATAGAACCCAAAGCAATGACTTTTTGAATTGTCTGTTTATCTGTGCATTTGTGCACGCTAATCTCAGAAGAAACGGCTACACAAATTTGTGTGCGGTTTTCACTAATGTATTGTGGTAAGCTTCATTTAAAATTTAGTATTTGTTTTATTTTAATCGGTTCATAAATAAAAAAAGGTATGTCAATTTAAAGAATCACCTAGGGACTAGCCGAGCGAAGCGAGAGTGAGTCGCTAGTTGAAAATAATATATTTGTTGAAGTTTCCGCTTCATTCAGCTAACACTTTAAAAACAAATTTTAAACTAACTTACTTTAAAATAGCTTTTTGTTATTGAGATAAAAAGTAGTCCTTTACTCTCTGGCCTTTTAAATATATCTGTAAAGGGAAATCGCCAACTTTCGCATTTGTAATAATATCAGTGGGATGCTTGACAAGTTGTCTGCTTTAAAGAAGAGAAAACAGTGACAAAAATAAATAATGTATAAGAGAAGACTAAAAAATTATGTAGACGGAGACCGCCAAAATAAATTTCAAAATCAAAAATTGTAGCGTGATTTGCTATTTACGCTACCTACTATTGTTGATTTTGTGTACATATCATTTAATTTATTCAAAGAATAAGAGAAATTCTATATAGGTACTATTTTAAAATATTAGTTATTTATTAATTCAAAACATTATAGTTTGGCTTGATGTTTATATCAATGATAATCTCTCTATATAATTCCGTAGTCTTTAAGTGTTTTTTTGGAAACAGCTTTTTTAAGTATTTTAAAATAATGGGCAGAGAATTTTAATAATAAAAATGCAGAAAGGAAAATTGAAAGATATTATATTGGACCTTTACGTCACACATGCCATAGGGTTACTCTGTAAAAAAATTGATTCTCCTCATTTGCGTTGCGATTTTTTTTAGAAATAGGTAAATCTGCACGCACTTGGTAGCTGCATCTATCTATATTAAGATCACGCTCTGAACAGAATATTGTGTTTGCTTCACTTTATGGGTGTTTTTATGGCAGAAGTAACGAGCTGGTTTATTGCTGGCCGACATTTTGAATAATTCATGTTTTTGCCTGATTGTCGAGTATCTAAATGATTTGAAACGGTGTACGTTTAAGGAAGACATTTTAAACTCAAGGAAATTGTTGCGCTGCTGTCATTTAATGTAAATATCTATATAACTTACAAGCGACTCACCCTCGCTTCGCTCGGGTTCGTCCCTACTTATGTTTTAACGTTTATATAGATTTCTCAGATATGAGATATTTTCTCGCAGTAAAAAGTATCCTATATGTTGACCCGGATAACCAGCTACTATCATACCAAATTTCATCCAAATCCCCCCAGTGGTTTTTCCGGGATGCGGTAACAGACCTGCAGATAGCCAGACAAAAATTCTAAAAACTATAGATTCAGCCTCTGTATCGATAATAATATCTATTTCAATAAGATTTTCCAAAAAATATTTATTGTACAGATTCGGCTTAGTTACAATTTTATTATATGTATAGACTAGCGACTCACCCTTGCTTCGTTCGGGTTCGTCCCTAGCTTGATTCCCCATACAAACTTTGAACCCCATTTTCACCCCCTTAAAGTACGATTTCTGGGATAAAAAGTATCCTATGTCCTTCCCAAGGTCTCAAACTATCTTCTTACCAAAATTTCACCTAAATCGGCTTAGTAGATCCAGAGATTACCCCCTACATCGTCACAAACTCACAATTCACAAACTTTACCTCTTTATAATATTAGTATAGATAATCAAAACTCATTTAGACCGACTTCCAAATAAGAGAAGGTTCACAATTCAACCATATATATTTTTTTACATAATATTATAGATTAGTAAAAATGCAATCTATAAGCTCATACAATAGGGTGTTGCCTATCAGTTATTATTTTAGGAATGTAGATAAGTTTATTTAAACATTATTTTATTATAACAACAACTTGTAAAATTATATTAAACTATATCATAATACAATAATAAAATATGTTCAATAATAACTGATTAAGTATGTATGTATTATTAAAGCCGAAAATAAAAAATTACGCAACTACGAATTTAATTTATGAAACCTTTTATTTTACTTGTTTTACCAGTTTCACTAGAACATGCTCAACTCCATTCTTTAAGTGGTACTTTCCTTAAATGTTGCCATATAATTTAATAAAACAACGTTCCCAGATCTTTTGATTTATACCGCTGTGCCATGTCGCGAGCTGTTTACAATGACCTACATTTTGTAATTTAATTACTTTTAACATGTTTAGTTTGTACCATTAAGTTAAATGTAACTAATTGTCTGTAATTATATTAATTGTACAGAAAAAAACGTAAGCGGTTTTCATAATCTATAGGTATGTACATATAAAAAAACTAAAAAAAAACCGACTTCCAGACACTAAAATGTAAAAAATAACTAAACGGAACCCCCGTTTAGTTATTTTCATTTAGAATGGATACCTAATCAGATATTTTCGAAGTCGGTGCCAGCCGACGCATAGGAAATCTAATATATTTTGATACGTAAAATACATATATATATATATATATATATATATATATACATATATATATATATATATATATATATACATATATATATATACATATATATATATATTTCAAAATAGCAATGAATTGGGTACTACGCATATAATTTAAAGAAGATTCTACAACTTTCTCAAAATATTGTAGATGTCTTATTAAATATTAACTTTATTTATTGCATTTTCTGAGAGAATTAACCATAATAATGTATATATTTTTTACACTATCAGAAAGTAGAGATTTCAATGAACAAAAAGCCTACAGACTTTTATAAAAAAGCATATAATTTGACGCGTGAATTTTCTATTGAAAATTAAGGTGCTTTATTAATATTAAGTCAAAATAAGGTGAAAAATAAATATTTTAAACCTAAAAAAATTACAGTATTTCTGAGACATAAAAAGGTAAGTTTTCACTAAATTTCGTGAAAAGATTTTTTTTTTGTAAAAAAAAATGAAAAACCAAAAACTTGGTTATTTAAATTTTTCCACATAAATTTTGAGGTTATGTGAAAAAAGTGTAAATACAAAAGTTGTAGATCTTTTTATTAGCTACCTTCAACTTTGCCATTTGCTTTTTTTCCATAGGACTTTTAGTTTTGCCGAAAATCGAGATAAACCGTTTTTTACCCTTAAAAACTCACCTTTACCCCATCCCGACCTCAGATCGCCCGTAAATTATTTTTCCTTTCATTTTTGTTATATTCTCTTCCTTTTCCAATGGGTTTCATCCTACTAGTATTTTTTCACTTTTACCATTTTCAAAGGCTTATTAGCCCTGGTCTAAAGATACACTCGCAATAAATATATGTATGTTGGGACATTAACACAGCATCATCTAGTTCCAGGGTAAGCTACGAGGCTTGTGTTATAGATACCAGATAGTTGATATACTACACAATACACATATATTACTTTAAATGAATGCAATGCAGGGGACTCGAACCCGCGACCGCTGGCACAACAAGTAGGTCCACTACAATCTGAGCCAAACGTGTCGTCGTTACTTATTAATTTAAAATTGCGAAGTTAGTGAAGCTTAACCTTTACCGATTCTAAAAATAAAGTAATGAAAACTTATTATAAAGTCATTTGCATTCATTAGCGAGTGCAGTTTCCTAATTAGTATTTGTTTATTCTACTCGTACGAAGGTGTTTCCTATTACGTACTAAAAAGCAAAGCGACGACGCCGTGCAGCGACTAGCGACTGTACAGTGGAGGCTATTAGATCTGTAAAATATAACAAAATTTATTAGTTTGTATGTGTTGTTGTTACTCTTTTATGCTATGAAATAATGTTTTATATATTTATGATTTATTTAAGCTTGTACCGAATACACGGTATTGGTACACACTTGATATTTTTTAACTATGGGCATTTATAAAATATGATAACTTGCGGGAAGTTAATTTAAATCAAAACTTAAGCAACATAAAATGTGGTCATCTATACTAATATTATAAAGAGGTATAGTTTGCGAGTTTGTGAGGTTGTAGGGGGTAATCTCTGGATCTACTGAACCTATTTAGATGAAATTTGGTAAGAAGATAGTTTGAGACCCTGGGAAGGACATAGGATACTTTTAATTTTTTTATTTATCCTAGAAATCATCCCTTAAGGGGGTGAAAATGGGGATAAAAGTTTGTATTGGGAAGCAAGCGAGGGACGAACCCGAGCGAAGCGAGGGGTAGTCGCTAGTAGTTTATAAAAATATTCAGATCGATAAAAGGAATTATGGTAATGAACTGATTGTTATTTAACTAATATTGTTACTATATATACTTTTTTATTTTTTATAATCCAAACTAATATTATAAATGAGAAAGTGTGTTTGTTAGTTTATCCTTCTTTCACGTCGAAACAGAGTGACAGATTGGCGTGATTTTTTGTATCTAGATAGTTGGAGGGTTGGAGTGTAATATATTATGCTACTTCTTACCTCGGGAGATTATCTCATTCCCACGGGAAAACACGTTATAATACAATCTAAAAAAATATTTATGATCAGAATTACTTGAAACTTGGTATTAATTCTCTTCAATAAAATTAAATAAATACATGTTTCAGGATTTTTCGAAATTCATCCCATAAGAGGGTATAATAAAGGATAAAACTTTGTATGAAACTTACTTTTTTAGTTTTTTTGTAGTTTTAGCGAGCGAAGCCGCGGCTTCTGCTAATATTTTAATAAATAATACGAATGAATATTAAAGTTTTAATCAAACAAAAAATTAATCTGTAACTAAAATTACATACACACTATTGTACAATAAATGAGAGTTTATATGTGTTTTTGTTACTCTTTTACGCTGGAACGGCTGGTCGATTTGGATAAATTTAGGACACAGATAGGCTATGCCATGGACTCATAAGCTATTTTATTAAATAAAACTAGCGGCTCACCCTCGCTTCGCTCGGGTTCGTCGCTAGGTACGTTTTAAATAGATATAAAAAGAAAAAATCTTTCTTTCTCACATTTTAATTATATGTTTTAATACTTACCTATTCCGGACTAAGAGAAATCCAAAAATTAAAATATCATAAAAATTGGAACGCGGTCGAACGGGATAAAAAGTATCCTATGTCCTTCTCCTGGCTCTAAACTACCTCCCTGCCAATTTTCAGCTAAATCGGTTCAGCCGTTCTTGAGTTATAAGCGAAGTAACTAACACGACTTTCTTTTATATATATAGATTTGCCAAAAGCTAAAAAATGGTAAAATTTGCATCAAAGCGGAGCAACGGTAAGTCGCAATTTTTTTATGGGTTGGTTTTTTTATGGGTAAAAGGATTGAATAAAAAGATACACTAGTTAATTATCTCTAATGCAGTTTCCTTATAAGTGTAATATAGAGTGTGTACACGAGTCCAGTATACGAGTCGGGAAGCGACTGGCGCCGGGCGGCGCGACGTCGCGGCGCCTTGCCCCCGTGCTGGGGCCTGGGGTGTTCCGTACTACGAAAACTCGCTGTAAATGAGTTTTCGAGTTTGGATATATGATTTTTTTTTCTGCACTAACATCTTATATTATTGTGCATTGCTTTTTTGGTTCCAATAAAAGAGTAGAGTAATTTAGTATTTTTAATACATAGTAAGTTATCATAATATTAAAATATTTTTTATAATATTATGCCCCTATTAATAAAGAAATAGCACTTATAGTTTATGAGAATTGAATATAATATTGTATTTAATAAAATTTTGTAAAATTAACAAATAACGTTTACATGTATTTATTAAAATTATAAAATACTTATTTTATTTGAATTTACAAATTAATAAACAATAAAAAAATTTAAAAGCAATATGAGGAAACTTTTTTCACTATCAATGGGACGTGAACAAGTAGTAACAGAACATTACCCTATTGAGACGTCACAAGCTTAATTTCGCCCGGGTCACTCTATATAATATAATCTAAACACTGCTATAGGAATATACCTATATTAATAAATTCTTATCTATGTTCTTCTTATTATTATGGCATTTTATTATCATTGTATAATTTTTATTATCAACAATGATTTCTGAAGAACAAACACACTTTCGCAATTTTTAAATAGCGTATTGTTATAGTAAAATTAAACGAACAATTTTAAATTAAAATTCATTCCAATTGTGGCAAGAATTCTATCCAGATATTTGATATAAATCAAAACATAGATTATTTGAATAGACTTTTACAAGCTCTTTTCGAATAAATCTAATGCAGATGCATTCTCTCATTGAATTACAATATTGATAATTTCGGTAGAAAACTAGCCAGCCTACTTATCACTTGTCAGTTATCACAGGCGATAAAAATAGCTGTTATGAAATTTCCATAAAATGTTGTGAAATTTCATAAAATTATTTATTATATTATTTTTCATTTAAATTCAATTTTTATTTTGTTATTTTAATTATTTATTTAAATTTAAAACTGCAAAATTGACTGCAGAGGCAATAAAATATTATTGGATTTATATTCATGTTCTTTGCATAATTTCACGTTCTTCCTATAAAGAGAAAACATGAAGAGAGCTTCAGCTTGTTGACCATACAACTAAAAGTATGAGATAGATAAAGTGTAAATAACACATGGAATGACGCGAGCGCCTAAAAACAAAAAGTACTGTACAAACTCTGACCTTACTGAATTAATTTTACCTTTATTTAATCGATTTGTATAAATAATAACAAATAAATTTTGTTGTTTTAGCGTCTTTAATTCTACTGCAAGTTTTCATTCAGCTGTTCAAAATCATCTTAAAAATTCCCTTTTCTTGTTCTTTCTTTTGACTATTCAATCTTATAAATTTGCTGGTCATGTATTTATTAAAATTCAAAATGTATTACACTTTCACAACTATAATAAAGCAAGTAACTATTACAAAGTAAACTAAAAGATAAACACTCAAAATTTGTTGAACATATCCAAGCTTAGGATTAGTCACGCTTCTATCCAGATTCTAAATTTTTAAATAGCCTGAATTGACTGAAAGAAGTGCGCCGGCGTCGCTGATTCACGACCGTGGCGCCATCTGATTTATGTGGACACCCGCAAAACTACGCATTTGGAATAAAGACAGGCCTATTTCTGGATATTATACCTAGTAACAATAACGATTTTCTTCGGAAAACTAATATTAACGTATTTTATAGTAATTTAAGGCTAATACTTGACGAGGAGCTTAGTATCTATGCATACCTATACAAAAAAAAACTAACTGAGCCGAATCTGTACATTAAATATTTTTTGGAAAATCTTATTAAAATAGTCATTATTATCGATACAGTTGTTGAATCTATAGTTTTTAGAATTTTTGTCTGACTGAGAACGCATCACGAGAAAATCACTTGACAGATTTTGATTAAATTTGGTATGATGATAGCTGGTTATCCGGGTCAACATTTAGGACACTTTTTACTGCGGGAAAATATCTATATAAATATAATATCATCTCTGAGAAATCTGTACTAACCGTTAAAAAGTAGGGAGCCGAACGCCGAAGATGAACCCGAGTGGAGCGAGGGTGAGTCGCTAGTCGTAAATAATGTTTGTTATAATGTTTATTTTACGTAACTACGTAAAAGCTTTTAAAAGTTTATTTTAAGTAACAGTTTTTAGTATCGACTTATTTGATGAAGCTTTCTTAATAATTGAAATTATTCATAGGTTTTAAGTTAAACCTGTTCATTTTTGATTAAATAATATAATTAAAGTAATAACAATATAAATATAACGTGGTAAGAATATTTTAAAAAGTAAATAAAACAATACTTAACCAATAATAATAGAAATTGAAAAGAGAATTAATTTATCATAAAAATACGAAATATTGTGATTAATGGATTTTTAAGCTTTGTTATATTTATAGTAAAATAAGTTTAAGGTTAAGAAGGGGTTGTTAACTCGAAGTGTTCGATCAACTTCTTAGAACTGCCACCCTTTACAATTTACGTATGGCAACTTGTAAGGCGAAACGTAATAAAAGGATTTGATTAAGTCTGTAGTGCATTATCCTTTATTAAATTACTAAGAAATGTCCAACACAATTCAGTTTGGTGCTTGATTGTTATTTTTTAAACAGATCAACATTTCTCTTAATTCGTATGACACAATATAGCTTAAAATCTGTTCTTACGAGTATATTTAGTAGCGATCTAACTTCCCTTCGCTCATGTCGTACGTTTTATTAAAACCTTTGCTTATAGAGTTATATATGTGGACAAATTCATTATGTTTGCGTTTGCAACACAAGTAGATACCGAATAAAAATGGTTAAAAAGAAGGAGGTATCTACTCATTTTATCAGTTCTCTTTGTGGGTATGTACATGATTAGAATGAACAAATTAACATACCACTTCTATAATATGTTAATACTATAGTAAACTGTATCGGAGTACGCATCAGTAGTATTCTGGATATAAATAAAGGGCAAAAGGAGCAATCCTGCCATATGCGCCACCAAACACGGCGTGTAGGAGGGGCATGTCACTTGCGTAGAATATAACACGTCTTAATTAGCCTTTTTATTATTATCAAAGAAAGAAGATGAGCAATTCACACGAAATATAATATAACAAAAACAAAATTCTTTAACTCTGGCTTTAATTAAGTTTCGTGTTTCTTTATCATATTTATAGCGCATGTACCTTACAAACTTTATTATCTTCTTATTACGAAAGTAGTATTTACGTAGCTACTTAGTAATTATAAAAAGGGTACCTAATGGCGTATGATATCATCCTAACAATGACAGATATGGGATACTGCTTAAAATTATAGTCTCTCTTTTTTTTAAAGCGATCATATTGATATTATAATAGATTAAATATGTAAGTAAAGGCAAAGTTAATAAATACTTAAAATAATCATTTATTATTGTACAATTTCATTAATTCAACTTCCATGAATAAATTAATTCAATTTCAACGAATCCACACAACAACACCAATGCATGAAAATTAAAAAAAATAAACTCGGTCAAGGTTGAATTGGCGTACGTGATTAATTTGTGCTATAAAGCACATTGTTCGTGGTAGTTCGAAAAACTAACAAAATGTTGGAAAATCCTAATGGGCGGCGACAGTATTCTTCAGACGTTGTAAAACGTAAAATACTCATTTACCTGCCTGCAATGCAATGGTCTAAATAAAACATTACTTTTTGCTAAAGCAGGTAATAATTTAACGTAAGTAAAGCTTTAATATATTTAAGAGTGCATTGCGCTTTTCGTTACAGCTATTTTTAGACGAAAAATTAAAACTAAATCTTCTTTTTCGTCTCCTTGTCCCATAATACTATGTGGAGTCGACTTATCATCGAGCACGTTTCCTTCTTCTAGTTCCCTCTGTATGTCTTCATCTCAGCACACAGCCTTCACATACATCATCATCATCCTCTTACTTTTACACAATCCATCCCTTTCTCGATCTACCTCTACTTTTATATTTATCCACATAAATCCTACCTCACATCCTTTTCCTAAATATTATATATTCATTAATTATTTCGATTTAATAATCTAATTATCTTGTTTTGTCAAATAAAACCTAATACAATAATATATTATAGCCATCGTAAAAATTCAAAATTTGTCTGTAAACCATAAAAACTATAGCAATTAATAAAATTTATTATTTACTTTATTAATTACTATACTTTTTAAATTAAATTAGCTTAAAGGGACATACATATTAAAAATGTAGATTTTAATGATGTCCCTTATTCCATCTAGAAAATTTTGTTGCATCACATTTATTTATTGTATTTTCATGTCTTACGAATTGCTGGCACCTCTCCATTACTCGCTATATAATAATTTAATACTTTATTTCAATGAAATTAGGTTTATTTTTGAGTAGATTTTTATTTTCCATTTGCCAATTGTTTTTCAACATTTTAGCGGGAACACTTCATTCATCACGCGTCGACTTCATTCAAAAGATTTCGTTGACGTTAAGATTAATACCTAAACATTGATTTGATTTAAAAGTTTACATAAAAATATTATATATAATAAACTTACGATATATATTCATAAAAAAATATTATTTCCGCTTATCTTACTACAAAGTATAAACACGATCTTTATTTTTTTAATTTTAATCAATTTCTTTTACGAGTATAAACATAAAAATGTTAAAAGCATTATGTATTGAAAGTTGTAACAAAACTTCGAGCAATACGTAATATATAACACAGAAGCATCTATTAAAAATATTGCCGTATTTTGGTTTAAAAAAATCAGGGTCTCTTGCCATAATTGTAATGCTAAGATAAAAAAAAAACAATATATAAAAAGATTTTTACAAATTATATACGTAAATATATTTTATTACATAACATAAGGTAACAACTTTAAGTTTTAACTTCAGAATAAAATTAAATCAACTTGAGAACTGTGAACTTCATGAAAAATTTGATGGCGCAAGTTTTCTGAGTATCTATTTGCATTAACTTAATTTATTGCATAGGTGAGCACACAGTAAGTACGTGACCTTTCTCTTTCAAAGATGTCCGCTATTCGACCTTTGAAGCGTAAACAATAATAAAGATTCAATAAGTCCTTTCCGTGAATCATGCCATTAAAGCGACCCATAAATTGCTCAAGGTCCACGCATTTTGTCACTCTGCCAATGATGTACTGAGTAAAAACTATATAGAACTACTACTCAGAGAATAACGGTTTTTCATGAATATATTAAAAATTTAAATATATTGCATTAAAACGTATACTTTATTTGTTATATTACTTTAAGACATTATGATAATTGGGAATTATATTTTAAAGTTAATTTGAATGAATTAAATGACGCTAAAATATAAAAAAGTGCATGTGCGTGCAATTCACACACAGAAGAAGTGAAACGTCAGAAAAGTAGCCTACGAGAGAATGAGATGAATAAAGAGTATCAGGAGTAGGATAATTCGTCCCACTGCTGGGCACAGGCCTCCCAATGCGAGGGGGATCAGGCCATAGTCCACCACGCTGGCCAAGTGCGGTTTGGCGGACTTCACATGTCTTTCGAAAAACTGAAAGGTTCTCTCGGACATATAGGTTTCCTCAGGATGTTCTTCTTCTCCGTACGACAAGTGGTAATCACGCTAGAAATGATTATATAGATAGTAGGATAATTATAAGTTTTTTTTTATAATATAAATAAAAAATACCAAGTATAAAAGTTATTTTACTTTTTATTTTATTTTTTTACTACGAAGTTCTTTATTTACAATAAAGGAAGTTACAAATATACTTAATTATATATACAAAACAAATGTACACTTAGTTATTACTGTACAAGTCATGTCCGCGTGGAATAGTGGCAAGAATGCTAGCCGCATTCCCCCTTTGAACGGCAATGCCGATTCTTTGTGTCCTCCTGTCACCAGTAGAGGCGATAAGACGAGGTGACGTCTTTTAGTACTTAGCACTTTGACTCCATGGGCCAAGGGTTTTCATTTTATTTGACAAACTTAAATATACATTACAAATTATTCAGTAATTAATTTTATTATTCTTCACTTCCTGTGTATTCTATCTCAAATAATTAAATAAGGCATATTACAAACATATATTTATAGAATATCATATACGGAGAGAATATAATATTATATATTTATCAAACAATAACAACTGATAACATGGCAACATGGCAATGTATTCTATATCATTCTCTCGCCGGCTTAATTCTATATATTTATTTGTTTGTTTCTTTTTAGTGTCGCATTTCCATTTCATCGAGTTTCAAATCACAACGATTCTAAAGAAGTTTCACTTCCATAACAATTATTCTATATTAAATTTATTGGCCCTGCCGCACTACGGACCTCACTCGCAAGTGGCGCCCAATAGTGCCACTAGAAACGATAGCAATTAATCATCAAATTTCACACCTTTTCTAAAATAATATTTAAAAAAAAGTTTGCTTAGTCTATGGTGTCAGTGACATTAGCGCTCAATCTCGTTTCCACGGAAGTGTCGCATCAGGTTCCTATGCTGTGTCATCCTGTTGGCGGTGCTCCAGGTCTTGCAGCCAAACCCGCACGTGTACTGTTTTTTCAACTAATTCACTGTCGCTATCGGAAAAAATATCGTTTTAGATTGAAACAAGATCACTGCAATGCTATAAAAAACAGAATTTGTGCTCAATGTTCATTAACTTCCGCTCAAACTGTTTAATAATTTTATTACTTATCCTAAATGCCTATTGCAAAACCTAAATAGTTGTGCAATGGTAACCGCTACAAACAGCTGTCTACTTGCTAAATTCCATCAATATTGGTAGAGTCACTTCGTTAAGATATCCAGTACCTTCTCTACCCCTTTTCTATGGACTCTGAGCATGCTGAGCTGATGCATTCATTCATATAACTACGTTCAATGTTACATGTACTTACATATTTGATATTTAGATAATATTTATTTTCAAACAAAATCATTTATATTACAAAAACAATAAATAAATATTATGAATTAAATCATTTAAATTATTTTTACATCTTATAAGTATAAGAAACAATTTCATAAAAGCATCTACCTATCAATGCCGTTCTATACAAATATAAATTGCCTATATATTCATTCAGCCATAAAACCCTGTCATACATGCCGTACGAAATAAATGGTTGGCATTATTATCGGTCATGCAATGCTTGTACTCGAATGTATGTACCTATACAATAAATCGATACAAGATTTTGTTTTAATCGTCACGTAAGAGAAGCAAATCTGCATGACATTGTGATTTTTATCATGAATGAATTGTATATTGAAAGTGATGTGTGTCATGTTCAATAAGAGAGAGTTAAATTATAATTCATAATTATTAATTTTCTTTAAAAAAGTATCTATATTTAAAATTAAAAAAAATATATATTTCCGCTGAGTTTCTTTATGAGTTCTTCTCAGGATTTAAACTTTTTCTGTCCGAATTTTGTGGTAAAATATATTTTTGTAAATTGGTTATATATTTTCAATTTTGGTCATTTGATACTTTCTTAGATTTACGCGAATATTTAACATTTTAAATACAATTATCTTTTCGGATTATTTCGCGGATTTATTTTAATTTTTGTTCCCGGTTTTTTTGGTCATTTGATTAAAATTATCGAATCGATGGTTGGTTAATGATTCTATTTAATATATTACATTTCTTTTAGACTAGGATTATTTCAATCTCATAACAGAATTAGGCCCGTTTTCACCAACATCCTATAAGCTACCACCTACGTATGAGATCCCTAGTTTAAAAGTTCCCCTAAACTAGCCCCTAAATTAAATTTCTTTTTACCATCGTCGGAGCCCGTATTTCTAGTACCTATATTTAGGTGGAATTTGAACATTTAGGTGACCCCTAACAGTCTTTGAAACAGAAAGTGTCCCCTAACAGCCCCCTAACCATGCTTAGGGGATCCCTTAAATTTAGGTGACGTTGGTGAAATCGGCCATTAAACTGTTAGTAAAGAAATCAAATTTAAATAATTTAAATATAATATAAAATAAAATAAATTAAAATAGTTTTTTATGGAAATACTTCTCGAATAATATTATAAGCCATACAAACGGCATGACCGGACACATCGCGTATGCGACGCACATTGTATCCGATCTTAATAATGAAATTCGATCTTTATTACGCTCGTGTCCGCTTGAACGAAAACACTAATATATACGAATAACAGGGGTCAGTTGAGGACAGCTGTGAGGTAGAAATTTTAAATAACACCAATATAGATATATGTTATTTACTTTATATTATTGAAAGAACCTCGAACGCGATATTTTTATGACCTATTTATAGTAATTTAAATTTTTACCCTTTTTTTTAAATCCAAATGTTGGGGTCAGACCTCCTTTCAATGTGGCGGGATTCAGGCTGGCCAAGTGCGATTTGAGCTTCATATGTTATCCGAAAACGTGCTAGGTTCTCCCAGACTGGCAGACATGCAGGCTTCCCCACGATGTTTTCTGTTATGTTGAAAGTTTCCCACGATGTGTTCCGTATATTGAAAGTTATTCGCACATGAGAATATCTTAAGTGCGCGACCCGCGGCTTGAACCCGCTTCACTTGGCTTCTCAAGTGAACCCGTTACCATTGCCCATTGGACTACCACTGCCTTATATATTATAGTTAGCTATGTATTTTATAAAATATTATTATTATTAATAAATATATGGATCGCATTTAGTTCTAATCTATGCAACTTACAAGTTACAAATAAGTAAATAGGGATTGTTAAGTTGAGTTACTTCTCAAAATAATAAAAATAATTATTATGTTTGTATTCGTTATATAAAGTTACATTGAAATTAGTCCATTGGGAAATTTTCGGAGATCTGTATCACTGTAATTTTTGAGATAGCCATGAATTTGGCGTCTATGCAATTTATAATCTTGATGACCTTCACAGCCCCTTTGGTAGGACGAATTAGGGATGTCAATTATATTATTAAGTTTTCATATGAAATATTTTTATTTTATATAATAGTTATGAAACAAATTGTTTTATGGATAATAATTGAAATAACAGCAACGAATTAGGTATATACCTATTTACCACTAAGGTATAATACCTCCACGACCGCGGACACGCCGGCGTGTCAGTTACAATAGATTTCTTAGAATTTTAATTAATTTCTTAAAAAATTACCTGGAGGTGACATGGGTAGAGTACCTATCATAGAACTAAGAACTAAGCATGAATCTAAACAATAAAGTATTATAATATTTTCTTTTTAAAAAATGAAAATTAATGGTTAATATTCTTTATAGAAATTAGAAAGTAAACTATCTGTATGGCAAAATCGAGAATAGTAACATAAAGAGTAAAATCACTCTACTATTTTTGACTTTCACATGTTTTAGGCGGACTTCGTCTATATACCTAATTCTTCAGTCTGAGTTATTGTTGTGAATTATTGAGGTTATAGTGTATTTCCATTATACACAATATTTGACACAAGGTATATGATATATGTATGTACGTACATATGTACGAATATACGTTATAACTACCTACCTACCACTTTAATATTCATTTTTATTTTATTTTTTTAATATTTTTTGTCACTAATTACGTAGTTGTGTCATTTCATATTTTTTATAGTCTATATTTATCATAAAGAATGTAACACACATGTACATAATTTGTTCATTAAAAAAAACGTGTGTGCGTGCTTATGTACGCACATAAGAAGTTATACTTCTTTGGCGTAACAGAACAAAAATAGCTAAAGATTTCATCCCGTATGTCACTCTCTGTTTGTAAAAGAAATGCAGCAAATTTCATCATGTCGCTTTCAGCTAACTTCATCATGTCGATTTTTGGCTGTCGGTGTGCGCGCGCATCGTAAAAATTTTACTCTCATATATTTTTTCCAAACGTGCCAAAAGTATGACTTCAAAAACGATTATTTTTCAGTAACAAAAAAATACTCGCAATTATTAAAGAATTCGAAGGCCAATCAGAGAGAAGAAATTATTTTATAAAACTTTTCGAGAAATTCTGAAATGATTTTCCAAACGTTATATTAATTGTTTAAGTATATTTTTATTTGCACCCCTACTTTCACCCTCACAATCGGCTAACCTATAAGTCGCGACCCTCGCCCCGAACACGCGATACCCCTCTGCATTCATTTACCAATTTATGCCATGCAATTTACTTTTTATACGCAATAAATATCGATTGCCCAAACACCCACATAGTAATTTATTATAGTCTGCCGTGCTGTGTTAAAAAGAAATAAAAATGTACAACAGTTCATTTTTAAAATAGTTTATTTGTAATTTGAAATATTATACAGCTATATAAATATACGAGTACGTCTTTCTTTTGAACAATAAACAGTAAAAACAAAATAAGCCTTTTGTTTATAGTATTGCAAAGTGGATGTTGAAAAAACTTGCCTTGTAAGTATATGGAGATAATTTATAATCAATATACACATTACAATATATTACTGTTATTTTAACATTTATTTCAATAAGATTTTCCAAAAAAATTTTAATGTACCTACAGATTCGACTCGGTTAGAATTTTATTATATGTATAGATTACTGTTATTTTAGAATTAACCTATATAATATTACTGCAAGGTACTGAAGCCCAAACAATCATTAGTTTAAAAAACGTTTAAAATTTATTGTCTGTCTGCGTTATACGACCTCATCTCTGGAAAAGCTGGACTGATTTTAACGAGACTTGACTGACGGGGCGATTAGTCAAGACTTCAAGAGTGACATTGCACATTATATATGACGACACGTTTTGCTCAGTTTGTAGTGACCCTACTTGCTGTGCCAGCGGTCGCGGATTCGAGTCCCGCCAGGGGCATTCATTTGTGCGATGAGCTCGAATATTTGTACTATAGCAATGGATGTTTATATTTATAATATGTATGTAAAGTTATATATGTGTAGTGTATCAACTATCTGGTATCCATAACACAAGCCTCGTAGCTTATGATGGAACTAGATGGTGTTGTGTGTTAATGTCCCGACATATTTATTTATTTATTATTTTTAATAGCTATAACACGTTGATCCACTACTAATATTTTTCCAATATTAAATAACAACGTCCTTGTTTATAGAAGTACCTAACTTATATTGTTTAATGTATAAAAAAAAACTATTTTCTATGGAAACGTGTTAGAAGTGAAATTTCATTGGTTATCTGTATTTCAAATCTGTAAGATTAATAAATTAATAAAAACATTTAATATTACACTTAAACAAAAATATGATTCAAACGAATATCACACAAAGGGGAAAGAATATTTTATATCTCTTTCTATCTCGCTGAATTCTTGTCTCTATCGCATACATATACTACAAATTAGAAAAAATAATAATCTTTATACCTAGAACATAGCAACGGAAAAAATATCATATATTATATCACTTTTCAGATAATAACAATGGTTACTATGGCAACCATGACGGATTTTCGTCGTCGTTACTATGGCAATCATGACGGATTTTCGTGACGCGACCTTAAAATTTTACTTTCAGCGCAAAGAAGTTTCACTTCAAAAGTAATCTAAAGTAAACATTTTTCACCAACTTTTGGATTTTTTTCTCTTGTTCTTGAAAATATAGGGTAATTAGTGAAAAAAATATAATAGAATATAATGGACTAGGTCTCTCTCTTTTATAAAGTTGGTTAAAAATCAAAACACTATAAAAAATTACAACGTAAAGCTAACGTCGTTATGTTCGTAGAGCAATAAGATAAGATTAATTAAGTCATTAGCCCGCGGCTTCACTGTCTCATTTTTGTTAATACATGTATCTAATGGAAATTACCCACTAGGTCGACTAAAAATTTGAAAGTCATATTGTAATTTGTCATTCATTTAGTTTTTGACGTCTGATAAGAATAAATTGACTCTAGCTATTGTTCTAATGGCTGGCTTGGTACGGCTGCAAATCTAAAGAAATTGCGTTCATATCCCGGGTAAGACTAAGAATTATAGTTATTGGGATTTTCTATCAAGAAATTCTCAGTAGTTAACAGCCCGGTCTTTGAATGTTGACGACTTTAAAACCCTGTGTCTCGGAGAACACGTAAAGGCATCGGTCCTGCGTATGATCTCTCATCTGAGTGTGTAAAATGTTATAGTTGTCCCACCCAGTTTCGCCGTTTTGTATATGGAAATAATGCTAGATTTTTGCGACGATAATGCTAAAAAAGTGTTCATGCCAACAGGGTTCAAAAATTGCCAAATTTAGCATTAAAAATGCCAACTCGGCAACACTGGTCCCACCTGACTTTGGCAGTAAAGGAGTAAAATAACTGCTCAATTTGCTAGTTGCATTGACATGATAAAAACAATAGGTCATAAATCAATACAAAGTTGAATAAGTATATACTGTGCCTTATTGGTACCTAGTACCTACTTCATCAGTTACTTTTCAGTAAATATGTTTATTATTACTGCATTAATTTAATAAAATTAATTTAATAAGTTCCTATATTTTCAATTACAAACCACGTAATTCATGTGATATGAAGAATCAAATAAAACCTTAACCTAAAAAAACTTTGCGAAAGTCTTAGGCAACTATGAGAATGAGAGAAATTAGGTGAAATAAGGATAAACCTACAAACACATTTCATTTATCATTTGTGTATATTAATATTTAGTAATAGGCATATGCGTACAATATCGGACTGATTAAAACGAAACGTAGTGTTTGGAACCGCCACCCAGAATGCTACGACCTAGTTTCGACGGTGCGTGGACAACGAGGTGTTGAATCATTACAATCTCTTTGGCAAAGCATACATAATATTGCATGCATATAATGTGAAGATATAATATATTACATATCAATAAAATTATAAACGTTCATAATAACCACATGTCTCCGACAGACCTTCACCATCATTTTTAACATGTAGGTATTTTTATGCAACGAGATAACTTTGGTATTTGAGTACGGTGAATATTTACGCTATGCATTTTTACAGGAGTCAGGAGAAGCCGCGGGCAAAGGCTTAGTATCTATAATTATATATAACTAGCGACTCACCCTCGCTTTGCTCGGGTTCGTCGCTAGGTACGTTTTAAATAGATATAAATAGTTATTAACCAGCGTTAGCCACGTACATTTTAATTTTTCTTCGTTAATTTTTCTGATGTTTATTAGTTATTATCCTATTCCGCATCTTAGTGCGAAGTAGTTTCTCTTAAGAAATCAAAAAAATCAAATATCATAAAAATTGGTCCAGCCGTTCTTGAGATATAAATGTTGTAACTTGAGATATAAATGTTGTACACGACTTTGTTTTATACCTATAGGTATATATTTACGAGTACCTTATTTTATATTTTTTCTCTGTATTAAAACTTTCCGTGTACCTTGAGGAACATACGAAAAAAATATTAGTTGAAATGGTCGAGCCGTTCTCGAGTTTTGCGCATAACATTAATTTTTATTTATATTTTTTAAGTTTTAAAATTAATGTATATGTTAGTTATTAATGTATGTGTATATATATGTTATGGGCCTCTGTTTAAATACTTAAGATCTTTTTGTAAATATTGCCTGAAATAAATGATTAAATAAAAGTATAGATATAGATTAGTTTCCATCAAGAACTACCTAACATTTATTTCCTCCAAAATTATAAAACATTACTTAATTCTAGTTACCTAATGTCTTGATTGCTTAATCAACACGAAGCATTAAAATACTTAATGTTGTTTATTACTCATATAAATAGCTTTTATTGGAAATCGTTTGTCACACTTTAAGTACGAAACTGATAAAAAACATTTACAGGACAATATATTATATGTATTTACCTAAATTTTAATTTATCAGGGGTAAACCCCACATTACAGATACATATATAATAGCGCTATTATAAAATAACAGGTAAAAAGATTTAATTATAATATTAGGAGACCCTGGGTTCGAGTCCCGGGCTGGGTAAAGTTAAGTCTTTCTGGTTAGTGAGCCTCAGTAACAGTCCGGAGTTGGAAGTTGGTGGTGTTTCACACGTAGTTTTCACACGTTCAAGCGTAGTTGTTCCACCAGAGTATGAGAATGACAAGAATATAGAGTGCACTTGTGTCTGTGCGCACACGCAAGGGCTCATTTAGTTCCAAGCTTTTTATTTAATTTAAACAGAGTATTGAATTGAAAGCTCTAAAGTTTTATTTGTACACATAAATAACATCCAATAAAACGGAACAACCATAACATTAACAAGATAAAATATCCTATCACACTGAAAACATATTATACACATAATCTTTTTTTGCAACTCCATTCATTGCAAAGTTACGTCAGTTACAAGAAATAAGAATATAATTCTGTTGAACACCTGTTTGGTCTGAATGTAAACAACAATTTGTATATCGTGATTCACCAGTGCCTTCGCCAAGCCTCCTGCTTCATGCATATCTAATAATACGGCTGATCTCACACTATTTAAACCTAAAACTAGATTGGCAGCTAAAAATTACTCTTAATATTTATACTTTTTATATGTTAACATTGTCCAATTTAAGTATCACTAGCATTGCCCGCTTCTCCGCCCGCGTTCAGATGACCAAAAACCAAATTCTTAGGTTTTACATATTAGTATACTCTTACATTGCAATTTTTGTATTTTTTCTCAGAAATTAGATATTTTCCCAGGGTAAAAAGTATCCTATATGTTGACCCGGATAGACAGCTATCATCATACCAAATTTGATCAAAATCTTTTCAGTGGTTTTCTCGTGATGCGATAACAGACAGACAGATAGACAGACAAAAATTCTAAAAACTATAGATTCGGCCTTTGTATCGATAATAATGTCTATTTCAATAAGGTTTTCCAAAAAATATTTAATGTACAGATTCGACTCAGAATTTTATTATATGTATAGACTAGCAGAACCCACAGCTCCGCTCGCGCTAAAACTACAAAAATATCTCTAAAAAGGTAGATTTCATACAAACTGTTTTCGTCTATTTTATCCCCTTATAAAATGAATTTCGAAAAATGCTGAAACACGTGTTTATTAATTTTTACTGAAGAGTATTAATACTAAGTTTCAAGTAATTCTGATCACAAATATTATTTTGGTTTGAATTATAATGTGTTTTCCTTTGAGAATAAAATAATATCCCGCGGTAAAAAGTAGCCTATGTCACTCTCCAGCCCTCCAACTATCTTCACACAAAAAATCACGGCAACCCGTCACTCCCTTTCGACGTGAAAGAAGGACAAACAAACAAACACGCTTTCACATTTATAATATTAGTATAGATTGGGATATGGGATTTGGGAAAGATTTATGAAAACTGAAATTTATGTCCCTCTTTAGTGTGTACAAGTAGTTCGTGCAACACACCCAGCAGTCTAATATTAGACGAACATAAAACACTTAATTTTTCATTTATATTAATTCTTTAAGAAACTTAATTCTGAATCGCTTTTTATTAATATAGAACATAGAAGTTAAATTAAAAAAAGTTCTGAAAGTAAATAAGTTCAATGACTAAAATAAGTTCAACAATTAAGTTTAATAACTAAAATATTTTCCTTTTAAATTTTATTGTTAAAGATTACTGGAATACTTTTGCCGTAATGGTAAAATTATTGTTATTTATACAGCAATATATGAATTGGGTCAAGTTGGCAAGGTCCTGCTGCCAACAAAACCTATCCGCTCGATTCACAGTAGGTTTCTTAGAAACGTCGTCATTGGTCGACGGCCTCGCCAAGTCTTGGCCGGCACATAAACAAATTTAAAATCGTTTCACACTGAAGATGAAATTATGTTTTATTTATGATATATTTTATGATAATTCCAGTTATTTGTTATAACATTAGAAGCTGTGTTCTGAGTCTGACTTGTAAAACTATAAAACATTAGCATCCACATTAAAAGTGTTCGTTTCTAATTAAAAAATATATTTAAACATATATTTAGATTGTTGCAAGGTCGAGATTATATACAATTTTTAACATATGTATGATAAATTAAAAAATATATATAACTAAAGGTATTGAGTGAATGTTTGAGTTAAGTATACCAAAAGTTGATGTACGTGTATTAATTGAAAATACAGAGTAGGTAATAAATAATATTTCTTTATATCATTTCCCGCCCTTAAAAAATTAATTGTAAGTTCTTTACACATCAATCATTTTTAAAATTAATCTTATTTATAAAAAATATTTAAAATGATACTTTACTTAGAGGTAAATGAACATTTCTTCGTCTACGTGTACAGTGTATAGAGTTCATAAAAATATTTAAATAATTTAAAAAAAGTTTCCATTATATTCTTTGTGAGTAGTTTATTAAAAGTGTTAAGCGCCATCTCTTGTTGTATTTTCTTATTTCTTTAAAAATTGTCAGTGCCATCTGTTGTTCAGTAGCCTAGTACAAAACAAAAATTATAAAACAAAGTTTAATTTTCCTTTTTATTTAATTTAAATATTACTCTACAAAATATACGTAAGCAGCTCATCTTTATTATATAAATATATATGTTTATAATAGAATAATTAATTTTATAACGATCAGTACAATTTTGTACTCCATTTTATTTTGTATGTTAATTTTATACTATGGTAAATGTTATGGGTTTTATTCATTCCATTTATGGTACGATTTAGATATATTTAATATTGTTAACAATATTTTGGCAGTTTAATTATTTTATAAATTGAATAAAACCGTATATTTTTTCAATATTCTTACATAAATACAAATATCATTATATAAACATTTTTCCAGAAAAACAAAGGTTTGATGTCTATACAAATTTTAAATCTTATACTAAAAATAAAAATTCTCTGTATAATAATTAAAGTAAATTTATTTTATATTTTCATATTGAGATATTGTTGTTGTGCGAACTTAATAAAATATTTTATGGAACTTGATATGTTGTAGGGATTTAAGAAATACTGGCAATACATTTTGTCTTTGACATTCAACGTAGTCTGACGGGTGGCGGGTACATCCGGCCCACGAAGTTGTAAAAGGGTCCTTTTTAACGCGTACGCCATTGCTGGCGTATGGTGGTGTATTTTATTAAAAGAAAAATCATAAACCATCCAATATGGTGAGTATAAAATTTAGTCTTAGTGTTTAAAAAAGTGATGTAGAGAATATGTACTGATATTCTGCGGGTTTATTTTTCTAATTTCATGTGAAAAGAATTATTTAAAACTTAGGTTTTTCAATGCAGTCGACTTTGTGATCGGATGACGTTTTCACAGTGGTGTCGTGAATAAAGTGTTGTGAAATATAATGAAACATTATAAATCGTGTTAATCTTTATTATCTGAATTATAGCTTCATTAAACGATATTAAAATTGCTTTTTAGCAAAAATGAAACGTGCGTGTAACTGTCTAATTGCCATCTGTTTTGTGATAATCTTACAAGATGTTAAGTGATATTTTCATTTGTGCAGGTGAATTTTACCGTCGACGAAATCAGACAGATGATGGACAAGAAGCGGAATATCCGCAACATGTCCGTCATCGCCCACGTAGACCACGGCAAGTCCACACTTACGGACTCGCTGGTCTCCAAAGCCGGTATTATCGCCGGTGCGAGAGCCGGTGAGACACGTTTCACTGACACCCGTAAAGATGAACAAGACAGATGTATCACTATTAAATCCACGTGAGTTTTTAAGACCTATCGATATACTATGTCTATGTAATGACCTTCCAATATGGCTGCACTTGCACATGCAGTTATGTTTCCAAGGATAAATTTTACCTTATTATTTTATTAGGCTTACCTATATATAATATAAGCGTACGAACTGAAGTAACTACTATTGTTCTAGTTATGAAAATCTTAATCTTCTTTGTTTCCATGATGATTGTTCTGACCACTTACAACTGAAATTCGGTGAAGATTTTTAGAACGGCCAGCTGATTTTTCTCAAATTCATTTTATGACTACCGGGCCTTTGGAACAATGGCTAAGCAAATTAAATTTACAGCGCCATATCTATGTTCTTCGAGTTGGAAGAGAAGGACTTGGTGTTCATTACAAACCCTGACCAGCGTGAAAAGAGTGAAAAGGGATTCTTGATCAACTTGATTGACTCACCTGGCCACGTTGACTTCTCATCAGAAGTAACAGCTGCCCTCCGTGTAACTGATGGAGCCCTTGTAGTAGTGGATTGTGTGTCTGGTAAGTAGCATAGTTAATTTTCCTAATTATCATTTGCATAATATTAAATGGTAATTTAGTCTACTTAATAATTTTAAAAGTGATTACTGATGTAATAATGAAAGGTGATAGTATATTGACATTTCACTTGAAAGGTTAAAGGTTGCCAACTTTAAATGTCATAAGGAATATTGTACATAACATTGGAATATCTGTTATTTTAGTATTTATACTGTTGTTTTTTAAGCTTAAAATAACTACTGTTTTTATTATGAACAGTTAAATGTCTTTGTTTCCATGATGATTGTTCTAACCATTTACAACTGAAATTCAATGAAGATTTCTAGAACGGCCAGCTGATATTTTTAAAATACTTAGACTAAAGTTCATCGACATGGTCTTGGAACAATGGTTTAGAATATGTTTCTTCTCTCAGGTGTGTGTGTACAAACTGAGACAGTATTGCGTCAAGCTATTGCCGAGCGTATCAAGCCCATCCTTTTCATGAACAAGATGGACCGTGCTTTACTTGAGTTGCAATTGGAGTCCGAAGAATTATACCAGACCTTCCAACGTATTGTAGAAAATGTCAACGTTATCATTGCCACATATAATGATGATGGTGGTCCTATGGGCAAGTAGTTTTTTTTTATATCTTAATATTTCTATTTTGTGTTTTTTAAGCTTATTTTAACCTAAATTTTTAAACTATACAATGAATAATTCATTGTATAGTTTAAAAATTTAGGTATTACTGATAAAAGTCATTGCTAAAGATTTTGATCAATAACAGGAATGATTCAGCAATCTTTTTTAACAGGAATGGTAGCATAAAAAGAATACATATTTTACATATTAACCAGCTCTTATTAGTTTGTAAAAAAAATATTAAAATAATATATTTCAGTTAAAGTAATATAATATGTATGTTTATATCATTTTATGAATAACTCTTGTGTTCACACATCTTCACTTCACACTTTGCTATTTCATACACCTAAAGGTTGTCTAGAAGAAATCGCTGTTTTAGCGATAAGGCTGCCTCTTGTACACTTTCCTGTTACTGTATTGTATTTGACTTTATGTGTGTAAAATAGTTTTTATTATTATTATATTTCAAAAAACAGGCTAATGTATTTTATTACGTACATAAATATGTAAGTTCTATTGATATTAAAAGTCATAGGAAAGCCCATGATAGTGTACCTACTGATGATACTACTGGTTTCTAAAATGATTTTAATTTAGGTATAATTTGTTTTTTTTTGTAGTTAATTTTCTTACATTTACAATTAATGAGTGAATTGAAAAAATTGCTCTATGTTTTTAAATCGTATTTGATAATCACGCGATGATAAAAAAAAATTACGTTGCAAAATTATCACCTTATACCTATTTATTTAACACGTGAGTTGCGCAAAAGATCGATACTGTTAAGGTCAACAGCTGTTTTATAATGTACACGTGAAATTCGCATTGACGTAAAATATGCTGATGTATATTTTTACAATGAATATTTTGTTTATTTCAGATTTGTTGTATTATCATAATGAATATTGTTTCTTAGATTCATAAAAAAAAAGAATTTCTAGTTTGCATGTCATTGCATAATCATTATGCAGTTATTTGCATGTTTAGTTGAATCAATACTTTTTTTAATTTAAATAGACATAGTTTGCTTTATGTTATTTGTAAATGAAATGAAAAATTAAAAATGCTCATATTTATAGTGTTGTGAAAAATTAATAAAATCGATTAGTGTTTCGCCTTCAGTTTGCACATTTGACTAATCTAAATAAAGTAATTTGTAGTTGGCACTTATGCCATTATACTAGCAGCTCACCCTTGCTTCGCTCGGATTCGCCTCTAGAAAAATAAAAATAAATTATCTCACGGGAACCGTACATTTCTCCAGGATAAAATTTAGCCTGATATATATGTATGAGCTATATTATTGTAAAGTTTCATAAAAATCTATTCAGTAGTTTTTGCGTTTGAAAGAGTAACAAACATCCAGACGTCCATACATCCTCACAAACTTTCGCATTTAGAATATTAGTAGGAAGTATGATTATAACAGGGACAAAGTTGTATCATTGTATAAAAATCCATATAGTACAGCGACGGCCACCGCCCATTGATTTTATCGGAAATGCTGTCAAATGCATGTCTAAAAATACCTTTATGGCTATAATGCTGTTTCATTCCAAGTTAGTTATACCATTCAACCCTAAAGCCTTCCTTACAGATTATGTGGAAACTAAAAACATGATTGATTTTAGAATGGTTTGAATTTTTATTTATATTTTGTTTTTTTTAGTACTTTACATTTTTTTTTTAATTTTTCTTTCATATTAGGTGAAGTACGTGTTGACCCCAGCAAGGGTTCCGTGGGCTTCGGCTCCGGTCTCCATGGTTGGGCATTCACCCTCAAACAGTTCGCAGAGATGTACGCCGACAAGTTCAAAATTGATCTTGTCAAGCTCATGAACAGGTAATTGTTTTTCAATACAGATTCTCATGAAATGAACAGTCAGAGATACTTAGATTGTATGATCAACTTAATAGTAAAATTTTAGATTTTTTAAATATTTGTTTTATAATAATTAGTGCTGTCTTTCCTATTACATACTTGCATTTATGAAATAACTAGCAACTCACCCTTGCTTCGCTCGGATTCGTCGCTAGATGATTTTTTAAATTGACAAACTAAATGTTAATTGAAGCTTACCACAATACATTACCTAAAACTACACCTGCATTGGTTAAGTCGTTTCTGAGATAGTGCGCACGAACGCACGGACAATAATTCTAAAAATCATTGCTTAGGGTTCCTACTTCCTTGCATTAATAAGGACCCCCAATAATAGATTTTCTTAAATATCTTCAATGTACAGACAGCAATCAGTTACAGTTATTATATGTATAGATTTATTCATGATTTTTCGTCCCATATTGATACTGGGTAAAGCCGTTAATGCTATACACCAGTGGCAGAAAGGACGGAAAGAGAATTCTTAGTTTGGATTGGTGAGACAATCTCTGTAGATGTTTTACAACAAAGTCTAAGATACAAGTTATATTGAATAATGGATATTTTTACTTCTATAAACTATTGTTTGTATATTTTGTTTACATATAGTTATCCATTTTTATCAGATTATGGGGAGAGAACTTCTTTAACGCTACTACCAAGAAGTGGTCAAAGCAGAAGGATAACGAGAACAAGCGTTCATTCTGTATGTATGTGTTGGACCCCATCTACAAAGTGTTCAGCGCTATCATGCAGTTCAAAAAAGATGAAATTGACAGCCTGCTCAAGAAAATTGGAGTCACCATCAAACATGAAGATGCTGACAAGGATGGCAAAGCTCTACTTAAGGTAAATTTTAAATAAGTTGTTTAGTTGAAATGTAATTTTCTAACTTGAATAGCCATCCATAATTTTTTTGATCAAGTCCCAAGTGTTGCCAGTTGCTTCTGCCATAAGCTTCTGGGTGTCAAAGAGGACTGACAGCATCAGTCTTTTTGGAATTGGTTATAAGTCTTGTGACTTGTGTCCCCATAAATGGAAGATACATTTGTATATGTTATTATTTTATACTTCCTGCTAACATGTACTACATCTATAATGAAATTTACCCATCTTAACTCTTTTTCCTTTATTGTGTAGGTAGTGATGCGTACCTGGTTGCCAGCTGGTGAAGCTCTGCTTCAGATGATTGCCATCCATCTGCCTTCCCCCGTGGTTGCACAGAAATACCGTATGGAGATGTTATACGAAGGACCTCATGATGATGAAGCCGCTCTTGGTATCAAGGTATATCATGTTTAATTATTTAACTGTGAAAGTTTTAGAGAAACTTATTGTCGTAATAGAAATTTTTGAAAATTGTTATGATGTTGTCATGAAGATAAATTAATAATTATATATTTTTTGTGTATTTTAGACCTGCGACCCTGAGGCACCCCTTATGATGTACGTGAGCAAAATGGTACCGACCTCTGACAAGGGCCGTTTCTATGCCTTCGGACGTGTATTCTCCGGCAAAGTTGTCACCGGACAAAAGGCCCGTATCATGGGACCTAACTTCCAACCTGGCAAGAAAGAGGTATGAGAAATAACCAATATTTGTATTCTGAAACCTAAATGTTATAACATCCTTCCGCACCCCGTGCCGTGCCCTAGCGCGCGTGCTGTGCGTTGTATACGCGCAGCACGCTCGCGGTGAGGGCGGCGGCGCGTGCAGAAGCAGAGCAACTCGCGCGCGTCTAAACGCTGCACAGGACCGCTATCCTTATGTCCCGGGACTGCATGCTACGGTGCGTGCGATACAATTAGAACTTCTAATACTTCCTTAAAATTACGTGTATATTTGACTTTTTAAGTAATAAAATTTAGTTTTTCTCTCATGACTATATTTGCTTACGGCATTTTAAACGTCGAAAATCCAAAATCAAAATAAAACCACAAAAAATTCTGTAAAATAGTGTTATTTCAAATATTTTAACTCAATTGAATGATATGAACATAATTTATATCTAGTATATTATTTGTATAGGATATGTACGAGAAGACCATCCAGCGTACCATCCTCATGATGGGTCGTTATGTTGAAGCCATTGAAGATGTACCTTGCGGTAACATTTGCGGTCTCGTCGGAGTTGACCAGTTCTTGGTCAAGACTGGTACCATCACCACTTTCAAGAATGCGCACAACATGAAGGTTATTATGTTTTTCTACTATAATTTTGTGTAATAAAAAAAATCATTTTTAGATAAGCAGATATTCAATAACTATGATTTTATAAGGCAAATTTTCTATTTCTATATTTTAAGAACTATTAACTAATATTAATTACATCCATTAGGTCATGAAGTTCAGTGTGTCCCCTGTCGTGCGTGTGGCTGTAGAGCCCAAGAATCCTGCTGACCTGCCCAAGTTGGTGGAAGGTCTGAAGCGTCTGGCCAAGTCTGATCCTATGGTGCAGTGCATCAATGAGGAGTCTGGAGAGCACATCGTAGCTGGTGCTGGAGAACTCCATCTTGAAATTTGTTTGAAGGTAACAATTTTGGATCGATTGAAGTGCTATTGGATAAAAAAGTTTAAATGATTTTTTTTTAAAGTCCAAAGTGTTGCCAATTGCTAATAACATAAGCTTCTTGGTGTCAAAGAGGACAGCATCAGTCTTTCTGGAATTGGTTGTAAGTCTTGTGACTTGTGTCCCCATAAATGGAAGATACATTATTCATACTAAAAAAAATACACAAAAACCTTTGTTGTGCCTAAATAGCCCTTAGTAAATCAAATTCAAATAATTTTAATGTATTAATGTTGCTATCACAATAAATTTTCTCAAAATAAAATTACAAGAATAATATTTTTCCATAGGATCTTGAAGAAGATCACGCCTGCATTCCAATCAAGAAATCCGACCCTGTTGTATCGTACCGTGAGACGGTCAGTGAAGAGTCCAACCAAATGTGTCTGTCTAAGTCTCCCAACAAGCATAACCGTCTCTTCATGAAGGCTACCCCCATGCCTGATGGTTTGCCCGAGGATATTGATGAGGTAAATCAACTATGTACATCATATTTCAAGTAATGCAATTAGAAAACAAAATATTTACTGAGTCTGAAATTTTTCTATCTTGCTTAAAAAAAAATGGTTGTTAAAATTTCAATTGGTTTCCAGGGCCGCGTAAACCCACGTGACGACTTCAAGACACGTGCGCGTTATCTTGGTGAGAAATACGAGTACGATTTGACTGAAGCCCGTAAGATCTGGTGCTTCGGTCCCGAGGGCACAGGACCCAACATCCTGGTGGACTGCTCCAAGGGAGTGCAATATCTGAATGAAATCAAGGACTCCGTTGTTGCTGGTTTCCAATGGGCTGCCAAGGAAGGAGTCATGGCTGAGGAGAACTTAAGAGGAGTGCGCTTCAACATCTATGACGTAACCCTCCACACTGACGCTATCCACAGGTTTGTTGTCGTCTTAATCGCAATTTTATGCCATGCTAATGGAAACTGTTTTGAAAAAAAAATTAACATATTGAGAAAATAATATAATTCTAATCTATTTTAATGAACAGAGGTGGCGGTCAAATCATTCCCACGACGAGAAGATGTCTTTACGCGTGTCTGTTGACGGCCGCGCCCAGGCTCATGGAGCCAGTGTACCTTTGTGAAATCCAGGTAAGGTTTCTAAACCACATCAACAGATAAATTATTATTTTTTTTTAATTGTAAATAAGATTTATCATAATTGTACTAACTAGGAATTTAATAACTTAGTAATATTTAAATGCAGTTTTTTGGTTAGGAAATGTCTAAATGTGGCGATACTGTTTATTTAGCTAAATTAATTTGTAAATAAAGATAAATAAAAAAATAATCCTAGTTGGTACAATATGTTCTTATATTGTTAGCTTATTAAGAAATTACGCAATGCCAACCATTGGAAACTTACGAGACGTTAAAAATTATAATATTATTAATCATTGAAAAATTGCTAAATTATATTATAATGTATTCGGCCCTTTTTAACGTCCCACTGCTGGGCACGGGCCTCCATTCAATACGAGGGGGATCAGGCCATAGTCCACCACGCTGGCCAAGTGCGGGTTGGCGGACTTCACATGTCTTTCGAAAATTTGCTAGGTTCTCTCAGACATGCAGGTTTCCTCACGATGTTTTTCCTTCACCGTAAGGCAAGTGGTAATCATGTTAGAAATGATTCGCACATGAAAATATCAGAGGTGCGAAACCCGGGATTTGAACCCGCTTCACTCGGTTTCCCAAGCAAGCGCGTTACCACTGGGCTACCACTGCATAATATTTTATGATTAAGCTAACAATATAAGCACTTTACATGAACCCCACGTGATTTCCTATGCGGACTGGTTTGTGCCTGGCCGCTCTTCCGACACGTGGTAGAGTAACAGCTCTTTGTTTTGGCATTGACACCCGACATACCCTTTGCCTGAATAGGGGATCTAACATTGAAACAAAATTTTAACATTACCTGCAATTGGCAAATCCATTTATGACAATGATTCAAAATGTAAAAGGGGTTGTTACTTAATATACAACTATGTATTTTGTTGTTAAAAATCAATAATTTCTATTTATTAAATTAAATACATTACAGCAACTTTTTGCACTAAAAAAAATTTAAACCATCAAGAGTTTGGTCTTTTACGTCAATACTGCAATATTTTTTTTAAATTGCATATTGACTTAAACCCCTGAGACCCCAATATAATTTCATATACCAATTGCATGTAACCCAACCTAAAAAATCCTTATTCCTCAACATCTATAATAACTAATTATTTTAACCTATCCATAACACGTAACAGTGTCCCGAAGTCGCCGTGGGAGGTATCTACGGTGTGCTGAACAGACGGCGTGGTCACGTGTTCGAGGAGTCTCAAGTGGCGGGTACCCCCATGTTCGTGGTGAAAGCATACCTGCCCGTCAACGAGTCGTTCGGTTTCACCGCCGACCTGCGCTCCAACACCGGCGGCCAGGCTTTCCCACAGTGCGTGTTCGACCACTGGCAGGTCCTGCCCGGAGACCCGTGCGAGGCCGGCTCCAAGCCCTTCGCTGTAGTACAGGTGAGATCATTATTTTTTACTGCGGTTCTTTTGATGGTAGTGTCTGATTGGAATGAAAAATTCTGTATTTAATGCAGATTATTTGTTTTAGTGTATTATAACTTAGATATGGCAATAAATAATATCTAAAATGCTGTCTATATATGCTATATAGTCTATATATGCTGTCTATATAAATAAAATGTAGGCCACTAAATATTACAATATTCAAAACGTCGAAAAATAATGTTTATAACATCCTTCCGCACCCCGTGCCGTGCCCTAGCGCGCGCGCTGCGCGTTGTATACGCACGGCGCGCTCGCGGTGAGGGCGGCGGCGCGTGCAGAAGCAGAGCAACTCGCGCGCGTCTAAACGCTGCACAGGACCGCTATCCTTATGTCCCGGGACTGCATGCTACGGCGCGTGCGATACAAATTACACATTACATAGCTTTTAGGATAAGAAAATTATTTAATTTAAGACTTCATAACTAACTAGCCCTTCTTATTTACAGGAAACAAGAAAACGGAAAGGATTGAAGGAGGGTCTCCCAGATCTAGCCCAATACTTGGACAAGTTGTAAACGTCGCGTAGCTAATGCAATACTGTAATATACAACAAGCGCCTCACGCACTTACGATTTCGGTTCGACCATTTGCCTGATTATGTCATCGAGAGCTGAACTTTCAATAAAATATTATATTTGAGACGCGTTATTAATAAATTTATTGTGATACCCGGCTGTATCTTATATTCAAACATCCCCACTTATCATCCATGTAGTCGGGAAACAGGACACTTTAATTATACTGTAATTAATTTTTAAATTATAATTTTTCTATTATAATCAATGTAGTTTTTATTTTGAAATTTTTGCTAATTAGTCATTGTTTTAAGGTGAGTGTGATTTTATCGCTTCTTTATATTTAGCTTATTTTTATCATTCAGAAATCAAGTGACATTTATAACGTTTTATTGGTTTCAGATTCCTGTTTTTTTTGCAAACCATATTCTTCAGGTAATTTTTTTTTTAATTTAAAAAATACTATTATAATTTTTAATATTAATTTTTATTAATTTCTTATTACATCACCTACAAACTATATGAAAATAAACTTATTTAATTACAAACTATATCAAAATAATTCTCCTTTTCTTTTTATGATGAGTTTATCACAGACCTGTTCTGATATATTTGAGGACACCAATTTACTTATTTCTGATTATTATTATATATTATGTAATATAAATATATGTTTTTCAAAGTAATAATTTTTAATAAATATCTTTACAGGTAACAAATGGTTTGCTGCTTTTGATTAACAACAGGTAATATTTTATTTATTGAACTTTATAATATTAACTAAATTACTCTAATGATTCAATGAATTTTGTTTTGTTTGGTAATTTTTAAGATGTCTTTTAGATACATAACCTTTTTTAGCAAATAAAGCTGAGGCTACATTAATTTAACTTTTAGTGTTACTAGCCAACCTAGTAACAAATAAGTAACATTATGATGACAAAACTGTACCATACGATTTCTGATGGCTTACAAGCTCAACAGGCCTGATTTATTATGTTGTTGTATTTATACTTTAATCCAACGACATTAGAAATTAAATATTTTATTCTATTTCAGAGACTGTCAAGTTGTGCCAAAACATGGATGACCTACCACCTTCACAATAAATACAAGTATGTAAAAATGTACTCTAACACTATAAATACTTAGTTTAAAAGATCGCCGTAAATATTACATTAGGCTTATTTATATTTTTTGTTAAAGAAAGATCTGTACTGGACCGATTCCAAAAGATTCTTACGATTTTTATAAATAAAATTCTAATATGTAGACAGGCACTAAATTAAAATGTATATGCATATGTTGTAAATTGTGTAGAACAATATGAGAAATATATTTCTTTTATGTAAGTGATGATAAAATATATGCCAGATGTTATTGTAAAGGTTTCATAAGCTCAACAGGACTGAGAGATATATTATTGATGTTAATTTTGTATCTCGTATTTATGGGCTGTTAACATTTTGTTTTCTTTTACCAGGTGAGGAAAATAAGGCAGTGGAAATGGATGTAAGCTGGTGAGTTTTTTTTAATGTATATGATGGAATTTTGGTTTAAATATCCCTTTTTGATGTGAAACATCTATTAGCGCGCTTTGGCAGTAAAACCGACTCGTATGGCGTGACGGCAAACGGGATGACGCTGTCATGTCTCTCGACTCCCCTTGTGTGTGCGCGCGCGTATGCGATACTTTGTTGCTTCTCAGTGTGAGCTGCGTAATGTTTCTTTACATACTCCATATTTCGTTATAAGATAATATTAACATAGATGTTTCACATCTGCCGGGCGTCCCTCGACCGCCAGGTTTTTTTAAGATACTATATGATGATCAAATCACAGACCTGTTCTGAATATCTTTGAGGTCAATCTTTATATTTTTCTGATTCTTATTCAAAAGTAAACTATTTTGCTCTTTATGATATTGCTTATTTATAATTTATATTTTTTTCTGTGCAGGTACGAGGGGAGGTCTAAAAGTTCGTAGAATGGGAGGGGATGGAGTGGGGATAGAGGCGCTCGCTGACTGTCATACTAATTGGGGACTCATTAGTATTAGAGACGTGCCGAAAAATATATTTATGTCTATTGAAAATAAATATTTTTAAATAAATCGCTTTTTTTTATAATTCTCAACCTTTCTACATATTATCACCTAGATTATTATAAAAATGATCACTATATACCACTTTCTTTGATAATTTTGTTTTCTCTTCGCAAAATTTCTCTAACGTAGACTTATTCTTAAACAATGTATACAGGTTAAATGAAATAGTTGTAATCCAAGTAACCTAGTGGTCCGAAGTCGCAGGATTAATGCATATAACGACGTATATATTATGATGAAAGCCGAGTCTCAAGAGATAGGACACTAAAAGTAAACAATGCAAATAAAAGAAGTTTTCGGTAAAATTTAAATAGAACTGTGATCGCTGAGAGCACTGTTAATTTTTAGCTTCAGCTGCCGCTAGTTACATTTTCGGTAAAAAATCATTGAATATCTATTTCTATTTAAAATATCGTTCATTTAATGAAAGACAGACATTATGAACTTAGGACCTATATGCACACCACATTTTATAAAGGCACCGGCGCGTTGGCTGTGCTTAATCTGTGCTGGCTCTAAACACCACGTTTCATAGACGAGCTGACCACACCCGTTTCCTGAATGTACAGTAACTGTACTACAGTTGCATCGATAGCGAATATTCTACACTGATAACTTATAAAAATCAGATTTTATATGTCTTGGTCGATGATAAGCGGAGTTAGTTCAGTTTAAGTATTGTCTTTATAATATCTGAATGTGAATCGGAAACTCGTTTAGAAGATAGTAATAAAAGTTTAACATAATTAAAAGCACAATTGAAAAATACATAGCGTTGTTCTTCTTTATATAAAGCAATTCATTATATGAAATGCAGTTTATCATGTTTAAGAAATAAATGAAGGATTAGGTATATCTCGCTTTTTGCCGGTGCAGGGTAATCTGTTTATCGCCAATAATTGCGCATAGTTCGTTGATAAAACGAAGAAAAGAAACAGCTATGTAATATTTAGATTATTTACAACTATATTATTAGTCTGTAGATAATTTATATGAGTACGTAATATCCTAGTGCTGCCAATTGGCGGGTAAATTACCCGAAAAGCGAGTAATTTTAGGCGATTTTTGATGGCGGGTAATTTTGACGGGTATTTTAGAAAAAAGCAAACTTAAAAATATTAAATTAATCAGCTAGCTTCTTTTTCTATATAAAATATGAATAAATTACTTAAAAAACCTATTTTCGTTTACATATTCTGCTCATGGTTGGTGCTAGCGGGATAAACCGGGTATTTTGAGGTTTATTGGTCGGGTAAATCAACGACTTATCTGGCAGCTCTGTAATATACCATTAACCATTATTTTACTCCAAAATGGCAACTCTAGAACTATTAACTGTCATTGTCAAAATGATGAAATCAAATGATTACGTCAAAAAGTACTGAAGGTCGTGGCTGTGCGCATGTTAGGTAGAAATAAATAAATTTCAGTAAGTCTCATAGTTTCATGTGGGACAGGTTATTCAGCCGAATCTTTAATAGTTTTCATAAAATGTTGCCCGAGGTCGTATTTGTACTTGGAGCGCCCGGCGCGGGCAAAGGCACACAGTGTTCTCTTATTTCTAAAGAATTCGGCTTTGTTCACCTCTCTGCTGGAGATTTACTTCGAGAAGAACGGCAACGGCCTGGTTCAGAATATGGCGAAATGATCGAAGAAAAAATTAGAAATGGTGAAATAGTTCCAGTGGAAGTAACGTGTTCGCTTATACATAAAGCTATGCAAAAGTCTGGTAAGACACAATTTCTCATCGATGGCTTTCCACGTAATAAAGACAATTTAGAAGGATGGGAACGGGTAATGTCTGATAAAACTAAGTTGCTGTTCGTATTATTTTTTGAGTGCTCGCGGGATTTGTGTACGCAACGTTGTTTGAACCGCGGCGCTGCCGGCAGCGGTCGATCGGATGATAACCTCGAAAGCCTGAAGAAAAGATTCAACACGTATCTAAATGATACCATGCCTATTATTGAACATTATGATGAGAAGGGATTAGTGCGGAGGGTTAATGCTGAAAATGGGCCTGATGAAGTTTTTACGAAAGTAAAAAAGGTTTTTAACAATATGGAAAAGGTAGCTAATTAAATTGTGAATCACACAAATAGGTCAATAAGAAGTTCGTCACGTTAAGAATATTGATTCCAATAGGGTATTACTTTCCTTGCCAAAGTTTAGTAAAGTGCAGAGTTCAGAAATGTAGCTTCTATTAAAAAAATTAAACATTACTTATTATCTACAAAAGTTTTGAAAGATTAAATAATTGTCTTTAACAATTTTAACTACAAGGTTGACTTCGTCATGTCCCAGAAGACCTTCATAGTTTTTTGTAATAATAGCATTATTTTATGAGAATAACTAAAGGTCACTTGCTGCAAAAATCACCTGTCACTTAGCTTAAAAGTTTACACAATGGTAGTGTTTGTGGCATAGGCATATGGCATTTATAAAAAATATTTATTTCATACATTAACTGTTTCTGAATAGAAATCAAATTAGATACAATAATTAATAGTATTATATGGATCAATTACCTTAAAAAATGTTACCTCATTAGCATTTTTCTGCTTAAAAATCATGGTATAAATAAAATAAAAAAAAGGATTGCATTTAAATGTATAAAATCAAGTCTATTTATATAGAACTCAATCTTTGTTCTGTCATAAGTTAAAGTAGCCTAAGCACGCAATTATGTATATTATGTAAATAAAAACCAAAGTTGAAATAACCAATACCTATGTTTTATTTAATACCTAACATACTTAGGTATGAAATTTGAAGTAAGAAAATAAATCAATATAACTAATTATTAAACATATTACGTAACTTATTTTCAATGGTTATTTTATATCTGTATCTGTATCTATACTAATATTATAAAAAGGCAGTTTGTTTCAACGGGCTAATCTCAGGAACTGCTATTCCGATTTAAAAAAATCTTTTTGCATTAGATAACCCGTTCATTGAGGAAGGCTATAGGCCTAATGTCATCCCGGAAAAATGTATGGTTCCTGTGGGATAGATTTGTTTTTATCTAGGGACAAACCCGAAGCGAAGCAAGGTTGAGTCGCTAGTATATCATGCTTTATTACACATACTAGCATTGCCCGCGGTTCCGCTCGCGTTCAGGTGACCAAAAACGAAATTCTTAGGTTTAACATATTAGTATACTCATACATTGCAGTTTTTGTATTTTTTCTCAGAAATGAGATATTTTCCCGCGGTAAAAAGTATCCTATATGTTGACCCGGATAGCCAACTCTTACCATACCAAATTTCATTAAAATCCCTCCAGTGGCTTTTCTGTGATGCGGTAACAGACAGACAAAAATTGTAAATAGATTCGGTCTCTGTATCGATAATAATGTTTATTTCAATAAGATTTTCCAAAAAATATTTAATGTACAGATTCGGCTTAGTTACAATTTTATTATATGTATAGATGTCGGTATTGTGTAATCTCAATTCTCAGAAAAAAAAATTGTTTCATAGAAAAATAGACCCAGAAACGAACCCTTTTACTTATATATTTGTGTTATATTATGATAAGTGAAATAAATTAAACGCATATTTATTCATATTTTTATTGAAACAAGCATCTTACATTTATCGCAATAATGCCAACTGTTAAAAAATAAGTAAGTACAAATAAAATAAAATGTGTTACAGAAAAACAAAAAAATCTCAATGGTGCATTAAACTTAAAAGTTTTCGTAACTCTATAAAAATAACACACAAAGTAATTAAGTTGCTTAACTCAAACAATAAGAATGTCATTAATCTTTAGTTTTAGAATGTTAAAGGCATTTATTTATCAATACATGTTTATCCTCAATAAGTAAGATTTGAATTTTAGAGCAGTATCAGTTTTCAGTCTTTGCAATACAGCTAAGGACACAATGGATCACTCGGTGACAGTTTGCTATCACTTAGTATAAAAATGTGAAAAGATGTTCTATTTATACTATCTTTCTTTGTGTTGCAGTCTTTTAGTAACTTTATATAATATACTTTATTATTAGTAATTTTACATACATAGTGAAAAAGGGTCAAAACTTGAATCATATTAGGTAAACCTATATTGAAAAAAAAGTGGTGTACAGATTTAAGTGATTAAATAAAACTAAAGTAGTAATAATTAGCTTACATTAATGATATTTAAATAAAACTAAAATACTTACATTTTCAAAATTGTTTAAATAATACTTTGGTTGTTATATCAGTAGGTGAATGATCGCTTAAAAATGAAAATGAAGTATAAAAATATTGAGATCTTGAACCAGATAATCTATAAAGTCTTTATGGTTATAAATAAGCCCAGTTAACATTACAATAAACGTAATAATTGTTTATGTATATCCAAAAATATAAAATGTGACTAAGAAGTAAATATTTTAAATTTAAATTGAATATAAATTTTTTTTTAGAATAAGTGACATTAATAACAGAATTCCTATTAGAATTCATTACGATTTCTAAAGTATTGTCTGTTCGTCTATAAAAAGAAATTGAAATATTGAGATTCTAAAATCTAATATAATATATAAACAAATAAAATGTTATATGTAATCTATACAATACTAGCAGCACTATAAGTATGTATATATTTCTTATTACAATAATAGTGAATGCAGAGTTTAATATTAAATATCTGATCCGGTCAAATTACCTGCCTCTTGTTCGAAGATTGTAGATTCTATTACCGCTTAGGGCAGACTTTACTTTCACCATATTGTGTTATTTTTAGCACAAGGCTGTTGACTTGTTTTAATTCCTTTTATAACTAGCACAACTATCACAAACTTTGACCTGACTTACATTAAGCATTTTGTTATAATAGCTTTATAATATGCCCATTAAAATACAATATTTATCATCACTTAATTATATTTTTTAATTTAGTTTTAAGACATTGGTATTACATATTTTTCTATGTCATGGAATTTTGCAAAAAAAACCTCATTCTTTTAGAAAGAAAGAGACAATTGCTAAACTAATATTAAATTTAATAACGGTTACATTCAACATACATTATAAGTTTTGGAACAATCTATGTCAACATCTAAAGCGGAAGCAGCTTAAACTGAAATAGTACAATAATATTTTATATAATAATAATAATTAGTAATAAATTCGAGACATTTCAATATCGACATGTAATTAACATAAGACTAGGAATGAAAATTAATAAAAGAATGTCACTTCTGTCCTTTTCCGTCTCACGTGGAATAATGTAACGACGGCAAAAAATATATAATAATAATAAACAAATCAACTACAATGAAATATTAAATAATGTTACTAAATTATTAATAATACCGTAACAAATGTTTGTTTTCATAATTACGTATTATATCTATGTATCATTATAATTTTCATTACACATAATTATTAAGTTAATTGGAATGCGACATTGACATAAACATATAAAGCTTTGCATTTCGTAATACATTAAAGCAGCACACATGTGTAACACTTACTAACAATTATAATTATATATTGTTTATTCAAATATTTAAAAATAGTTACCGTTTAAAAAAGGTACTCAATAATTTGACGTAAGGTTAACAGACGTATTCGTCAGAAACCAAAAATAGTAGTACATATTCTAAAATAATGATTACTTATCGTGTGCAGTAATTAAATTATCGCAAAAATAAATTCACACTTTCAATATCACATGTTTCCATTAAATAAGACAAATGCGGACGTCATATTGGCAATATTATAAGGAACAACACTGTATTAATTTTTAAAACATCTCAATTATGAGAATATAGACAAAGAGTCCAATCACAATAAGGTTTCATATGAGAAATCTGTCTGCAAAATTTTTTAGAGCTTATAGTTCTAGAAAGTTTACTAAGTTAATTAATTGAAAAAATGAATTCACGCTATAATAACTATGTGTCTTTCTTTAATACTTAGTAATTTTGAACAGCTTGCTTTGCTTACATACAATAAATAAATAGGTTTTTTTTACATTCCCTCTTGGGACATAGCGACCGTAGCGCTCTCTGCGCGACCATTATTATTTTTTCAAATGTTTGGGAAAACTTTTACATATAGACTCATTGTCTATATTCTTCATGATCTCAATCTAGAGTTACAATGTTGTTCGTTGGATGTTTGTTTTTGTTTTTAAACAGGCGTGGGTCCTTCGTCGATCTCTTCTTTAGCGAAAGACAAGAACACTTCCTCCAAGGTGGTTTCGGTGACGGAGTAGTCCTCCAACAGCGTGGGGAACTCGCTCTTTAGACGTTCCAGTTCTGAGAACAGGTCGCTGTATCTCAGCGTATCGTTGATGTGGTAGTGTAGACGCGTCTGAAAAAAAGTTTAATTATCATGGAATCTCGACAAAAAGTAAAATTAGCTCAAATAAACCAAAATATACTTTATTCAAACAGACTTACAAGCAATTTTGAATCATCGAGTTTACATTTTTTTCAATTTACATTAAATGTCAATAATATGTTAGTCCTTGAGGAATCTATGTATATATTATAAAGAGAAAAAAATGTTTTTTTGTATGTTTGTTAGTAATGGATAAACTAAAAAACTACTAAACCAATTTAAAAAAATCTTTCACCTATCAAAAGCTGCATTATCACCGAGTGATGTTACTCGACCGATGTTGGCCATTTTATTTAAATTAGAGATGCCCACGAAAATTGCAAAGTTGCAATAATGTAACCTATGGTACCAATATTACCTATAATAGTCATTATATTTTGTTGTACGCTGTACCTATATTAGTTTACAAAATGTCAATAGATGGTGTCAGAGCTTCCTTACTCATCAGTATTTTAAATTATCATTATTTATCAATAATACAATCTTGAATGATACTTAATGAACGAGGTAATAAATATATAGTTCAAGTGCCGTCTTGGCTTAGCCTAGATGTAGTTAATTTTTTCTTGCATTTTTAAATAAAACTATCTTTTCGGATTTTTTTGCGGAATTATTTTGATTTTTGATCCCCGACGACGCTTAGAATGCTTTACAGCAATCATGGTGGCGGGAGAGACTAAGGTTTTAGACATCTCAAAAGCGTTACAAAGTTGTTTTTTTAGCCGTTAGACTCACGAGGCAGTTATTTCCATAGTTCTATGTATTACAGAGGCAGACATTTACAGAATCACTGTTTTCGTCGCAGTGAAAGTAGTTTTAGAAGGTTTTTTAAGGAACAGAGATATATATTAAATATATATTCGTATTCAGCCCTTTTTAACGTCCCATTGTTGGGTACAGCCTTCCCTTCAATACGAGGGGATCAGGCCATAGTCCACCACGCTGGCGTGCGAGTGCGGGCGGACTGAGTATGTTTTTCGAAACCTTGCTAGATTTCACGTGGTTTTTCTTTCACCGTAAGACAAGTGGTAATCACGTTGGAAATGATTCGCACATGAAAATATCAGCTTACCTTATGTTCATCTCGGAGTGTGCAGTTGAACTTTTCTTGTAGCGAAGCTTTTAAACGGATCAATTCCGACATAGTGCTGTCCGTTTCTAGAAGTAATTTCAATAAATTAATTAATATTAACAATAAATAAATAAGTTTCGAAGAAAAAAAAAACAAAAATTGTCTAATTTCTGTGAAGAAGCCTGTGTGTGCACACACGTACACCCGATTTTTACCAAATCTTTGATTCCTTACAACTTTTCAATAAGCTATTAAGCATTTTAGACTTCAATTTACATCACGGTCTGCGTTCTATTTACGTCCATGATTATAAAAAACTTTTGTGTGACAACGTATATTAAAATATCATATTGTTACGTAGTTGAGAGTGTAGGAAGTGTTTACACCAAAATAGCAGGTACGTCAGACCTGTCAATTCTGAATCATACTCAAGAATAGGTACCAAAATAGTTGTCAACGTATTGTCATACGATAAGTATAGTTAATGGTGAGTAGCCGTGAGTGCGAGAGGGACAAAAGATTTTTCAAAATGGGAATGGAAATTGCTAGAACATTTTTGATTACATTTTTTTTGTTTATGCATTTAACAAAGGCGGTAGTGTATGAAGATCAGAATTAAGTGATAATCGAGAAACACGAAGGCTAAAAGTGGTGGAAAAATAGTGCTTTGACTAAGATAAAACTTAAAGCTCTCAATAAGTTGAAGCAATATAACATCTGCAATACTATGTTTGATTTCAGAACTCTAGCTCGTACATTTCTCTCGTATATCAGAGTAATATATATGTTATACAGATACAGTGATATATTAGGAGGGCACTGAACTTTTGGCGCTAATTGATTTTAGTAGGACGAAAGCGGGCAAGGGGGGGGGGGCTTGGTTAGAATGACGGAACGCGTCCAAATTTAGGTATTTTCTTCGTATAATTAAAACAAATACACGTTTTGAAAATGTAAAAGTGTATACGTTATATAAAACGTATAGTTTTGTTATTATTAAAAATCTGATGGACTTCTTTGTATAATTTACGCCGCACTAAGGTTTATTTTGTTGTTTAGAGATCATTTTGGTTTTTTTTCTATCGAGGAAACTATAAGTAATCATGTTTCTAAAGTGTACGATTTCTAGAATAAATTCTTAAATATCCTACATATTAATTGCATAATTAGAGTTTTAGTAATAACAATACAGCAAGGGATCAAACGAACGCAATTATTTCGTAATTACGTTTCGGTGCCTCGGTGCGCTCTTAAAGTATTCTGGTGGAGGGATACATATATTTTTTTAATTTACTATGGCACCATAGATAATTTATATTATATTTTGTCTATGCCCTTGTATCAGATTATTTATTTATTGCGTTTTTTTTTTCAACTGACATTTATACATTTATATTTGATATTTTTTTATAAAAAACTATTACGTAATTGAACTACGCAGGCGGAGCCACAAGAAAAGGCTAGTCGATATAATAAAAGTAATAAAGATATAATAAAATGGTTCATTAATGAAATGTATAACAATATAAAAAAAGTTACCATCAGCGGGCGTCAGTGTACGTTTTGTTTTTGACCATTTTATTGCTTTATTGTGATTTTTAAATTTTTATATTTTACTTTTAGTTGATAATGAATTTTAGTAGTAGTACTACACGGGCGAAGTCCTATATATAAAGATAAAAATCGGTCAATTGCGAGTTTGACTAGCACACCGAGGGTTCCAAACTACAAATTTATGGTTTTCGGATTTTTCCTTATAGTTGTGCTATAAGATATTGCTTATTGGCAAATTTCATGATCCCACGTCATCGGAAAGAATAGGTTTTAATTCGCTTGCGAGTGTCAAAATATGCGACATAAACTAAAGTTAAAAGTAAACGTATTTTGCGGAATTCAAAATATTTCATTCAGCATTAAATTATTACAATTTTTTACTGAACGTCATGAGTCTACTACCAGTTCGGAACCAGAAGAAGCCTCCGACCTGAGAAGAACTGGCGAAAGAAAGTCAGATTATTGCGTGCGTTACCGTCCCGGTCGGCGCGCGCGCCGGCACCGCGCGCCAGGCGCAGCAGCACGGCGTGGCCGGCGGCGTGCGCGGCGCGCAGCGCGGCCGCCTCGCCCAGCGCGCGCACGCGCCCGCGCGACATGATCGCGATGCGCCCGCACAGCGCCTCCATCTCGTCCATGCTGAACCAATGTTTACCGTTATACTCTTTCTTGTGTTGGAGAACTATCTCATTCATGTTATAGAGGAAGAGCCCGTGAACGCCAGACCTTCGTCGTTTTATAAAGGCTGAAAGTTTGTCAGCGCATGCTCCCGACACAGATAAGAACGATGGACCATTATGAAGTTCAGGCTATGGTGGCTTTGGCAGGTACTAAAGGTGTGTAAAATACCGATCTAAATTCGTCAAATAATAAAGTGTGGTTTTTTGGTATTACCTTCACAATATTATTAAAAATCACGTCATTCAATGCCAGACACTTAACATCGTGGCAAACCCTTGCCAGACACCGTTTTCATGAAATCATAATTCTACTTACGTTATAGTATAAAAGCTGATTTTTATATATAATACTTGGGTAATAATTAGATGATTTATAAGACTGCTAGCATAGCATTTATTACACACCATGAAAAATGTTCCAAACAAGTTGGGAGGCATTTCTAAGAAAATGTTGCATATGTTCACTAAATTTGAAGCACTAAGAATTGACTTTATTTTTGATTTTTGACTCACCCTCGCTTCGCTAGGGTTTATCCCTACCTCGATTCCCTATACAAACTTTCATCTCTATTTTCACTCCCTTAAGGGATAGTTTCGGGATAAAAAGTATCCAATGTCCTTTCTAAGGTCTCAAACTATCTTCTTACCAAATTTCATCTATATCGGTTCAGTAAATTTAGATATTACCCCCTACAACGTCACACACTCATAATGTCACAAACTTTACCTCTTTATAATATTAGTATAGATACAGCAGGTAACATTAAAATGCTAATATGATAGAAAGGTAAATTATAGTTTTAAAGATTGACTCTAAAAAAATAAGATAACCTTAGTTATTAACGTCTAACATAATATTTTATTTGTATGCTAAGAAACTGATCGTGATCTTTTTTCCGTTATATATGTTTTATGTATTTAATTGAAACTTAGGGTTAGTATATAATTAACTGCTGGTGTATTACAATTTCAGGTACCTACTATTATAAAATGTTAGTAATTATTTTAGTATACAATTTAAATAAGTCGCGTGTCACCTGTGCGAGCAGACGACGAGCGCTCGGTCGCGGGCGCGGCGCACGGCGGCCCACACGCGGCGCCGCGCCGCCACGTCCACGCCGGCCGTGGGCTCGTCCAGCAGCGCCGCCGCGCCGCGGCACAGCGCCGCCGCCGCGCCCAGCCGCCGCGCGCACCCGCCCGAGTACGCGCGCACCGCGCGCCCCGCGTACCGCGTCAGCCCTGCGACCACGTACACACAATCAATACTCTATTGGTGGCAACCCTGTGTCATATATACATTCAAAAATTACATATACATTATTATAATCATAAATATATATTATAATCATATATAAGTAGAATTGGAATTTTGAGCTCTGCTCTTAACAGGAGCTTTGTTGGGACATTTTCTAAGATATTTTGAGGTGAGAGCGAAGAAAAAAAATATCGTCATTTTTTGGCACACCCTAATATATATATATATATATATATATATATAAAAAATGCACGTTAAACGTTTTGTAAATAATAAAAGTTTTGTTTCCACTTAAATATCAACAAAAAAGGACCATAGACAGCACCATAGTAGATTGACTCACAGACTGACTACCCTGACATTTAATTTAATTTTAATTAAAAAATGTAAAATTGACGATTCAAAAGTGCTTGTAAAAGTTTATTTGAATAAAGTATATTTTGATTGATTGATAACTGACCGACGGTGTCTATCCAGGCGTCGGCGTCGGCGCGCGCGTCGCGCGGCGCCAGGCCGCGCAGCGTCAGCAGCAGCACGAGGTTGTCGCGCCCCGACAGGAACCCGTCCAGCGCCAGGAACTGCGGGCAGTAGCCCAGCGACCGCAGGTACTGCGAACATATAAATACTTTATACATACAGTATGAAAAATATTTGTCTTACTATGGGAACTGTGTAATACACGATAATGCAGCCGGAGACAAAGGAAACGCGCGTACTTCGTTGACCGTTTATTTCACGACTGACTGTACAAGTTAATTACACCCACATTATAATAAATATAAATATTTTACATTTAATTATTTTTCTTAGTTTTATTTCCATTTTTTGCTCGTGAAATTTCGAATGGTTTAGAGTGTGCTGTAAAGCATTTAAAATTTCGGGAACAACATTTTAAACTGGGTTTTTAATGTCTCAAAAGTCATGGTTATTACAGACGTTGTCTAACCATAAATTTAATTAGTATAGCTTTCGTTATACAATTTAAAAATACTTCATTTCTGTTGGTGTTGTAATCTATAACAATCCATTGTAAATCTACTTCAGGTAGCTATTTTAGATAATTTAGTTAATTTTAATTTATTAAAATGACACGGCACGATATTCTAAAGAATTTTAAATCAAATATTCACCATCAAAAACCTAAAATGATGATGATGTTCGCCTGACCGATTCCGGCCACGGCGGCCAATCTCATTGAGACTAGCCAACTGCGCAGGAGATATTATAGTGCACAAGTGTACGCGCAGACACAACGTGCGCTCTCTATTCCTGTCACTCTCATACTCGGGTAGGAGGACTGCTCGACACGGCCAGTGAGTGTCGGCGCAGGACCGATGTCTTAACGTGCTCTCCGAGGCACGGGAGTGAAACACCGCCAACTTCCCAACTCCAGGCTGTTACTAAGGCTTACTATACAGAAAGACTCAATAACTAAACTTGGCCCGACCCGGGACTCGATCCCAGGACCTCCGGGTGTGCAGCCGTACATGCTAGCCACTACACTACCACACTAAAATACTGAATAGAATATCTATACATAAAATAATCAGTATAATATTTTTCGCGAATTTAATTTAATTTTTGGTTCCCGACGTTTCGAATGCTTTACAATCATAGTCACGTGAGAAACATGATTTCATGGTAAAAATCCGAAAAGATATAAGTATTAATTAAGAAAATATTATATCGATATCCAATATATCTATTTAAATAACAACAAAAAAATCAGATGGATTAGATAAATACATACAAAAGAGACAAACAAGATTATTAAAAATATAATAAAAAATCACCTGTCCAGAAAGCATGTTCATGAAATGTCCGTTAGCGAATATGGAGCCCTTTGTAGTGCACTCTACAGCTGTGAGCATTTTGAATATAGTGGACTTGCCCGCGCCGTTAACCCCGAGGAGACCGAAACATTCACCTGATGAATATTATATTGTTAGGATTAGAATTATTATTAGTTTTAGTACAGCATAAAAATATATACAGTAGGTTGCAATAGATCTTACAGGAAATAATGGAAAATATACGGGTTGTAAAAATAACAATTCCAAACCAAAGTGGCCTACGTTACTGTCCTTTGGATTAGCAATAAGGTTTAGTGTTTTAACTTATTTTTATTTATTTATTACATAGGTCGCTAACGGAGCATACATTCATACAATTGTCGAACTTAGACTATATACAATATCTTATATGTAAGTTCATTTATAAGATATATATTTGAAACTGGTAGATAGATTTATCAATGAAAAGCAGAACTAGCATTTTTGGATTTTTTTAAATAAGTGGCGACTCACCCCGCTTCGCTCAGTTTCGGCCCTAGGTTGATTCCCCATACAAATTTTCATTCCCATTTTCACCCCCCTAAGAGTAGATTTTCGGGATAAAAACTATCCTATAACCTTCCCAAGATATCAAACTCATATATCATCATCTTACCAAATTTCATCTAATTCGGTCCAGTAGTTTCGGAGCTTATTCGATACAAACAAACAAACAAAAAATATTTCTTCTTTATAATATTAGTATAGATGGACAAATATAGAAGTAAGTAGTAGATAATATGTACATCACGCATGACTAATAAGATTTTTTTTTAAATTAAATGATGAAGTATGATGAATTACCCTTTTTAACGGAGAAGCTGACCCCTTGCACGGCGCTGCAGGACTTGCCGAGCACGCGCCAGTAGTTCTTGTGCACGTCGTTCACTAACATCGCATCCCGGATTTGATCGGGCGCTGGAATTTACGCTCTTTACACTATAAAGTGACTTGATTTTTACAGATCGACATTGAATTATACATACATATATGTATTACCCGTGCAAATAAAGAATGGTACAGTAGAGCGTCGATTATCCGAACTAATTGGGGGACATGGGTGTTCGGAAAACCGGTATTTTCAGATAATCGATCGAATAGAAATCAATTGACAAAAACTTTATTTGCATTTTTTTAATACTTTTATTTAGGCCTGGCCCATAGGAAACAGCTATAAAATAAACTATAAAGCTTAGTAGTACACAAGATATATCGCTTTGAAAAAAAGTCGTCCCCGGACACTTTTTTTCAAATAACTCCTTTTTTTTTTAACGTTGGGAAATGCATTTACGCACGAGGTGTGGGACTCACCGGCAAAGCCAGTACTACCCACTAAAACCCAACAAAACCTTCCCCCGTCTTAATGGGGCGTCGCAGGATCGCTTACGCATTCAACTACGACGCCCCGACGGCAGGTCTGCCGAGGCAGACCACAACGACCATGGGGTTGCTCCAAAGTCCACTCTGCTATCAGAGAAGTACCAAGAGCAACGAGCATGGTACACCGCCCTCCGAAGAGGGCCACCTCCCACCACCCACCGAAGTGGGCCACCTCCCTGTGCATTTCTTGGCTTCGCGTCCGGCTATTTCCGGGCACTACTGAGCCCCCCCACCACGACAAGGTGAACGCACGTTGGGGGGGCTTCAAATAACTCCTCAATTAACTAAGATATAGATCTAATATTTACTGGATCAATTACTATTAGTGTCCTCTACAATATAACATTGGTTACGGTATATGTTCCTATAGGGGACACTTTCGTAATGAGAGTATGGCTAGACCCTTTACTTTACTTGGAAGTGACATACGAGTACAATAATTCGCGACAAGTGCGCGAGCACCGTAGCGCGGGAGGCGGTAGGCGGGAGAGACGCGAGGGTCGAGCGGGCGTATTAGTTCGGATAAGCGGTCGTTCGGTTGATCGACGTTCGGATAATCGACACTCCACTGTATTTATAAATCATTGTTTTAGATATTCGTCAATGAGGACTATCGTTTCTAGTGCCACAAATTGGCGCCACTGGCAAGTAAGGTCCTATTGCTAAGATTTGTTAATGCGACAGAGCTATAAATTTCATATAATAATAATAATTGTTAGCGCGGCTCCAGTTTATCAGGATTTTGTTTTAAATAATAATTAATATATAATAACCAAATAGATAAAATATTGATTTTTCTTACCGCTGCTTTTAAAGCAATAACATTTGTTGAGCCGTACCGTGTCTATCATAATTCATCAGGAATGGTACAATGTTTACAATATTAGTGAAGATCCGCCGTGAAAAGTTCGCTAAGTTCTAGAGACCTCACTCTACTCTAGCGCCTCTTGCGGCTTTAAGCGCAATTCCTTATTGTCAACCAATTTTTATGACTTTATTAATAAATTTCATATTTCAAAGGTCATATATGCAATAACAAGAAAAAATCGACTACTTAGTGAGACACAATATTATTTTAGTCTGTAAACATAATTAAATAACATGTAATGACTATTTAAAAGTTACACAATATATAGTCAGTAGCTGTAGCCCAGTGACGATGCGCTTGGTTTGAAAAACCAAGTGAAGCAGGTTTAAATGCCGGTCTTGCAACTTTGATATTTTCGAGTCATTTCCAACTTTATTACCACTTGTCTGGTGGTAAAGAAAAACATCGTGCGAAAACCTGCATGTTTGAGAGAACCTAGCAAGTTAGCAGTCCGCCAACCCGCACTCGGACAGTGTGGTGGACTATGGCCTGATCCCACAGCAGTGGGCTCTACAATACTCACGCAAGGCGATCGCCTTGTCGACGTACGCCTTCTCCGCGCGCACCATGTCGTCGGCGGCGGGCGCGGGCGCGGGCCGGTAGCGCGCGTTGAACACGCGGTCGTAGAAGCTATTGAATAGCCCGCACTCCGTCAGAATCACTACACTCTGGAAATTACAATATTCATCTAATAAACATTACAATTAAAAAATAAAATCATCAATGTATAAATATGTTGGGATACACACGTCCCATCTAGTTACATGGTAAGTTACGAGGCTCATGTTATGGATACCAGATAGTTGATACACTACACATATTTGACTTTAAATACATACATATAAATATAAACACGCATGACTGAAGTACAAACATTCGTGCTCATCACAGAAATTCAGCGGGATCAAACCCACGACCTTTGGCACAGCATACAAAGTAGTATCACTACAAAATGAGCCAAACGTGCCAATGAATTAAATGTGCTTATACCACGTTTGTGGTATAGAATTTTGGTTTTTTTGAAGCTAACATAAACCACTCGTCATTATTATTATTTTCAAAATATTGGCATAAGTCCTTCGGTTACCGTGTGCGTTGTGATTACCTGTTAGTCAACCAGTCATGGTACAATTTAATACACACATATACGTATATAATTTACAAAACAAAATCAGATTTGAACTTCCTATTAGTAAAGATCAAAGTACAAAATATATACTTACCATGTAAAATATGTATTGGAAGAACAATACTAGCATAGCTGGCCCGGGACATTTGTCGGCGAAAGAAAAATAGGACTTGGGCTCACTTGTGTCCGCCACTAATTTTAAGGCTTCCACTGTAAAGAACATTTTATATTTATTATAGATTATAGATATATTATAGATTATAGATAAAATATTTTTTTATAAGGATTTTTTTTTTCAATTTAAATTATAGGCATCTACTAACCGTTGGTTAGTCAAAAACACTTCTTTTTAAACATAAATAACTATGTATGTCTGCTAAAATATAAAAATTAGATAAGGATCACTTCACGTGAAGCGTTCATTAAAAATGTTGACGTTTCCGATTTTTGTAATATTTGATCATGTTATAGCGATATATATATATATATATATATATATATATATATATATATATATATATATATATATATATATATATATATATATATATTCGGCTCGACCGATTTTAATGATTTTTTTGAATATTTGGTAGGTATTAGAATAAGTCGTAAAGTATTTTTCACCCTCCTACCTCCACCCCCCATTTTTTAATCGCGATTTTGGTATTTTTGTATGAACAATATCCAAATAATTTAATATTATATAAATACATAGGGGCGAAACCGACCGAAGCGAGGGTGAGTCGGTATATATCATAAAGCAAGAGTTTTTTTTAGATTGAACGCGGGCAAAGCCGCGGCTTCTGCCAGTAATAATTATAAAATAAATAAAGGCGTGGAACTTGTACTCAATTTTCACTGAGTAATTGAGAGGATCATAGCCATATCTGATATAGACGACTTTTTGCAGAACTTTTAAAGATATAAATTTTTACTATACATTGTTTATATTTATTTATAAACATTTATCGAGCGCATGTTGATAAAGCAAGCCAAGTTTCTTTGCAGATTCGACTACCTAATACCTTTAATGCTTAGCTCATAAAATCTTTTTGGAGAAAAGGAAAAAACCACATCAACATCGTTTCAGTAGTTTTTGAGATTAGCGAGCACATATGTACATACATACAGACGCTTGTGGGACCTTCTTTTCGTATGTGTAATATAGGTTATGTGTTCTATATTACACGTTCATCCAGTTTGAAAACAATGACAAAAAAACTTTTAAAGCTTACAAACTAATATAATAATTATTATAAATTGAACAGTTTGTATGTTAGTGTATATTTATTTTTTACTTCTTCACGTTGATATAGACAGAAGAATTTGGATTTAATTAGTATACGAATATGACATAAACATACAAGGTGGAAGAATAGTACCTTAAATATTTAACATATCAAATTTTACTCAAGGGAAACATTCTTAATTTTTTTAAATAATAATATTTTTTTTAATTTAATTATTTTTTAAAAAACTTACATGAAGCGGCCATGGAACTAACTGAAAATGCAAAAAATAATACGTCAAACTATTTACTCAAACTTTTCCATTGCGTCTATGGTAAGAATAAAATCTCTCCAATAAACATTCTATTATGTGAATTAAATAAAACACACTTGCAGATTGTGTTACATGATTTTGTATTTGGCATCAAAAACTCGATTTTAATGGGGTTTTTTTTATGAATGACACTGTAGTGATTATTATCTGCGCCCATATATGCTACTGTTAGTAATTAAATTAAACAAAAGGTGGGGTTGTCTGGATATAATATTAGAAATGATTGATATATAAAAACAAACATACACATTTCATAAAAAAATATCTCTGCAAATAGTCTATAGCCAACAAGCGCCTTTTAGGTCATCTTTTTTCAGCAGTCTCGGAAAAATATGAACGAGGTGTCATTCGATTCAGAATGGCATAATAGATGATTGAATTTGAAAAAAAAATCAAGTTCCGCTTGCAAAAATTATGAACAATAAAGGAACTAAAAACAAAAAAGGGGGTTTAGTTTTTTGCAAATATCTCAAAAACTAATTGAGATTTTTAAAATCTAAAAAAGTTTTCCTAAAAAGAGTCAACTCCCGGAATTGTAGGACCAATATTTATAATTTTCTCAGAAGGATGAAAATACAGCCTAAGACGGGTGCTCTGGCTTGCGTAAAAGCCACGCCTACGCATATCCTCGTTCATATTTTTCCGAGACTGCTGAAAAAGTTAACCTAAAAGGCACTTATTGAATAGACTAAAAAAGTGGCGCTGACATGTGACGTAATTCAAAAATCGATACTTCCAATTGCCTAAATACAAATTCAAACTAATACGCAAACCACATAAAGTAGTTTTTTAAATGAAAAGCAAAGAACACAAAAGATTTAAAAAAATCGCAATTCAATTTCGAACAATTCTTTTGAGGACACTTTTGAGACGATAATTGCGTAACTTGAGTTTTTGTATATCAATATTATAAATACAAAAGTAACCCAAAAATCGTGTACTTACTCAATTTGTTGAATCTAGCGACTTCAGTGGCTTGCATGGTGGCGATGGTAAATGTATGGGGCGGCATCACGTACGCCGCGACGACTAATATGAATCGCAAGAATGAATTCTGATCATCTTTTGGTATCTGGGACAAGCCTGGCGTTATCACTCCTGGAACATCGATCGTGATGAGCGAGTCATTCTTAAAAAGTTGTTTTTTTCGTTTCAACGGTAAGTATAGAATAGACTATTTATATCATGAGATTTAAAAAAAACTGATTTTAATAAAAATATCTTTTTTTTTCTTTTAATTTTCTTTTATACAAAACTTGTCCTGACAATAACAAACTCAAAAAAAAAAAGAATTATCCAATTTGGTGCAGTCGATCGGAAGTTATACGCGTACATACATTTCGGTGATTCATTTTTATTTATGTAGATAGGAGAAGCAGGTATACAATACGTGTTTTTTTGTGTGTCTATTACGTGATATATTGTGAACCGATCTTCTCGATTCTTTTTTCAAATGACTCTGTTATTATCTTACTTTAATAGCTTTTAATTATATTTTTAGGCTGAAACTTTCAAAATCAATTGGCAATTTAAAATGGGGTATCTAATAATAATTAATATGCAGAAACTATAATATAAATTATAGTGTATTATAACTTACAATCCAACAATTATAATTATGATAGAAAATGTTGCAAGTTTCTTTAAAATTGTGGAGACGAATTTAAATGAATTTCACGATTTAGAATTTACCAAAAGCCATAATAAAGCCGATTAACATAACGCCAGCGCCGCGCTCGCCGAAGTTGAAGCTCACGAGGTACATCAGCGCCAGAAACGCGACTATGCCCAGCATGAGGATCACGAACAGTGTTCCTGAAACATGTTCATATTTAATCCACGATAATCTGTAGCCAGAGTTTGTGAACATGTTTGGATGAATGTTACTCGATTAAATGTACGTTGAACACATTTAAATCAATTGGATTTGATTTCGACTTGTACAATATTTATGAATTTATTTAAATAACTATGGTTAAGGATAAAATTACTTCGTTTTTGTCAATCGCTTTTTGGTCCGTGTTATTGAAGTTTTGAAACGAGTAAATACTGTTTATTACTACTATATTTACAACAACGTCAATCTCATCTAAAACCTCGTCCTGGTCGATACTGCCGCCCGCCCTGCACTAGCGTGTTTGCCACCACGTCAGTATTGTTAAAGCTGTAGAACGAGTCAACACTATCCACTACTAGTTTTCCTATAATGCCGTCTCACACAAGAAGTCACCCTGGTCGATAGTGCCATCCTGCTCTAGCGCGGTCGCTTCCACATTACTGAACTAGAAAGAGTAAGCACTATCTACTACTTCCGTGTAATGCCGTCTCACCCAAGAAGTCTGGCTGGTTGATAGTGCCGTCCTGGTCTAGCGCGGCGGCCACGACGAGCACGGGCAGCACCAGCGCCAGCGCGTGCAGCGCGGCGTGCGCCAGCAGCGTGGCGGCCCAGTGCAGCGCCGGCGCGCAGCCCGCCATCACGTGCAGGTGGCGCGCGCCCGACGCCCGCTCCTTGCACGGCAGCGACACGTTGTTCACTACCGTGGCTAGGATTACTGTGGTGTGGAAATAAACATCCCTACAGTCATATTTTATTAGATGGGTACACCCTACGGTCCCTTTGATACTTAGTATGGAATAGATAGACAATATATACATAGGTATGATTAGTTTTATAACCTTTGCTTGAGAAATGATTGATTCCCCATACATACTTCCACCCCCCTTATGGGATTATTTACTGGACAAAAACTATCCTATATCCTTCCTAGGATCTCAAACTATCTCCATACCAAATTTCACCTAAATTGGTTCAGCGGATTAGGCGTGAAAAGGTAACAGGTAGACAGACAACAAAAAATAAGAAATTATAGTATCGGATTCACGCTATGTTATGTTCTTTGTTTTCAGACTTATAGGCGTGCCTTTTGGAAACAGTTTACTCCTCCAATATCGTGTAGAATGGAGAAGACACGGTAGATATTGAGAATTTATCGGTTTAAAAAAGAGATATTCACTATCGGATTCATATTAAGAAAATTCCGTTAATATAGTTTTATTCATACAGTTTCATTCATCGAATTTAATTTTAACAAAATTGTTGTTACATGCAAGGGTTATCAAAAATACCAATTTTAATAGTAGGGGAGCCCAAGAGGGGATTTTCTGTAGTTACTCGAGCGCGGCAGATTAACATAAAAGAGGTTACCTTGCACTCTATTGAGTACTTTCACCACAATATAAGTCTTCATTCACAATATAAGTTAAGATAACCAGCTATCATAATATTAAATTTCATCAAAATCCCTCCAGTGGTTTTTCCATGACGCGGTCATAGACAGACAGACAGACAGACAATAATTCTAAAAACTAATTTTCCAAAAAATATTTAAAGTACACATTTGGCTTAGTTAGGATTTTATTATATGTATAGATCATCCTCAAGTACAACTTGAAACTTTTTGAATTAACCAGAGATAATGTTATCTAACAATATTAAAAATATATAGATACGATTAAAATCAATTTTCGGATTAGTCACTAAAGAAAGCATGGCCTCGCTGAACTGGTATATGAACGACTATACAAAATAAACACACTACAATACTTACTAAATACAATTGCGAATGCCCATAAGCTAGTATTTATTTGATATTTCCCCTCGTCGGGCTCTTTCTGTGTAGACGTAGGTCTTCGGTATGTTTCTATGGGGTTGTTGTAGGTGGTGATGGCGTGCGCGTCGGACAGCGATGTGGCCAGTATGTTGGATAGCAGGTTCAGTGCAACGGGCGCCGCGTGCCGGACTACTGTCGTGAATAATACCTAAAATGTTATAATAAAATGTTATTCATGAAGTGAAACTTCTTTAGTATCATTGTCATTCGAAACTCTATGAAACGAAAATGCGATGCTAAAAAGAGACAAACACATAAATATATATGATTAAGCCGGCGAGAGAATGAGATAGAATACATTGCCATGTTGCCATGGTAACCGTTCTTATTGTCAAATATATATTATATTCTTTCCGTATATGATATTCTATAAATATATGATTGGAGTATGCCTCATATGCCTTATTTAATTATTGATTTGTTTTAATTTAATTTCGATGTTTGCCAAAGTAGTTTTACTTCAACCGCGCGTGAAGGTAGCACACAATTTTTTATTACAATTATGATAGTCCGATATATCGATATTATCTTGTATTTAGCTCTTTTTAATGTCCCACTGCTGAGCATTGGCCTCCCTTCAATACGAAGGGGGTCGGGTCATAGTCCACCACGATGGCAAAGTGCGAGCTGACTTTATGTGTTTCGAAAACTTGCTAAATTCTCTCACATGCAGGTTTCTTCACATTTTCCTTACCTGTAAGGCAAGTGGTAATCATGTTCGAAAGAAATAGAATTGAAGGTAGTGGGTAGGCCATTGGTAACGCGCTCACTTGAGACACCGAGTGAAGCGGATTCAATCCCAAGTCTAGCACCTATGATATTTTCATGTGTGAATTATTTTTAACATGATATTATATAAAAATTTAAAAAATCGTCGTTCCAAAACTCGATCCGAAATCGAAATCTTACAAAGTAATAAGACCGTACTTACCGTAGCGTGCGTATCGTTGAGCTCAATCCCAACTAAGTATTTGTTATACTCCGTTACGTCCGCATATCCGGCTCGAAGGACCGCTGTAAATGTAATAATTATTCTAAATTACATTCAACCACTAAAACAACTTTCTAATATTATTTCTTAAACTTATTCTTAAAAACCATAAAAGATCTTTTTATGTCAATAAATCAAATTAAATTTCAATAAAAAATTTTTATTCTGTATTTTTTTGTTTGTAAAAAATACCTCAGTCTTAAGAAGAAGTAATGAAAGAATCTTAGCGAATAGCGGAGATAGTTGGAGGACTGGAGTGTGAAACAGGCTTATTTTTACCACGGGAAATTATCTCATTCCCACGAAAAAACACATAATACAACCCACAATAACTCATCATACCTATGTATATATAAAATATATAGTCAGTTCTATCAACTGCCTAGGTGGTGTAGTGGCTAGCATGTACGGCTGCACACCCGGAGGTCCTGGGTTCGAGTCCCGGGTCGGGACAAGTTTAGTTATTGAGTCTTTCTGTATATTAAACTTCAGTAACAGCCCGGAGTTAGGAAGATGGCGGCGGTGATTCACCCCCGAGCCTCGGAGAGAACGTAAAGCCGTCGGTCCTGCGCCATAACTCTTACTGGTCGTGTCGAGTGGTCGTCCCACCAGAATATGAGAGTGAAAGGAATAGAGAGTGCACGTTGTGTCTGCGCGTGCACTTGTGCACTATAATATCTCCTGCGCAGTTGGCTAGTCTCAATGAGATTGGCCGCCGTGGCCGGAATCGGTTAGGAAAAAAAACATCAGTCTATTCCATACTAATGTTAAAACGTATCTAGGGAAGAACCCGAGCGAAGCGAGAGTGAGCCGCTAGTACAGATATATATTGTAACCCTCGTTAGACTCACGCTCTATGCAGTCGTATATTTGTTAAATATTATATAGTACTAGCGGACCTGACAGACGTTGTCCTGTCTACAATGATAACAAAACTTTTTTTTAATTTGATCACAGCGCTAACTGTCGGGACAGACTAAAATTAAAATTCGAATATTACTTAAAATTTGACACTGCGATGGTAGCGCCGTCTGTCGGATCCAATGTAAAACATTCCAAAATCAACAACTACTAATAAATTAAAAATTAATTAAAAAACATTGTCCAGCGGAGAAAATTGTGAATCTAAACCATTCCCAGATCCCCTTGAACACACACAAAAAATTTCATCAAAATCGGTCCAGTCGTTTGAGAGAAGTTCAGTGACATACACACTCACAGAAGAATTATATATATAAAGACAAGTATTGCTCTCACCTGCACTAACATCATCTGTGCTTTCAAACACAACATGCGGATTCCTCTTCTTTATGGCATTTATTTTAAAAATATCTGAGTTAATATTATAGAGTACTTTCCTATCCTCAACTTGGTCGTACACATTCAGATCCAAGGCTATGGTTTTGTCGACATCGGGCGCGCCCTCGGTGAAATTGTTGTTTGTTATCAGGGTGAAGAAGCACATCAGTAGAATTGGCGATATAACTTGCTGCAACGAAAATTGTTTTGAATTAATTGAATTGAAGATTGAATTCAATATTTGAGTTGATTAAATGAAAACTTGCGTAAAAGATAAATATTGTTTTTATTTTCTGTTTTTTTTTCCGCTAAAAACGTAAATCTTTTTTTTCTTTACTAATAATGTAAATGTCTAAGTCATTTATTTTTTACGGCAATGAACTTACATAAATAATCATATACAAACTTAACATATTGTGTTTGAAAAAGAAATCACACATTACAAATGTGAAATTTCTTTCATAACTAGTATAAAGATGAATTCAATGAAATTATCTGCATAAATATTATAAATGTGAAAGTTTGTGAGTACGGATGTTCGTTACTTTACTGTCGCGCCAGAACGGCTGAACGGATCTGGATGAAATTTGGCAGAGAGATTATAGCCTGGAATAACACATAGGCTACTTTTTATCCTGGAAAAATGTATGGTTTCCGAGGGATAGATTTGTTTTTGTTTTTCGATTTGCGAAGCGAGGGTGAGCCGCTAGGACTTACTATATATTTTTTTGGTTATAACAACATAGGTACCTTAAATATTTATTAAACAGTAAAGTAGCGAAACATTTTGTTTAAGGGTCATATTTTAAATTTAATAATTAAATAAATAAATTAAATTATTAATATTATTTTTATTAATTATAATAATAAAAGACTAAGGTCGATACAATATAGACACAGATATACCAAAAATAATACTATAAGATATGATTTAGTTAAAGATTCTTACATACCATTATCAAAAACGATATTTTTTTCGACCAAACATATTTCAATTGCCTCTTTAGAAGCTCAATCAGTTGGTTTTTGTACAGATGGAGGCCAGTCAATATTTTGTATGTGGGCTCTGTAAAAATAATGCAATATATTCCCAAAATGAATAAATTTAAATTGAATTAATATAAAATGTATTATTATTTCATGTTTGAGAGGATGTTTGTTTGTTACTCTTTTATACAAAGAGAACTGAACGGATTTTGATAAAACTTTACAATAATAATATATAACATAGCCTATATTTTATAAAGATATAGTAGGTAATAAGTAATTTAAAATTTATAAACTTATAATAAGTATGAAAAACGTGAGAGAAGCCGCGCGAAAAAGTAAGAAATAAAAATAAAACTACCTTTACCTGTTATTTTGCAGATTTATTTTGATTTTTGGTTCCCGAAGTTATGAATTAAATTAAATGAATATCCGAAAAGATAGTTTTATTTAAAACGTTGAATATTTGCGTTAATCTAAGAAAGTATATTTAAAAAAATAAAAATAACTGGATATGATCAGTACCAAAAGACTCTCCATCGACCGCGTCATCGGAGAAAGTGGTGGTGACGTCACTGCATAGTCTTTAAACAAAAAATTTGTAGTTATTGTTAAAAAAAAATAAACAATGATAGTAATACTTAAAAAAATCATATAAAAAGATTCAAGTTAACTTATTTGCTTAGAACTAACTAACAATTTACGTCTAATTAAATAGACGACAGACGGCTTTGATTCGTAAATTTGTCGCCTTAGTTGCTTATTTATTCAAACTACTTGCTGTATATACTTGGTGTTCTTTACAGTAGAGTTTTTTTCCTCTATTATAAAAGATTTATTTCTAAGATTTATATACATATATAGTTAAATTTTAAAGTCAAATGTGTATTTATACTAGACTTGACATTTAAAAATCAATAATTTTCGGTAAATTAGTTGTTAGCATAAATAAGCACCGAGACGAAGAACTACTAAACTATTATATTAAACAAATGCAGCAAAAAATCATTTTGCATTTAATAAAACAATTTCCAGAGATTATAATATAAACATGCCGTATTTGAAACAATATAAAAATTACAAAAAAAAAACAGTTTAAAGTTAAATAAACTTTGCGCATGACCTGTGTTAATTAAAACCTAATAAAATATAACAAACTTACTTTAAAAACACCTCTTCCAACGTAGAAATTCCGACACCAATAGTATTAATGCCAAGCTCCGATCTGTGGGACTCGAGTTGGTTGAAGAGTCTGGGGAACTTGTCGCTGCACCTCGATGGCAAGTTGTAAGATATAGAGTTAAGAGAGGTTTCCTTTAAAGAAGCTTCTGGAATTGTCGACAATATGGCGGCCGTGATGGCGGGCTCGTTGGGTATACCCACTGTGGTGAACGATAGACGATAGCCGGTGCCTGTATTAAAAATATATTATGGTTATGTTATGTGTTATGTTATAATCTAGTTAGTGTAAGTGTCGCCGCAGTTCTAATTGGATGTAAAAATAAATAAATAAAGTAAATAAATAAATGTTCATTCAAAATTAAATTATTTCCATATTTCATAATTCAAAAATCAATCACTCAAAAATGTTTTTTTTTTCAAATGCTCAAAAATGCTTAATATTTGAGCTCTCACTGTGAGTGTACCGGGTTATCGTCCCATAAGACTTTAATATTGAAAGGATAATGCAATATAATATCTACTGCAAGGTGAATGGTATTGGTGCGCGAGTGCGTGTATGTGCGTATGCATGTGTGTTTATCATTCCTTTACGCTAAAACGACAGGACGGATAGAGATAAAATTGAGTACACAGTCTACGTTCCCTAAATAAATATTGTTCAATACCTAAAGACGCATCCGAGTAAAACCAGGTACAGTCAGTAGCATAATAATAATGTTCTCCTGAATAATTTCGTCCACGGCGGCAATGTCACTGAGACTAGCCACCGCAGATATTTTAGTGCAGTGCGTGTGTCGGTATACGCCACACACAGCGTGTACTCTCTGTTCCTCTTAAGGGACAGGACTGAGGAGACATGCTCTCCAAGGGTGAAACACCGCCTACTTCCCAACTTCGGGCTATTACTGATAATAACGAAAATAAACGAAAAGGTACTGTTTTCCATCAAGTGGTCTATCTGCACGTTTGTTATTGAACACCATAAAAAAATAAAAAAAGGATGCGTGTAACCGTGTACGCGCGGTTGAAGCAAAACTTCTTTGGCAAATAACGCAATTAATTTAAAATAAATCAATAATAACTAAATAAGGCATATTACAATTATATATTTATAGAATATCATTTAAGGAAAGAATATAATATATATCATTTCAGACAATATCAGCAGTACAGAAAATGTACTGCGCCGACCCAAAGTGATTGGGAAATGGGCAGGGAGAAGATTTCTCAGACAATAACAACGGTTACCATGGCAACGAATAGTTATCAGCTAACTTCATCACGTCGCTTTTTGGCTGTCGGTGTGCGCGCGGATCGAAAAAAATTTACCCTCATACTTTTTTCTAAACTTGCCAAAAGAAGTTTGAAGTTATTCAAAAATAAATAAAAAAGAAGAGTCACCGAGCGCGCGCTTGAGGCGCATGGTGGAGGCGCGGCAGCGCAGGCGGCCGCCGCGCAGCGCCGCCACGCGCTCGCCCAGCGCCTCCGCCTCCTCCATGAAGTGCGTGCTCAGCAGCACCGTGCGCGACTCCCGCAGCGACTGTACATAGTATAAAACAAACCTCGCTCAGTTCCCGCTGTCTGTCTGTCCCTATGTATGCTTGCTTACATCTTTAAAACTACGTAACGGATTGCGGATGCGTTTTTTTTAATAGATAGAGTGATTCAACAGGAAGGTTTAATATGTATGATACATGCAAATTATAGTCCAGAAAAGCCTAGAAATTCAAAGATTTGTATTTCATACTAACCTTTACAACATATCTAGGGACGAACCCGAGCGAAGGGAGGGTGAGTCGCTAGTTCGTACTATAGTATAAAAATCCATAGGCAGTGGTAGCCCAGCAGTAACGCGCTCGCTTGGGAAACCGAGTGAAGCGGGTTCAAATACCGGGTCTCGCACTCTGATATTTTCATGTGCGAATCATTTCTAACATGAGGTAATCATGTCTTGCCTTACGGTGAAGGAAAAGATCGTGAGGAAATCTACATGTCTGAGAGAAGCCTTCAGGTTTTCGAAAGACGTGTGAAGTCCGCCAACTCCCACTTAGCCAGCGTGGTGGGCTATGGCCTGATCCCCCTTATTAAAAGGAGGTCCGTGCCCAGCAGTGGGACTTTAAAAAAAAGGGAGCAGTAGGTGATTACTGGCCTAGCGCGGTGAACTATGGCATAGTTCTTTCTAATATTGGCCTGTGGCGGTAAAAACAGCTGAATACAGGTAATTGATTGATTTTAATGTTTGTTTTGGTATTGGTAGCAAAACATGAGTCAATGAAATGAAAAATGAACAACATGAGTCGTGTATTAAAAAAAATGGATTTTACTTTGAATTTGGATTTTACTCGAAATGTTTAATCTCAGAAATGTTTATCAATAAAATTGACTTTCCCATGTGAGTCGCCAGCACTCACCAAGAGCAGGTCCCACAGCTCGCGGCGGGTCTCGACGTCGAGGCCGGCGGTGGGCTCGTCCAGCACCAGCACGCGCGCGTCGCCCGCCAGCGCGCAGCCCAGCTGCAGGCGCCGCTTCATGCCGCCCGACAGCTGCCCACTCTTGCTGTTCAGCTTGTCCGACAGTCCCAGACGTTCTAGAAGTTTCGTCGCTGATTGTTTCGCTTCGGTATACGTTACGCCTTTGAGCTGGAGTCAATTTATTTACATGTAATGAAAGTAACTTTTATGTAGAGAGAAGGTTTATTTTATACTTCTAAATTTTCATTCATAAAATATCAATAACGAAGTTCCTTTTGCTGTCCGCCCTTGACCATAGTTCTTACACATTGTCACGAGTACCAGGGTAACATAGACATCGAGCAACGTACATTTTACACGTTTAAGCTCATCTAAAAAAAGCCTGCACAGAGTGCACACGAAGTTCTGACAACATACACTCCTCAACAATTATGATCGCCTGGTACATTTGTCACGAGTACTAGAAAACCACGAACCTCAAGTGCTCATACATATGTAGGGCCCCACCAGAGTGCATACGACCTCCATAACATAATAAGCTCGTCTGGTACGTGTGATGACGTAATATAATAAAGCATAACCGTTTTACTTTTACATCAACAACATTGTTCCAAAATTAAATTAAAGTTTTAATAAATTAGTTTTTTTTTCGTTTTTTATTATTTGTAAAGTTTTAAACAATCTCTGCCCAATTGCCACGCTTTGAAGTCATTAAACAAGATAATTGAATTGAATAAACTCGTTACTAGTAGCCATTTAAAAGTTGAAATGTCTATTCACCTCCTGTCATATTCATGGTATTAAATTACAAATATACTGAGTGCTCGTAAGCCCTTCGAGTACTAACATCGTTAGTGTTACTATCGTTACTACATTGGGAAGTTTTCATTACATTATCTGTACTAATATTATAAAGGGGGTAAAATTTGTGACTTTGTGATGTTGTAGGGGGTAATCTCCGGATCTACTGAACCGATTTAGATAAAATTTGGTAAGAAAATAGTTTGAGACCCTGGGAAGGACATAGCATACATTTTATCCCGGAAATCATTCATCCCTTAAGAGGTTGAAAATGGGGATGAAAGAATACGCTAATAAGTCAATCTAATAAAATCATAAGCTTTACAAGCCTTTTTTAAGCATTAGAAGCCACTCACCATAGTGAAGAAAATGACGTGTTCCAAAACCGTGAGATCGGGAAAGAACAAGTTGTGCTGCGGACACAATCCAAGGTATCTACGCATTTCTTCCTTTTGAGTTTCCGTGTCTAAACCTTCCACGTACACTTTGCCTTCAGTAGCTTTTAGCATACCTACAAATTGTAAAATAAAATTATAAGCTTACTAAAACATATATGCAGCTTGTGATAATATTATAATGCTGATAAAAATTATTTTAAGTGCACAATGGCATAGGAATGATTTTGATGCTTGATTTTCTTATTATATTTGCAAGTGTTCTCAACATATAAACTTTGTTAATACATAATATAAATTAATTAAAATAAATAGTTTTCTTTCAATTTGCCATAATTATTTTATAAATTTTTTCATAATATTTATATTTCAAAAAATTGCCTGTACGAAAATCGAATTTGCAAATTTAAAACAATGATAATTTTTTTATTGAAAAATACATTATATTAGACATACCAGTAATAATCGACATGAGTGTAGTTTTGCCGGCCCCATTGTGCCCCAATAACACGGTTATTTCTCCTTTGTACACGTCAAGTGAGACGTTGTTTAGAGCACGCTGCTTATCAAACACCTAAAAGTTATGTGAGTTAGTATTAAAATATCAACTTGTTATTCGCAATTTTGTTCATGATCTATGATTTTATACAAAAATCCTATAGAAAAAACACTTTCAGTTTTTCCCGATTTTCAAAAAAAATCCGGATAACTTTTTCAATGTTTTGCTCCAGCCGTCCTAAAATTATATGCTTACCAACGAATCGCATTTAATTTTTATTTGTATAAATAGACTAGCGACTCGCCCTCGCTCGGGTTCGTCCCTAGGTGATTCTTTTAATTGAAATAACTTTTTATTTATGAAACAAATACTAAATGTTAAGTGAAGCCACAATACGTTAGTGAAAACCGCACCCAAATCGGTTAAGCCGTTCTTGAGATTAAACACACAAACAGACAAAAATTCTAAAAATCATTGTTTTGGATACTATTGCATTAAATAATAGTTTTTCTCAAATATTTTCCATATACCGACAGAGATCAGTTACACTTTTATTATATGTATAGATGTAAAAGTTTGTCAAGATATTTGAATATTTGACACTCAATCAAGTGTCAAATGTTCAACTAAATTGAAGGAAATTTGGCACACAGATAGACCAAGAGAGAACAAAAAGTGTTGTTTATTTTAAAGGGTTAAAATTATTAATTAAAAAAGAAAACAAATTTGGTCAGATTCAAATATGTAAGTAATACATACGATTTATACGAAACATAATAAAATAACATTTAAAATTTATGAAAAATTTGTAAATTACCTTAGAGACATTTACAATTTTGATGCCCACTTCTACATCTTTGGGCGGAGGCTCAAAGAATTCTGGGTCGACGTCGTCATCCAACTCCTCTAACTCTTCTTGCTCTTCTGGAGTCACTCTCTTCCTGCTCCAATATTGTCTCTATGGTATTTTATAAAGCGATATATTTATGGTATTTGAAGTAGAAGATAGAAGATACAAAAAAATAAATACAGCAAATTAGGTTTTTTTGTCAATATTTTTTAGACATAAAAATTTGAAAAAACTATAATACAATATCAATAAATGTTTTTTTTTGTTTAAATTTCAATATAAATCATTCTAATATTATCGATGCAAAGCAACGGTCTTTGACTGTATAAAAGTTATCCGAGTTTGTTGCTTAGTACAAGTTACCACCTCCTGTAAAAACTCAATGCATTCGAGTAAAATTCGGAATGGAGAAAGCTTACACCCGTATGTGAATTTGAATTTGTGGTTAAAGTTTATCGATGTACCCACCAGGGGAGCGCAGCCGCGAGTCAAAATTAATAACATTACCATTATAAATATAAGTTTTGATGTATATGTGTGTTTGTTACATTCTTACCTTCACATTGAAACAGCTGGACGGATTTGGATGAGAAATACACAGATAGACTAAGACCTGGAGTAACATATAAGTTACTGTTAGTAAGAAAATTCGCCAAAAGGTGAATTTGCCTGTATTACAAACACAAGACCTAGATATACATTTCAACTAATTGTTAAATGGCAGTGGTTCTCCAGTGGTAACGCGCTCGTTCGGGAAACCGAGTGATGTGGGTTCAAATCCCGGATCTCGCACCTCTGATGTTTTCATGTGCGAATCATTCCCAACATGAATACCACTTGTCTTATGGCTAAGGAAAACATCGTGAGGGAAACCTGCACGTCTGAGAGTACCTAGCAAGTTTTCCAAAAATGAGCTCAGTCCGCCCCGCACTTAGCCAGTGTGGTGGCCTATGGCTCGATGCTCCTAGTATTGAAGGAAGGCCCACCCTCAGCAGTGGGACGTTAGAAAGGACTGAATACAACAATTAAAACTTAGCTTACCTTACAAACAAAGTTCCACGACAATGCCTGTCCGTAGGGGCCGGGCCTCACGTGCGACAGGTACCAGGACAGGGTGAAGAATATCACCGATTGTATTATGAGACAAAAATAGCAGGATAGAGCTGAACCCGTCTGGGCATTGTGACTATTCACAAAGTTGCTGAACTTTAAGCCCATATCTGTGAAATTATATTCAAATTAATGTTGTAAAAATGTTTTAAATTACACAATTGGGATTTTTACAGAGATCTAGTTTTATTGGGAGCTTTTACTTCCACGGATCTATTAATAACTTCAAAGTATAAATGTGGTATTTTAAAGTGAATCTGTAGTATCTATATAGAACATTATCCATGTCAAATTTCAAGGATCTTTGCTTCAGTGAATAAATTACACATAGGCACCGACTAGTCCTTTATTAATATTTGCATGCAAATTATCAATTAATATAAAAAAGTAGGCATTGCAAACATCAAATATCAGTAAATAATAAAATAAATTGTAAACAGTTAAACAATATGTCAAAACAAAAAGTATTATAACTATTTTTCGGATAAAATATAAAATAAATAAAATTAGGTTTTTATATAGCAATGCATGTGATTTTAGCGCTTAAACAAGACGTCATCTTACAATTTTTGAAAAATGATTTAGAAATCTAATTTTTTTTTTAATAATCTAACACAGTTATTAAAATGTCTATTCACCAACGTTTATAGAAGATATGTTCTTCAAATCTTATATATAAGTATTTAAGGCTAACCGAATTGTTCCAAAGCAGTGACTTCTTTCCAAAACCAGTCCATGGGCACATGGGGCAGGAGCCCGCAGAAGGGCAGGGCCCACCGCGGTACTGTATACGAGCCGAGCAGTCTCGCCGGCACACCCAAAAATATGTACGCGAAAGTAGCTATTGTTACTGTGTATTGAGCTAGAATAATTAATATAATATTGGTTTTTCCGCGTATCCAAAGAAGAGTGAGGGTAGGAATCGTAAAACACTAAAAAAAAAGGTTAAAAATATTTTGCTTCTTTTAAATATATATATCTGATATAATGTTATTAAAATTAATTTCAATTTTTGTATTTGCAGAAACGCATGTCATATACATATATATATACAAGCATACAAAAGATGTGGCTCAATCAGTCTCCAAATTTTAAAGTATAGTTGCCTGATTGATGGTAAATGGATAATATCCATCTCATGAATATTATTCATCTCATCGGTATGAAAAATTGTGGTTACTAAATTAATGCAATGAAAAGACATGGTTTTTTATGTCACATATTATTAGTTACAAGCCCACCATTTCCCATGGATCTAGATAATATGGATTGTTACCGTTCCAACTTGGCCTTATATATGGAATATTTGATGCAAGAGTAATGTAATAGTGAAAAGCAAGCATACATATAAGCACATTGCATATATCTCCTCCATATAATCCATATTGGGTCAGCGAAGTCTGATTATTTTTTGTTATATTTTTTTTTTGGAAAATTTATATGTATGTACTATGTATGTATATGTTTTTTTTTCTTTATTGCGGCTATAGAGTATCACTTCGGCTGTTTCTGATCTATAGTGATCACAGCATTCATGTATGTTTGTTACACTTTCACGTCAAAATGGCTTGTCGGATTGTGATAAAATTTAGTACACAGATCAACTATGACCTGGAATAGCGCATAGACTATCGAAGTGAGGGTACATCGCTAGTAAAATAAAAATAAAATTAATAAGGCTTACTGTTATTAGCAATGTAGCTGCACATGAATGCCATAGACACAACAGATATGAAGTACAAGATGAGCATCAAGAATATCAAGAATGGGTTGGAGTTCGATATAAGAGGTTGCACCGTCACGCTCACGAGTATCGTCGGCACCACGCTGAACACGATGCCCGCCGGCATCGAGTTCAACACATGCGTCAAGCTAAGCATATTGTTGGAAACGCCCACCATTTTTATCAGCTCCTAAAATTAAAATATATAAATAAAACTATCTTTTCGGGTTATCCTCGGATTAAAAGCGCGCTTAAATGTCCAAATGAGCGCTCATTAGGTGAAGACATATTTTTTGTCACTGAATGTGTATCTAGTACTTTTCGATCGATAATAATTATACATTTCTCAGGTATGTTATAACAGTAGCGTATGAAACCTCTACTCTTTTGCTTTTATTATAATGTAACCTTCAACAGGTTCGATTTTTAAATGTATATTAAGAAAAACATGACATAGTTTAATCTGATGTAGATCTGAATACAACACCCATTGCACTGCGGCGACGGGTTCCGCTGTGGGTTTTAGTGAGTAGGAGTCTCACAGTACCCTACCCATTGACGGCCGGTAGGGTCCCCATGATGGGTTTCCCCAGCGATAACAAAAAAAAAAGATCTGAATATGATTTAAACACTTCAATGATTTTTTTTGTATATTTTAAGCTATACTTACTTGTGTTTATTTTATAGCAATAAAATTACTATTCGTATTTGTATTCAATTTTTTCTATACCTGAATTCCGGTGACGCGCTCTTCTAACAGCCTCGCCACGAGGAACACGAAAACTAGCAACAGCGATAACCAGCAAAATACAGCCAGTATTTGACATACGATTGCAGCTATATGGTTTTGCTTCGATGTCTTATAAGGGAATTCTTGTAAAATAACATTCTGTAAAAAAACAAAACATAAATTTTAAGCGCCAAAAGGCAGCCATGTGCTTATCTTGTATGCATATAGCATGCATTATCTAGTATGCATGCATGCTATATGTATATTCTATAATTTGTCAAAACTGCTTAATACTCAAATTTGAACGTGAAATTATATCATTATTTGTTTTAAACAAAATAAAGGAATCACAAAAGAATATGCTAATGCTCATAAAAAGGCAAAGGACAAATGTCTGCGGTCACTATTTTGTTCCTGACACAAACCTGAGGAACTTCTTTTTCAACGCCTAATATTTTTAAGTAGCTCGAATCGATTGCCCACTGTAACTTCATGAAGCGCTCATAGACAGTACCTGTAATTAATACGTTCTTAGATTTACGCGAATATTTGACATTTTAAATAAAACTATCTTTTCGAAATAAATCCGCGAAATGATCCGTAAAGATAGTTTTATTTAAAAAGTGCCTGTAATTAAATTTATTATTAACCCTTGAACACACAGTATACTTTTGTCTTTACTGCCTCGGTGGTGTAGTGGCGAGCATGTACGGCTGCACACGCGGAGGTTCTGGGTTCGAGTCCCGGGTCAGGGCCAAGTTTAGTTATTGAGTCTTTCTGTATAATGAGCCTCTGTAACAGCCCGGAGTTGGGAAGTTGGCGGCGTTTCACCCCCGTGCCTCAGAGAGCACGTAAAGCCGTCGGTCCTGCGCCTGAACTCTCACTGGTCGAGTCGAGTGGTCGTCCCACCGGAGTATGAGAGTGACAGGAATAGAGTTCACGTTGTGTCTGCGCGTACACTTGTGCACTATAATATCTCCTGCGCAGTTGGCTAGTCTCAATGAGATTGGCCGCCGTGGCCGGAATCGGTCAGGAGAACATCATCATACTTTTGTAACGTAACTGACTGACGATAGTAGTGTCCAACGGACACATTGAATGAATTTCAGATATTTAACAAACATATAAAGACATTATTAAGGTACAGGACTTATAGTATAATGATTAATTCTGTATATAATTTAATAACATATTTATTTACAGTATTTTTTATTTCCGAAAATATACAGAGTTCGAAACAGACATTACGAATTCACTTATCACAACATGCGTTTATAAGTTCTGGATAATTTTGAAGGAGGACGGAAGCTTGAGATGATTGAGAAGATGATCCTTGGTCTGATCCTACCATATCTTGGATGGTTGCAACGTGAAAACTTGTCAAAAACTTCTAGTTTCTTCTTCGTATTTGAGATGTCACTGAGTCGCGATTTTTCATAAAAATAGTTTCCTTTCAATATCCTTTTTTGTAACCAACAAAAGTTCATAACGCAACAGATGATATCATGTTTGTTTTAAAATCAAATAGGGTGTTCGTGAACTTCCTTATAGAGTTGTAGTAATATATTTTAGATTTGTCTTTTTTACCCACACCGATTTTATTTCTATGTTATATCAGAAACAAAAAAATGCATTAGAGAAATTTTTATCCATCATCGTCTTTAAAATTTAGTTTAATCGTTTAAAATTCATGTTCTGTAAAGCTATATCATTAGTAAAGTTCTCATTATTGTTGTCGAACTCACAAAAACAATTAACAATTTCGTTCTTACTTACATCAAAAGAGGCAGTGGTAGCCCAGTGGTAACGCGTTCGCTTGGGAAACCGAGTGAAGCGAGTTCAAATCCCGGGTCTTGCACCTCTGATATTATCATGTGCGAAGCATTTCCAACATGATAACCACCTGTACGGTGAAGGGAAACATCGTGAGGAAACCTGCAGAGAACCTAGCAAGTTTTCGAAAGACATGTAGAGTCTGCCAACCCGCACTTGGCCAGCGTGGTGGACTATGGCCTGATCTCCCTCGTATTGAAGGGAGGCCCGTGCCCAGCTGTGGGATGTTACGAAAGGGCTGAATACTTTCATCAAAAGCATTTGATTTATATAGCCATTTCTTATAATAAAAACAAATGCAAACACAACTGTTTTATAAATAAAGTGTCTTGTTATTGATCCCAAATAACTCACAAGTACAAAAACTACGATTGTAATATGAATAATGTTTTGTAAATTGATTTGCCGAAGTACTTGCTACAATATAATTCTAAATGTGAAGGAACAAAGACCTTCCATTCAAGTGTAACAATGTACCTACTCGTTCTCACATTCAAGTGTATAAGTTAGTAGTCGAGTGTAATTAGGTTTATACCTCGAAACTCAGCTATATGCCTGTACAAATGGATTTGGCTGATTATAGATTTTTTGAATTTCTTATACTTAAAACTAAAAAGTTTCCCTTTCGATGATGTAAGGGGTAATCTCTGGATCTACTGAACCCTATTTAAATGAAATTTTGTAAGAAGATAGTTTGAGACCCTGGGAAGGACATAGGATACTTTTTATCCCGGAAATCATCGTTTAAGGGTGTAAAAGTGGGAATGAAAGTTTGTATTGGGAAGCAAGCTAGGGACGAACCCGAGTGAAACGAGGGTGAGTCGCTATAAGTAGACAAATGACTCATAGACTTTTCAAAATAAGTAAAGAGCTACAGTTATCGATTATAAGTATTACTTATAAATTATAATCATTTCGAAATATATTGATAAAGACGTTCTTCATCTATATCCGACCAATTCATTCCAACTACACCACTAACTTATGTAAAGATAATATGAAACCAATTTATTTAATGACTATCAGAACCCGCGGCTTCGCCCGCGTTCTATGTATTTTTATAATATACATTTTACCGGTTAGTATGGAATAGATACGACTATATATTAGTATATATATATTAGGGTGTGCCAAAAAATGACGATATTTTTTTTTCTTCGCTCTCACCCCAAAATATCTCAGAAAATGTCCCAACAAAGATCCTGTTAAAAGCGGAGCTCAAAATAATTCCAATTCTAAGAGGTTCTCCATCGAACTTTAAGTTTTCCCATATAAATTGTATGGAAAATATGATTTTTTACACTTTTTTGTCTTGCAAACTGTAACGAAAATATTTTTCAAAAAAATGAATGAATGGACCGTTTTTAGTATTAAATTTATTATAAAAAGTTACAGAAAAATTTTAAATGGCAAATTTGTAGTACGTTTAAAATCCTATAAGAAAAGTATTTGTCAACGTTTTCATATCATCAATAACAACAAAGTTACAGGCTCACGAATATTTATTTTTTCAAATTTTTGCTTTTACGAACTGAAATATCGATAATAATTAAACAAAAAAAATCTTGCAAATGCAATTACATAACATTTGCAACAAAATTGGATAGGTCAGATATCTTGTATTATCAATAGTAAATAGAGTTAGTACTTATTTAGTCATATTTTATGATTTTTCAACTATACTATAAAATATATTAATAAAAGACATGAAATATCATTAAAAATATATATATATACACACACACACACACACATAAGTACGATGAGTTTTATATCCCTTATTCGAGAAATAATTGATAAGATAAATAAATAAGATAAATATTCTTTATACTAACTTTCATCTAAATCAGTTCAGCAGATATTTAGTTTATTAAAAATTCACAAACTTACAAACTTTACCTCTTTTAATATTAATTATTATAATATTAGTTAGATTTACAATAATTCATGGAAGTCTGCCCGATTTGTTGTCATTACATTTATGATTACTGCTTTGCTCCCTTTAGCATAATGATATAAGCCTTCCTTAATATACGGGCTATCTAATGCAAAAAGATTTTTTCAATTCGAATTAGTAGTTCCTGAGATTAGAGCGTTCAAACAAACAAACTCTATCTCTTTATAATATTAGTATAGATATGAAATAATTAAGAAACCCATTAAAAATTTTACTTTAATATTAAAAATGATAAAAGTTTTGAGATAACTAAATAATTACCGTAGTTGTAATGCGGACCCAAGTTTAAAGAATCATACGAATACGTCTTAAAGTCATCTGCCAATCGTATGGTATAAATTAACTTATTCGGCTTTGTTTCTTGCAGATCGATTCCCTGAAAATAGAAGTAAAAAAGAAATTACTATATAAAGTTTGTATGTGCGTGTTTGTTTGTTACTCCTACTACTACTACTGGCTGGACAATTTTGAATGAAATTTCATATACAGATAAACTGTGATTTGGAGTTCTACGTAGGGTACAGTTTGTAATAAAATTTGCGTAAAACTGATACAAAAGACACATAGACACAAGACACGAACAAAATGAGGGTAATTTAGTACAGTACTGAGTGAGTGAGTGTACAGTATACAGAACTAACTCTGCGTACATACTTCATCAGAGATTAGGGGGCTTAAATCAACCCGTGTATAACCCACACAATTAACTGTGCTGGTTTCGCTAAAATAAATATAAAAAAACCGAGTCAATACTATTAAATTATAGTCACGTTACCACATAAGTTAGAGTATCTTTCTTCTATCATATAACATCAAAATTAAAAATATACTTTATTAAAATAGACTTTTACATGCACTCTTGAATCGTCAATTTTACATTTTTTTTTTTATTCGAATGAAATTTTAGTATAGTCAGTCCGTGAGGAATCTACCACCGGCTCGGAAAGGCAGTACTGCTAAGAACCGGCGAGAAACTCAACAGTTGCTCTTATAAAATAATAATTGTGTACAATATTGTAATACAATAATTATCTATTTATCCTACGTGAGACCCAACCAGACATTAGTTCCACACATTGATATCTGCGAAGTATTCCGTGGCAGTAGTACAGTACATTTTTAATTTTAGACTTAAATTGTTTAAATGGCAAGCTCAAACGTCTTCACAGATAGACAATGTAACTTTATTTATAAACTAACATTGCCCGCGGCTCTTCCTGCGTTCAGATGACCAAAAACCAAATAAAATAGCGCTATTGTTATTTTTTTCAAGATAAGCTATTTTCTTATTTACTGAGTTACCTTGCTAAAATATATATACTATCCTCGTGGTTTTATTTAATCCAGTTTTTGTATATTTTCTCAAAATTTTATTTATTTTATTTATTAATATTTTCCCGCGGTAAAAAGTATCCTATATGTTGATCCGGATAACCAGCTATCATCATACCAAATTTCATCAAAATCCCTCCAGTACTTTTTCTGTAATGCGATAACAGACAGACAGATAAAAATTCTAAAAACTATAGATTCGGCCTCTGTATCGATAATAATATCTCTTTAAATAAGATCTTCCAAAAAATATTTAATGTACACATTCGACTTAGTTAGAATTTTATTATACTCGTATGTATAGTAGTTAGAATTTTATTATACGTATAGATATATATACATTAATGATAATATTGTTATCATAACATTGTTTCACTGTAAAAGTACCTAGTTATAGTTACAACTCGTCCATCCGCTTTAGATTAAGATTTACATAGACTAAGACAGACGCAAACTCAGCGTCTGGTCGGCATCGGGCCCACCCGGCATTCGCCGGCCGAGATTGTATTTACTATTTAGTATTTAGAGATTAAAGGAGCCTCAAAACGGCTACATGTCTCTCATTTAGTTTTATTTTTTTCTTATTTTAATTTTAATCTCTCCACGACCGCGAACACGCCGGCGTGTCAGTTAACAATAGATTTCTTAGAATTTTAATTAATTTCTTAGAAATTTACCTGGAGGTTTTAAGTTAGTATAAGTAGTTTTCAAAACGCTCCGATACCAAAAGTACCTGCAACCTACAGTGTGAACAGAAACTGTCGTAATTGTAGTTATTATGGGAAAGTGTATTTCATTGTTTGCAGTTGAAGGTCGGTCATTTAATTTACATTAAAATCATTTGAATCTATAGAATGATATTTACTATAGTTGAAAAACTATTCACCATATTTTAAAAAATAAAATCAATTTTTTTTTTTTGAAACAATTGAATTTTGTGGGTAGGTAATGTAAGCAATCAATTAAATATATGCTTACTTATATTATACATATAACTTTATATAAAACATACAACTGTAATAATTTTAATTGAACATGCTAAATTGAAAAAAAAAACAAAAACAAACAAAAGCAAAGACATTTATTTTGTTTATTTGATAATTCTACAATTTTATCATAATAATGTCCATTATCAATAACGGCAAAAAATTTGTTTGTCAACACTGGTTGCCTTGATGTGAAACGAATTACGTTTGCAGCAGTCAGGAGGTCGAAAAAAAACCGAATAATTAATAATTATTTATTAATTTTATATTAATACAATAATTATATATCTTAAAACTAACGACTTCTTTACTCGAAGTATGAATAAAGAGTGATTGGAAAAGTATTACAATTAATAAAATTACTAAATTAAAACAATGCGGCATTACAAAACTAATTCGAGGAACTCTGCGGTGGTCGCCTGGGAAACGTACATTTATTTGATATGTCAGCATATTCGTGGGATTAGGGTTCCGTAACTCCTCCACCCCTAGAGAGGCAACTATTTGAGAATGTTGAGTGAAAAAGTTGCCGGGATACTTGTGTCCTTAAGATTCTCTGGGTTATCTCCATTTTCTAAATTTTCTTCCTTTTTTACAGTAGTTTTCTTATACTTTCTATAGTGTAATAAAATGATAAGTGCACCTGCACTGAATAATATTGCGTATACTGGTATGGTTGTATGATATACTGTAATATCCTTTTCGCGTTCAATTTGTAGCGGTGATTGTATCATAATTTTGTCCTTGAGTCTATGGAGGCCTTGGATATTTATAGATGATATATTAATAGTTGTATCTAGATGCGCAATTTCATCGGGTATCTTCATCAATTTTAAGGGCTGTCCTCTTATTTCGTTGTTGTCATTAATTAACGTAAATTCTTCGGATATGATTTTGCATCCTAGGGGAATAGTTATTAGGTAGCTGCCTTTTAATGAAGTGAATTCCTGTTTACCGCGTGATATTTGTATCTTTTGATGCTGGGGGAACGATATAAGGTAGTGCATATCGTCTAGTTTCTCCATTGATTCTCGTAGAAGATTGACTGTAGTTAAGTGACAAGATTCCTTCAAAATCTGTTTAACAATTAGCTCGTGGATACAATCTGAATTTGTACGAATCTGATGATTGAGTTCCATTTCACAGAGATACCAGCTGCTATGTCTCGGGCATTCGGCCTCTATGTACACGAATGAATTCTCGTTAGTTGCAATGAAAGGAGAGGATGGGATAAGAGCCTGCGATTTTTTATTAGGTACTACTGCTAATCTATATAATAAAAAATTATCCTTAGAAATAATAGGAAATCGGAATATAAAAACTATTTGCTTATTAGCATAATAAGAAGCTGGTTGGATTATATTATAATATTCTCTTAATTGTAAATTTAAAATACTTTTTTTTCCGTAGATATTCAAGAGCTTTTTCTATTGTTAGTGGTCGGATACAACGAATGCGGGACCCTAATGGTTCCTTAAGACCACGAAAATAGGCCTGCATAGTTACTTTTTTATACAGATTGCATTTTGCTTCGATAGTGGTGGATAGTTTCTCATGCAGTGTAACGTACGTCATTAACGTGCTAAACAAATTTTGACAATGGTCATAAAATTCTTGAGGGCTTCTATTACCCTGTGTGGCTAAGGAGAGATCATTGTATAGGGCGGTCCCATCCCTTTGATCGGAAAAGTTATTAATTAAAAGTGCTTTAATTCCTAGCCAACTGTCGGGTATTCCGTTTGAATTAATTTTGCTTGCTGCTGTGCCTGTTATTTTATTTAAAATTCCATTTAATAGGCAAATGTTAGAAAATTCACTACCTGGTAAGTCGCTTAGATATTGGATCGCTAAATGGTCACAAATTTGGATAAATCTAGTTAAAATATTTGGGTTCCCGTCGAATTCCGGGACAAGGCGGAGGGCCTTAAATATGATATCCGAATCGTGAGACATATTAACTAAATTAATTAAATTAGAAGGACTACAATCTAAATTTGAATTTATAATTTCTTCCGAATTAATATTTCTTATGCTATCTATACCTAACTGACGGGCCTGCCTAGATTGAGGCTCTCGGATCCTAGATGCTTTAGGATGGAAAATTTTGGTAGCTTATGGATAGGCTTAGGTCTAGAAAGGAGCAACACGAGAACAATTCTTATGTACTCACATAAACTGCATTATCTGGTCTCTTTTCAGTTGAATCGATTGTTGGATTCCACTCCCGGCTGCCACAGGTCCGTAGATTCTGGATTCTCGAACGGTGCTTGGTAGCCACCCGGGCGGCACGCGACGTAATAATTATCGAGTAATTAATTTAGACCGATCGCGAACCGGCCCGCGAAAATCCTACCGACTGCGCCAATTACGTTTGCAGCAGTCAGGAGGTCGAAAAAAAACCGAATAATTAATAATTATTTATTAATTTTATATTAATACAATAATTATATATCTTAAAACTAACGACTTCTTTACTCGAAGTATGAATAAAGAGTGATTGGAAAAGTATTACAATTAATAAAATTACTAAATTAAAACAATGCGGCATTACAAAACTAATTCGAGGAACTCTGCGGTGGTCGCCTGGGAAACGTACATTTATTTGATATGTCAGCATATTCGTGGGATTAGGGTTCCGTAACTAACGTCTTTAAAATCACACTGAAACTTATGGGTAATAAAAGTATACCATAATAAAATAGGTTGCATTAGGTTACCATAGTAACCGTTGTTATTGTTTGCAAAATGATATATATGATATTCTTTTCGTGGCTATCTTCAAAGATTACTATGTTTACTAATTTGTTTTCAAATATGCAAAATATTTATAGAAAACAAAAACACTACAAACAACTCTTGACTGAAACTGAAATAGATATTTCACATTAAATCAATGGTGGTGTGTCCCGACACAGCCCCACCCAATTTTATTACCTTAAATAAGACAATTGCGGCACTTCCATGGGTCACTTCAAGATCGTTTGTCAAGTTTTGCAACATTGTTGGATCGTTGACAGGCTTCATTTTAGGTTTTTGGTATGCTGCAAAAAAAAATATAATTTTTTTTTCTTTTTACATAGATTCTTTTGATAAAATTACTTAACACTGGTGAATTTATGGGAATTATAACTACCATCACAATAGTTATAATCCCCAACATTTACAAATAGTTATTAAAATTTAAGCCCTAAAACTGTTGTTACAACTGTTGTCTATAACATAAATTGTAATATAGCAAATGCAAACACATACATCTAAATAAAGTTGCAAGTATATTATTTTTCTTTCAAAAATATATATTTATATATAATTTTATAAATACTTAGCAAGTCCAATCTATTTAAGAGATTATTTGAAATGTCAGTCTTTCGAAATCTAATGTCTATATTTCAAAATTATGGGGATTATTTTCATTTGCAGTGGTGTTATATCAATAGTAAATAACATATAAATATTATTATTTATCTTACCCACATAACCTTTATCAGCTTTATGTAACTCATAGTATTCTTCAACATATTGCATAAGACGATTAGAAAAATCAGTTCCAGGTGTATAAAATATTTTGTCTATATTTTCTACAGAGCCAAGCTTAACTGGGTCCTAAAATCATTAAGAACATATAAGTTATGTAAATGCTATGATATGACGCAAGAAAAGAATGTTTACTTCAAAAGGATATTGATTTTGAACTCTTGCCAAGTTTAGAATATTTTCCTTCAAGTTGTAATATGACCACACCCGATTTTAGACCAAAGAATATTTTAAAATTATAGAAGAAAATGATACTTACTGTTTTTTGAACACTGTAAAGTTCATGGGTATCAAATTTTCCTTCACCAAGAAAGTAATTTTTTACACAAAATAATATTATAAATAGTATAGCTGGCGATATAATTTCGACTGGTGTATGTATAAATCGTCTCTTACGAACCATCAGATGTTTCCACATAAGAACTTTTAAAGTCCCCATTATGTTTGTTTACTCCACTTTATCAATACGATTTCTCATTAATTACTAAAAGCTCACTTGATTAACAAAATCCTAAGATTTATTAATATAGTTTGTCATCTGGTAACAATTTTATTCTCACAATAAAATATGTACACAAATGCTCAGATTACTTAAACAAAGTAATGTCCCTTTTTTTAATAACTTCCATTCATTGTCCCCTTTTGTAAATTTCTAAAAATCTGTGTTACGTAGTCGCGTATTAATAAGTAGACAACTATGAACTAATAGTTAATACGTTTTTAAGCATTTATTGCTCCCAACTAACGGATTTGAAACAAAAGTACTCCACAAGTCACAACCAACAATGAACAATCCACTACGGACTACCCATAAAATGAAGAGTGAAGAGTGAAGACTGAATTCTGAAATGAGAAATCTCAAATTTGAAACATGGAAGACAAGTGACAATTGACAATTGACAATAGAATAAAGTTACTAAGTACCATAGATAATAGGGCTGCCAGTAGAGCCAACTTATTTTATATTATAGATATGTATGAGGAATAAAAAAAATCGATATCAATAAATACGTAATCATTTAAAATAGCAACTAAAAAACACATATGTGTATACACTTTTGTACGCACGTAAGAAGTTATACCATAATTTATTATATACTGGCATTGCCCGCGGCTCCACCCGCGTTCAGATCACAAAAAGCAAATTCTTAGGTTTTACATATTAGTATACTCTTACATTGCAGTTATTGTATTTTTCTCAGAAATGAGATATTTTCCCAGGGTAAAAAGTATCCTATATCCACCAGCTATCACCATACAGAATTTCATCAAAGTCCCTCCATTGGTTTTAATGTGATGCGGTAACAGACAGACAGACAGACATCCAAAAATTCAAAAAACTAAAGGTTCGGCCTCTGTATCGATAATAATGTTTATTTCAATAAGATTTTCCAAGAGTTTAAATAGTTTGGTTGTCTTATGTATCCAGTGTGTGTGTGTGTGTGTATATATATATTTTATTTTATAGGTGGTACTGTGGAATGACCTTTTTTTTCGTTGTGTATTTGACATTACCGTGGCTCTGAATTAGTGGTTTTCTGGTGGTTAAGAGACTGGTACTGGTTGTACGAGGTCTGCCGTATATGGTATACCGTAGACAATAGACATCTCACGTCTGACGTCACAACCATAGAGTAATGAGTATACGCTTCAAGTCACAACTCGCAAGAAAATTCAAATTTCAAAAATGTCTGCGGCTGCTTGCGCGCTGTTTTAACTTGTACATGTTTATTTGTAATAAATAAACTAGTTCACTTAATAATTTCATTCTGCATTACATTGATAACGTAGAGTCGAGCTTGCTCGTCCGTGGCTGTATTTTGGTGAAATTAAGTGTGTATTTGTGAGATATAGACTCGGTGGTACATAGTGACTTGTTTGATTTTGTATTTATTTTCGCGATGAGTTCGCAGAAAGAAAACACTAAAATCTGTTGCATGTATAGATCTTCACCTTCTAAAGATCCCAGTATCACTTTGCATCGGTTTCCAAAGCCTGGTTAAAAAAAAATCTGCGGTATATGCCTACTTATGTACTTTCCATTTTCCATGCTATTCGTTTTAGACGGCATAGAAGGCTGCGACTAGAACTTGTGCCGCATAGAATACCACAATTATGGTTAATTCAGCTTCTAACAACCACAAACTACCGTAACATGTATACATACCTAATGTATTTGATACCTTTTGCTAAAGTCCCAACTTTCGTTGCCAAAAATCATTTGGTACGTACTATGAAACCTTTTCTTGCCTACACAATTCCTGTATTTAATATTACATCTCTTTTAATCAAAGTGAATACAGAAAGTTTAGATTTTTATTTAGATATAAATTAATTATTAGGAATATGATTATTTATTATGGTATGTAATTTTTATATTTTTAAATTTTCAGTTGTTTCAGTATTAAGATGGCGTATCTAACTTTGTTTGGGAGATCCGCCTGCTTCTGGACCTCTACCTTGACTCCCGAAGTTAGTGTGTGACCATGGATTGCTGTTCTTAGCCATTCCATGGCCTCTGCATTCATGCACCATGTTTGTTGTGATCCATCAACATAGGTAGGTCTACCCTGGAATGTTGGTGGATTATTTGTTTTGGTCTGGACTAGAGACCAGAGTTTGCTGTTAAGTACCTGCTGGACCTTTGTTGGTGTTGTTTCCTGTTGACGGCTAGCGTGGGAACCTCCCACAGGAAATCCTGTGCTTGGCTCACTAGACGCGTTCTTTTTGGTTGTTTTGGCAGGGGCTTCTTTGGAATGTCCCTCAGATGTCACCTTGGTTTTTGTTTGTATGAATCCTGAATTATCCATAGCTTGTTGTATTTTAATTCATCTGCTAGGCTTATAGGCTAGAATAACTTTCAATCTTTATTATATAAATTCATGCGTATAACTTTGAAAAAACTTTGAACCCCTATTTCACCCCTTAGGGGTGTTTTTTCCAAAAACGCTTAAACACGTGTATTTTTATTTCCAATCAGACGCCTAAATATTTAATTCCATGCTTCTACTTTAAAAGTACCAGATTTGTCATACAAACTTTTCAACACATTTCACTCCCTTAAAGACAATGTTTCCAAAATGATCAAATACACCTTTCATTGTTTATAACCGAAAACCTAAATACTAATTTTAATTGATTTTACTTAAAAAGTGACGAACATTCATACAAACTTTTATAACTTTTAAAATCCTCCCTTTCTTAGTGGATGCCTCCATCACAAAAGGAACCTATGGTCCAAATTTCATGTTTCCCGCTTCAGTGATTCAGGCTCTGCGTTGGATGTCTAGATCAGTTAGGACAAGCAATTATATATGTATAGATTATGTTCATTTTTCTTTCCTTATTTATTATTTTAACACATTGTTTTGTTAAAGGACGATATTTTGCATAGCGCCTTAGTTACGAATAAATATTTATTCGTAGTGTAGGAATTTACCTTAATTTTAAATTTAGAGAGGGTATTAGCATGTAGTGTGTAGTGACCCTACTTGCTGTACCAGCGGTCGCGAGTTCGAACTCGGGACTCGAGTCCCGCTGGGGGCATCCATTTGTGTGATGAGCACGAATGTTTATACTCCAGTCATGGGTGTCTATATTTATAATGTGTATATAGAGGTCCTGGGTTCGAATCCCGGGTCGGGCCAAGTTTAGTTATTGAGTCTTTCTGTAAAATTAAGCCTCAATAACAGCCCAGAGTTGGGAAGTTGGCGGTGTTTCACCCCCGTGCCTCGGAGAGCACGTAAAGCCGTCGGTCCTGCGCCTTAACTCTCACTGGTCGTGTCGAGCAGTCGTCCCACCGGAATATGAGAGTAACAGGAATAGAGAGTGCACTTGTGTCTGCGCGTACACTTGTGCACTATAATATCTCCTGCGCAGTTGGTTGTCTCAATGAGATTGGCCGCCGTGGCCGGAATCGGTCGGAAGAACATCATCCACAAGACTAGTAGCTTACCATGAAACGAAATGGTGCTGTGAGTTAATGTCCCAACATATTTAGTAGTTTCTTGCACTTTTACATATACATATAATATTCTGAATTATTAATTTTCTTTACATTTGCTTTATTACAGAGTACTTTTCGCAGGTATGTTATGAATTAAAAACCTATACATATATGGAAATAATTTATTAGGAACACATTTTTCCTCGTACCTTACATATTATGAATTCAATAGCGTATATCTAAATTTATAATATATAAAACAGGCCAGAATAGTCAGTATTCATTAAAAAGTAACATTGTATCATATAAATATGTCGACAACCCCAAATAATAGCACTGTTTGTTCTGGCTAATCTCCGAAACGGCTGGACTGATTTTGACGGGTCTATCACTGGCAGATAGTTGATGTTATAAGAAGTAACGTAGGTAACTTTAATTTTAGAAAAAAATAAATAAAACGTACCTAGAGACCCGAGCGAAGCGAGGGTAAGTCGCTTATAAAGTATATAAATTGTACAATACCTTATTTTTTAAGCGTCGTTTAATAGAAATGACTAAATAAACACATTTTTAATTATGTACAAATATCACATATTTTATACTACATACTTTATATATGATTATATAACTTTAGAGTGTTTCTTCTCATATCTTCGACCGATACGGCAAGAGCCTCCATTGAGATTGAATCATTTCTTTATTGTTTTCTATCGCTGATAGTTTATTTTCATCTGGAATTAGAATTTACATAACTATTACCATGGTGTCTCACAGCAAAGAAAAATTAGTTCAAATAAATGTCGACAGATGGCATTATATTTATAGATTTGTTACTCAAGTTTTGTGTAAAGTTATCAAAATATATAAAATAGATCCCAATAAGGTTATATTATGGTTTAAAAAATATGTACGTAAAGGACCAAATAATGCGCTATTAAATTAAATTTGCATATTTTTACTAGTGAATAATCACCATTTAGTTGATACGGTATGTAGTACACAGTGACAGATGGCGCTTTTATTGCGTTTAAAAACTGTCCAAGTCACTGAGATTTGTTTCGTTCAATTCAGAATGAATTTTGCATACTTGATCATATTTTATTTTACACATTTATAAAATACACAAGTTCGACATCTATTATTATCTATTCTAGCAAACGAAAATAGCCCGAATTAGGCATCTGTACTAGTTTAGTATTAGGTTATCAGTACTATTATTGTCATTATAATGAAGAAAACATAGACCACCTTCCATTTCTGGCTTCGAGCTTGTAATTCGAAAATTGAAAAATAAATAATTAAAAAATTACCTATAACATGTAGGATTCATGGAAATTAATCAAATTAGCCCAAATGCGATTGATCTTTAAAGAGTTTCCTTCATCTACCTTGAAGCCTCCCTTAGAGCTACCAACCAGATCCGTTCGATAGTATCAAATTGCTGTACTGCTTCCAGAGTTTCAAAGCAATAGATCAATTTCTAATTCTATTATTACATATCAACAAGTGAAACTAATTATAGTTTAACTCAAATATTTACCTCTATCCAGGATGAAGTGTTGCACGAGCCGTATGAAGGCCCGCGTGGGCACCGCCATGTTGACGTACGGGTAGCAGGCGCCCGTCTCAGTCTTCGCGTTGCTTACTATTGTCGCCAACACTTCTGCCTTTAGATCTTTTGTTATACGATATATTGGACCGCCACTGAGAACAATATACATAGATTAACACTGTTAATGCAAAAATATTAGATAATTTATATTTTGAACTATCTGATCGGCCGAGACGCCAACTTTATTTATTTATCACTTTTGAGTTCATGCAAAAATCCTATACGTAAAACGCACTTTCAGTATTACCAGAATTTCTCTGTTTACTGAGCAACTTCTTCATCTTTCCTCCCCAAAAACCTTATTCGGACTATACGTAAAAAAAATGTGCCAAAACGATCCCAACGTTCCCAAAAGATACGCTTACCAATGAACAGTATTTATTTTCAACCGACTTCAAAAAGGAGGAGGTTCTCAATTCGACTGTGTTTTTTTTTTTATGTTTGTTACCTCAGAACTCCGTCATTTATTAACCGATTTGGACAATTTTTGTTTTGTTTGAAAGGGTAGACTTCCAGATTGGTCCCATTTAAATTTCAAAAAAAAATACCACCCCTAAGGGTGGAAAAACAACTAATAATGAATTTAACCTACTTCTAATTGTCATATTGACTTGAAACTTTGCAAGTATTTCTATTTTCGTTGATAGTACAGTGGTTCGGTGTTGTTGACCTGATCTGATGGCAAGGCCAGAAGGTGGATAGGTGGAACTCTTCAACGGCTAATAGTAGATACTTTGAGTTTGGGCTTATTTTGTTTGATTTGACAAGCCTAACACGTTAGAATCCTTACTTTGCTACTACTGTCTACACTAAAAAGGGAAAAATAAAAACTTTTTAACAAAAAAATAAAAACCGACTTCAAACAAAAGCACTAAAAAGTAAAAAATAACTGATTGGTAGTTTTCATTTACTATACATACCTAATCAAATATTTTCGAAGTCGGTGTGCTTTGGCTAAGTAATTAAAGCCTACCTATTAAATACATACCTAATCAAATATTTTCGAAATCGGTGCCAGCCCATACAAAGCAAAGCACACCGACTTCGAAAATATTTGATTAGGTATGTATAGTAAATGAAAACTACCAATCAGTTATTTTTTACTTTTTAGTGCTTTTGTTTGAAGTCGGTTTTTATTTTTTTGTTAAAAAGTTTTTATTTCATATACGGCCTTCTGAACTGCTCATTAGACGTCGCCTTCGTTAGTCTGTATAGATTAATAGACTGTGGCATTATGTCTCTCTGGGCAGTGTTTTTAACTGAACTTAATACTAAATTACAATACTTTCCTTATAAATTAAGCATATGATACGACAAGTATATAACGCCTTTGAGACGTCTAAAACCTTGTCTCTCCCGTGACCATGATTGCTGTAAAGCATTCGAAACGTCGGGAAAATCAAAATAAACCGCGAAATAATCCGAAAAAATAGTTTTATTTAACATATGATACGAGATACACTCTATTTTAATACCTGAAGCCAGACTGCACACAACACGAGGTCTGTATCATGGAGGGAGACACGTTGTTGATGTGTCCACTCGTCACTGTCGGCTTTAAGTCTTCTAGATTGTTCTCGTTGAAATAAGGATAGCCAGCTGCTAGCACTGACTCACCTAAAATTACGAGTATGTTTGTTTGGTTATTTGTAAAATCAAAAAAATATAAATCATAATATACTTTATTTAGACTTATACTAGTACTTTTGACTCGGGAATTTTGCATTTTAAATTTAAATTAAATATCTGTGTGTAAGCCCGTGAGGCATCTACCACCGGCTCAGAAGGCAGTTCTGCTGAGACTTACATACTTTGACTAATCTAAGATTGCGTATTGGGGTTTTACAGTAACTCGAAAGACTAGTGATTAACATGTCCGGCCGCAGATCCGGAGTTCTTGGGTTCGAGGCCCGGCTCAGGTTGAGTACAGTTAAAGTTAAAAGTTACTAACTTTTGGGCTGTAAACACATATATATATTATATATATATATATATATATATATATATATATATATATATATATATATATTATTACACTACGAGTACAAATGTGAGAACATGAGTATTGTCACTTATAGCTTTTATATAGTTTTGAAATTGCATATTTTTCTGTCAGTTTGATAGCTAAAAAACAGGCAGGTGTAAAAAGAATAGACCACGATACGGAATAACGAATGGTGTTATAAGTTACCATTTACCAATCGTTATTCCGTATTGTGGTTTCCGTATAGCTGTTGCTTCACGTATGAACTTAAAATTAGGAGGAATAAAAAATATTATTATTTTTACTTTAATAGGACGAATAATAAATAAAGGCAGCTGTTGCTATTCGTCCGATAATTTGTCGGTTAGTACGAATATTTACCACTTTTTGTTTTCTAATGTAAAATAATTGATTTTTAAGTTTCTATATGCAAAAAAATCTTAACCTATCGAGTTGGCATCTTATTCTTTAAATCTCAACGATTTTTAAGTTCAAGAGTTTTTAAGGTTATAAAATCTATTTTCAGGTGCAGGAGTTTCTGTATGCAAAATAAAAACCGTAACCTACAACGCTGGGCCGAGCTATTTATTCTACTTATTTATTAGTCTATTCATCCTTCCTTATAATTTATATATTTTATAAAGGACGAACAATTATTTTTTTATTCGTCCTATTAATGGACGAATAGATACTTCGATTTAATATATCCTTGCCTACCTTTCTCCGCGGGATGCTCAGCAAATACCGCGGGCAGCAAATTCGTCCAATACTCGGGATTCGTGTAGAGGAGAGCCAAGTCGTACGCTTTGTCGTCTTTGGTTTTAAATTTCACTATTGCCGTTTCCATCTTGTTCTGACAGTATAATGACACTTTGTATGACGCGTGCTGGAATTATGTTAATAATAAATAAATATATCTTTAACTTAAATGTTCTTAATAGTATTAAGTTCCAATTTATTGTTAAATGTTAATTGTTAAATTTTTATAAAGAGAAATATGTAAATATGGACATGTGTCTGAAGGGAAATAAATAAATAAAATGAGCACGCGTGTAACGTACGTGTTTGACGACGTGCGCGCAGGAGAGCACGTGGCCGCCGCCGAGGTACACGCCGGCGCCCCACGCCGCGCCGCAGCGCACCAGCACCGTCGTGCGGTCGATGATGCCTGCGCACACCGCCACACACACATACACACACAACTCTCATCATGTTCTTAATATCATATTTAACGCAATCGAATTAAAATATATGTAAATCAAAACTAATAAATAAGTAAAAAAGAATTAATGCCCGATTTCACCAACAACCTATAAGCTACCACCTACGTATGGGATCCCTAGCTTAAAATTCCCCTAAATTAAATTTTGTTTTACCATCGTCTTTAAGCCCATATTTCGAGCACCTAAATTTAGGGGGCCTTTTAACATTTAGGTGACCCCTTACTGTCGGTGAAACAGAAAATGTCCCCTAACATCCCCCTAACCATGCTTAGGGGATCTCTTAAACTTAGGTGATGTTGGTGAAATCGGGCATAAACCTATTAATAAATGATTGAGAAATTATTTCTTTAGTTTATTTTAATTTTTATCGCACAACAATTGACGGTCTCTCACTCGAATGTGACGTCATTTTACCTGAGATCGTCACACCACAAAATATTATCCAATAGGGAATATACGTGGTTTTTTTTTAAATAGCTAACATTGTTATATAACTGTAAAAAATATCCAGCTCTAAAAAACTAAAATTTAGTAATATTTTTTAAATATCATACTTTAAATGTCCGCTATTTCGCGCGCTTGGTGTGACGTCTCAGTATAATATACAGAGCAAAATGACGATTCAATTTGTAACGACAAAATCACTAATCGCCCTGTTATGATAATGCTTTGACATCATATTCGGCCTGACCAATGGCTTGTGTTTCGAATACTTTGAATTTCAAACAAGAATGATTCCCATTAAAGAGGTAAGCGTGAGAAGGCCAGGTATAAGCTAGGTATCAAAGCTTATGAGTAAACAGTGGAGCGGTGCTCACGGAGCAGCTTGTCGTAGGGCGGGGAGGGCGGCGCGCGCGGCGGCGGCGGCGGCGGCACGCGCAGCTTGGCGGCCAGCACGGCGCGCAGCGGCGCCGCCAGCGAGAGCCCCACCCACTCGCCGCGCCACCACGACACGCTGCACACCACCACGCCCACCAGCGACGCGCTGCACGCACACCACCACACACACATTTTGTATTTTTTTTAACCTATACTAATACTAGCGACTCAACCTCGCTTCTCTCGGGTTCGTCCCTAGGTACGTTTTAACAGATACTTTGAAATAGAAATCTTTGTATTTCTTAGTTATTCTGTACTTAATATGCATGTATTATACATATAAACCTTATTCTTGAACCACTCTATGTATTAAAAAAAACCAGCATCAAAATCCGTTGTGTAGTTTTAAAGATCTAAGCATACATAGGGACAGACGATATAGTGAGTGATTAAAAAGAGGTTAAGTTTGTGAGTTTGTGGGGGTAATCTCTGAATCTACAGAACCGATATAGATGAAATTTGGTATGAAGATAGTTTGAGACGATGGGAAGGATATAGGATGGTTTTTATCCCGTAAATCAGCCTTTAAAGGGGTAAAAGTGGAGATGAAAACTTGTATTGGGAAGAAAGTTAACAACGAACCCGAACGAAGTGAGGGTGAGACGCTAGTAATATTAGGTATAAAGAGGTAAACACCATAGACTCTTTGATCGTGCTTTTTTGAGTTTTTATATTTTGGAAAGATTATAATGTCCGTTCAAATAAAATTAACATAGAATGAGGACTTCGACTACGGCGACTTATCCTATTAAAACTAACTGACTGTTGGCCCGACCCAGTACTCGAAATCTGCATCTCCGAATCTGCAGTCGTACACGCGAGATTTTAAATCAACGAGATTGCTAAACTGTATCTACAAAAAAATCGTCATAATTTATATAATACGACTTTTTTTCTTAAACTTAAGATAAACGTGCCCATGGAAAACTTATCAAGTATTAATACTTTCTTAGATTTACGCGAATACTTGACATTTTAGATAAAACTATCTTTTCGGCTTTTTTCCGCGAATTTATTTTCATTTTTTAAAGTTAAAAGTTAAAAAATATTGTAAGGTACTTTGGTGCCAACTTTTCAATTTTTTGAGTTCATTTTGTTATTTGTGGGTAGGCTGTCTGTAACAACTATATAATACCTAAGAGACATCTAACACCTCAGTCTCTCCCGTGACCATGATTGCTGCAAAGCATTCGGAACGCGCGTCGGGAACCAAAAATCAAAATAAATTCGCGAAAAAATCCGAAAAGATAATTTTATTTAAAATTATCAAGTATTAATTTTTGATGGCTAATAAGAAATTTAACTATTTTTGTTTACTTACTAGAGTTACTATTTATTGCTATATGAATCCTGAAAAACATTGACAAGTCGCTTAGTGGCTGCTTTTAGCTAGCTAGAAAAATTGTTAGCTTTCATTTATTTTTACTTAACAATAACATTTATAGTTTTTATTATTTGTGGATACTTTGATCACAAACAAAAACCGATAAAACCGTCATATTTAATTGAGCTTTGTAAAACTTACGTAGGTCCTTCTGTAAACACCGGCCCACCTTCAGAGCCGAGAGCGGTGGCAGCGTCCGTCAGTAACAGCGACGGACGCTTCCCTATTACGCCACACACAGTCCCGCGGGTCACTGCGTTTAAGAAAACCTGTTCATGTGAAATATTTGGGTATTAAATGATTATGCCAAGAATTTCATATAGATACTTCGTTGGAAGTAGCTCGTTTGTTAGTTTAGGGTGCTTAATAATAATGTCCCCCTGATACTTTCTTAGATTTACGCGAATATTTGACATTTTAAATAAAACTATCTTTTCGGATTTTTTCGCGGATTTATTTGGTGGTCACGGGAGAGACTGAGGTGTTACCATGAATCCTGTAAAGCATTCGAAACGCCGGGAACCAAAGATCCAAAAAAATCCGCGGAAAAATCTGAAAAGATAGTTTTATTTAAAATGTCCCCCTGATTGATTTTCGTCCACTGCGCAGGAGATATTATAGTGCAGCGCGTGTACGCGCAGACATAAGTGCACTCTCTATTCCTGTCACTCTCATACTCTACACGACCAGTGAAGTAATATTTTCTTAGATATACCGCGAATATTTGACATTTTAAATAAAAATATCTTTTCGGATTTATACGCGGATTTATTTTAATTTTTGGTTCCCGCCCATGTTTCGAATGCTTTACAGTAATCATGGTCACGGGAGAGACTGAAACTCTCAAAATAAATCCGCCATAAAATTGAAAAAGATAGTTTTATTTAAAACGACAAGTGATATTTAAGACGACTGAACTTAGTCCGACCTGGGAGTCGAACCCAGGACCTCCAGGTCTGCGGCCGTAACTACTAAACCACCGAGGCAGTCGGAATTCAATTCAAGTGTAAATGAAGATGGATATTTCTTTAATGTGTTCAGTTTCGATTTTTGAATTTAGTTCAATAAGTTTTGACGAAGTTTTTTTGAAGTTTTGATGGAGATAACTTACATTCTGGAGCAGATAAAATAAATAAATAAATGTCGTAGATGTCATTATACAATTGTTGAAGAATATATTAAATTATAAAATAACATGTTTTACCTCACAGCCAAAAGGCGTTGAATGTACTTGAATGCTGGTTCCCCTTTCAGGAGGAGATCGCACCATGTCCAGTAATTCTGAAAGCGGCCTTAGTGTTTTGAAGCCTGTAATTAAAAAAAGTGTAAAATAATTTTTGAAATGTCATAATAACATGAAGTCAATAATTCAATATGTTAAAGTAAATAATATAAATTTAATTTTTAGCTTGTTAAGATACTGTTTCTTTGTAATATTTATGTAATGATTTAGCTGTAGATTTTGCGAAACAAATAAATAAATTAGCTGGATTTTTTGGGAAAATCTTTTATTATTCCAAGTGTAAATGTAACGAATAAGGCAAAATATTACAGTTTTTTGGTTTAATATGTATTTTTTTTGGTTTAATAAATGTTTAAAGATTTTAGACCCCTCCTCCCCTGTGTAAGTTATATAATCAAATTATATAACGCAAGGGCAAATTTTACTACTATAATTAAGCACTTGTGACAATGAAACTAATTAAAAATTTAATTTTTATGAAATTAATATTATGTAATTCAATATAATCAGCTAAATATATTCTAAAAAAATTAATCATATCTGCTAAAATATGAAAATTATGATGATTGTGATTCTTATGTAGAATTATTCTACTAAAACTCTACGTATTTACTCTACATTATCTTTAAACCGCCATTTAGACGGGGCATGCCGTATAAATTGCACTCTGTAGATATCTCTGGTTGTAAAAAATGATTAAAATTCTTAGTAGTTTCAGAATTTATACAATAAACTCTTAAAAACACACGAAGAATCAAACAAACAAATCTTTCCTTTTATATCACTGTGACAAATAATGATTACTCAATACCATTTTTATAAAATATTATGATTATAACAAAGACCAAAAAAGATGGTAAACTTACTTTTGTTATCGCTCTCCAAATCAACAAGCACAAAAACAGAGAGTAAAGCTTTGCCAAGTTGCGTCTGTTTCTCCATGTCGCCGTCTCGGTGGCCGATGGTCCAGCTGTACAGAATGTCGTCGACGCATCTGTCCAGCACCGGGCATTGCCAGACGTGGCATATCCTAGATATAGAGATAAATATTAAAATAGTATAAATAAGTATTAGTATTATATACGAGTATATTCTGAATTGGAAATTCAATTACCAGTAGGGACCATTTTTAAAATTATATGATCCTAGTAGTGATTTTTAGACATATTCTAGGACAATAACTTATTAAGCCAATTTAAAGTAGAATACTTATATGGATTGGTGAATTTACATTTAGTTTTAAATTTGTGCCTAAGAATATAATTTCCTTTATTTTCAACTGCATTTATGTTTGTGTAACGATTTTAACGATTTTTGTTTTGAACAGGTTATATCAGGGGTATAGGTATTATTTTTACCCAAGGAAGAAAATTTTAGACGCAGACAATTTTTTTTTACAATGTATACAAACAATCAATAGAATCCCACGTCTCGATGTTTTTTCAAAATAACATTCGGAAAACCGTCAAAAATACTAATTGTATAATAATAATTTCAAATTTTAAGTGTCCATACCTTCCAGTCAGCACTCGAACTTGATAGCAACTGTGTTCAAAGTCTACATCATTATGCAAGTTCCTTTCTCTACTCAATTTCTCTATATTTTCATAAATATTGGGTTCTTTGGACTTTCCCTTTTCACACGATACATAAATCTCTGGAAGGTTGTCGTAAAATTCTTCATTCAATATCGGTCTTCCTCGAGCATTCTTTATTATATTTGCCTCCTTTAACGGTGATAATATGGAGCCGTGGGTGAGGACCCATCGTTTGGAAAATCTTATGCCGGACGCTGATACTGTTAGAATGTTAGCTAGCTCCCCATCTTCTGAGTAATTGTACGAAACCATTACACCTTCGACGCCCATTTTTTTACTGAAAAACAAAAAAGTTCATATTATTTAAACGATATACTCTATAATAGGATCCAGACATAAATAAAATTAATTTTTTAATTCATTTGAATCGTTCACGGGACAAAGGTTCTATTACCATTATTAAAGTATTTGTATTTGTTCGTAGTTTCAAACTAGCAAATCTCTGAAATAGTTGAACCGATTTTAACTTAAATTCATAGATATACCAATTTTCCTTATAGATATTTATAATTAATGTAGCAAGTGTACAATAAAAAAACTATTTATCAATACTAATATTATAAAGAGGTAAAGTTTGTGAGTTTGTGACGTTGTAGGGGGTAATCTTTGGATCTACTGAACCGATTTAGATGAAATTTGGTAAGAAGATAGTTGGAGACACTGGGAAGGACACAGGATATTTTTTATCCCGGAAATCTTCCTTAAGGGGGTGAAAATGGGGATAAAAGTTTGTATTGGGAAGCTAGAGTCGAACCCGAGCGAAGCGAGGGTGAGTCGCTAGTATTTAATAAGTATGCATATTTATAAATAGTACTAATTACTATACTATGAGGTTTTATGTCGCTTTTATATAAGGACATTTTCATATACATTAGTTGCATCCTAGTATCGTTTAATCTTAATCACATAATTCATTACCACACAAGGGGTTTTACACCCACCATAAATACAGCATTTATTGCCATAAACATTATTCTATATATAGCATAAGTAGCGTCATTGTTAGGATTCCTGGTGCGGAGGGAATGTTAAATTATCCTTATTGAGTCATTTACCTTATATTTCAATTATATAAGCCAATTGTGTTGCTTTTACATTTATTCAACTTATTTTATTTGGCAAATCAATGCATCTGCCAGAGACAACACAGTTAAAAACAATTAAAATAATAAAATGACTAGAAGCCCGTAATTTATTTAGTTGTGTTGTTGTTAAAACAAACGTGTTTGAAAAGTTAAAGAGAACTTTCTCGTTTTTTGTTTAATTTCTTTTCTATTACTTAAAGTAGTAATTTATTTCTTCAAGACCCACTCTACTTTTTATTATGATATCAATAGAAAATGCGAGTACATAATATATAAAAATAATATATTTATTTAGATTTACATTGAAAATTCCAGTATGGATTCATTAATCGAAAATTTTTAAACATTTCAATTCATAAATACATAGATTACATGGACCTGAAGCTAGCGGCCGACTAGCAGCCGGCCACCTGACGAATTAAACAAAGGGCCGCAACGGTATCGCGGCGTCAAAAACACATGTTATTAAAAATAAATACGCTACAGATGCAATTAAATATTACTTTTTAATCATTTTAAATACAATAATAGGAATGTATAGTGTTTTATATAATTTAATACCAAATTTTTAAATTCAGTAATGTTCGTGTCCGTTCTTAGCGTAAAAGGTCATTTAAGCCATGAAAAACTAGAAAGCATGCTTGAATCTTGCTGATTTTTTTACTGAAGCTTTCTATAATATGTATTTATTCAAAATTATAAAAATTTTGCAGAATTAACCACTAAAAGTGTCGTAAAAAAAATTATTGTTGCTATTGAGAGCGCATAATTGTAAAAACAACATTCAATTCCATAAAAACGATAGAAAGCAAAGTAGGAGCTAGTTGATTTTTTTATATATTATTGTACTTATATACACTAATAGAAAACCGTTTGAATTAGACAGGATCAAGCCGTAGTTTATTTGTAAAAAAATTTTTAATATTGCTTCCTGGCGCGTACTCATACTAATATTCAAACGTATGAAAATACGAGAAAGCAAACTCAGATCATGTTGATATTTTTACTATATATTCTTTTCATATCAAGCAACTCAAAAATATTTGAATCTCGTAGGATCAAGGCACAGAATAGTTGTAAAAATTTTTTTAATATTCTCATACTCGCCTATACTAGTTTCTGTCAAAAATTTTAAGTCTATGAAAACGATAGAAAGCAAACTGGGAGCTCGTTGTTTTTTTTATATATTATTGTACTTATATATACTAACAGAAAACCGTTTGAATTAGACAGGATCAAGCCGTAGTTTATTTGTAAAAAAAAAATTAATATTGCCTCCTGGCGCGTACTCATACTAATATTCAAACGTATCAAAGTATAAGAAAGCAAACTCGGATCATGTTCATATTTTTACTATATATTCTTATAATATCAAGCAACTCAAAACTATTTGAATCTCGTAGAATCAAAGCATAGAATAATTGTAAAAATTTTTTTATTATACTCATACTAGCCCATACTAGTTTGTCTGAAAATTTTTAAGTCCATAAAAACGATAGAAAGCAAACTAGGAGCTCGTTGATTTTTTTATATATTATCGTACTTATATATACTAAGCGAAAACCGTTTGAATTAGACAGGATCAAGCCTTAGTTTATTTGTAAAAAAAATTTTAATATTGCCTCCTGGCGCGTACTCATACTAACATTCAAACGTATGAAAATACGAGAAAGCAAACTCAGATCATGTTGATATTTTTACTATATATTCTTATAATATCAAGCAACTCAAAAATATTTGAATCTCGTAGGATCAAGGCATATAATAATTGTAAATTTTTTTTTAATATACTCATACTAGCCCATACTAGTTTCTATGAAAAATTTTAAGTCCATAAAAACGATAGAAAGCATACTAGGAGCTCGTTGATTTTTTTATATATTATCGTACTTATATATACTAAGCGAAAACCGTTTGAATTAGACAGGATCAAGTCTTAGTTTATTTGTAAAAAAAATTTTAATATTGCCTCCTGGCGCGTACTCATACTAACATTCAAACGTATGAAAATACGAGAAAGCAAACTCAGATCATGTTGATATTTTTACTATATATTCTTTTAATATCAAGCAACTCAAAAATATTTGAATCTCGTAGGATCAAGGCATAGAATAGTTGTAAATTTTTTTTTAATATTCTCATACTCGCCTATACTAGTTTCTATCAAAAATTTAAAGTCTATGAAAACGATAGAAAGCAAACTGGGAGCTTGTTGATTTTTTTATATATTATTGTACTTATATATACTAACAGAAAACCGTTTGAATTAGACAGGATCAAGCCGTAGTTTATTTGTAAAAAAAATGTTAATATTGCCTCCTGGCGCGTTTTCATACTAACATTCAAACGTATGAAAATACGAGAAAGCAAACTCAGATCATGTTGATATTTTTACTATATATTCTTTTAATATCAAGCAACTCAAAAATATTTGAATCTCGTAGGATCAAGGCATAGAATAGTTGTAAAATTTTTTTTAATATTCTCATACTCGCCTATACTAGTTTCTATCAAAAATTTAAAGTCTATGAAAACGATAGAAAGCAAACTGGGAGCTCGTTGATTTTTTTATATATTATTGTACTTATATATACTAACAGAAAACCGTTTGAATTAGACAGGATCAAGACGTAGTTTATGTGTAAAAAAATTTTTAATATTGCTTCCTGGCGCGTACTCATACTAATATTCAAACGTATCAAAATACAAGAAAGCAAACTCGGATCATGTTCATATTTTTACTATATATTCTTATAATATCAAGCAACTCAAAAATATTTGAATCTCGTAGGATCAAGGCATAGAATAGTTGTAATTTTTTTTTAATATTCTCATAATAGCCCATACTAGTTTCTATGAAAAATATAAAGTCCATAAAAACGATAGAAAGCAAACTGGGAGCTCGTTGATTTTTTTATATATTATTGTACTTATATATACTAACAGAACACCGTTTGAATTAGACAGGATCAAGCCGTAGTTTATTTGTAAAAAAAATGTTAATATTGCCTCCTGGCGCGTTTTCATACTAACATTCAAACGTATGAAAATACGAGAAAGCAAACTCAGATCATGTTGATATTTTTACTATATATTCTTATAATATCAAGCAATTCAAAAATATTTGAATCTCGTAGGATCAAGGCATAGAATAATTGTAAAATTTTTTTTAATATACTCATACTAGCCCATACTAGTTTCTATGAAAAATTTTAAGTCCATAAAAACGATAGAAAGCATACTAGGAGCTCGTTGATTTTTTTATATATTATCGTACTTATATATACTAAGCGAAAACCGTTTGAATTAGACAGGATCAAGCCTTAGTTTATTTGTAAAAAAAAATTTTATATTGCCTCCTGGCGCGTACTCATACTAACATTCAAACGTATGAAAATACAAGAAAGCAAACTCAGATCATGTTGATATTTTTACTATATATTCTTTTCATATCAAGCAACTCAAAAATATTTGAATCTCGTAGGATCAAGGCATAGAATAGTTGTAAAAAAATTTTTAATATTCTCATACTCGCCTATACTAGTTTCTATCAAAAATTTAAAGTCTATGAAAACGATAGAAAGCAAACTGGGAGCTCATTGATTTTTTTATATATTATTGTACTTATATATACTAACAGAAAACCGTTTGAATTAGACAGGATCAAGACGTAGTTTATGTGTAAAAAAATTTTTAATATTGCTTCCTGGCGCGTACTCATACTAATATTCAAACGTATCAAAATACAAGAAAGCAAACTCGGATCATGTTCATATTTTTACTATATATTCTTATAATATCAAGCAACTCAAAAATATTTGAATCTCGTAGGATCAAGGCATAGAATAGTTGTAATTTTTTTTTAATATTCTCATAATAGCCCATACTAGTTTCTATGAAAAATATAAAGTCCATAAAAACGATAGAAAGCAAACTGGGAGCTCGTTGATTTTTTTATATATTATTGTACTTCTATATACTAACAAAAAACCGTTTGAATTAGACAGGATCAAGCCGTAGTTTATTTGTAAATAAATTTTTAATATTGCCTCCTGGCGCGTATTCAAATGTATCAAAATACAAGAAAGCAAACTCGGATCATGTTCATATTTTTACTATATAGTACTATATAGTCAAGACATAGAATAGTTGTTCTCATACATACATATATGTATATACTAACCAAACACCGTCTATCTCATAACAGTAATTGCTGTACAGCATTCGAAACGTCGGGAATCAAAAATGGAAATAAATCCGTGAAAAGAACCGAAAAGATCTAAGAAAGAATACGAATTAGACAGGATAAAGCCACCGTTAGTCGACTACGATCATTGAACAACTCCAAAAACTGATACAAGCAAACTGGGATCTGGTAACAGGGTGTGGTAAAAATATATTATCTGTTTAACAATCGACTTTGCGGCAATATTAAAAGTTAATTTAAAACAATAGATGACGGATTATAGGGTACCATAAAATACTTGGTCCACAAAACTAAACAATAAAAACTTTTTAACAAAAAAATAAAAACCGACTTCAAACAAAAGCACTAAAAAGTAAAAAATAACTGATTGGTAGTTTTCATTTACTATACATACCTAGTCGGTGTGCTTTGCTTTGTATGGGCTGGCACCGATTTCGAAAATATTTGATTACGTATGTATTTAATAGGTAGGCTTTAATTACTTAGCCAAAGCACACCGACTTATTACAATATTTAATAAAAATGTCTACTATTAGAATATTTAATAAAAATATCAGCGTGATCTGAGTTTGCTTTCTCGTATTTTGATACGTTTGAATGTTAGTATGAAAACGCGCCAGGAGGCAATATTAAAAATTTTTTTACAAATAAACTACGGCTTGATCCTGTCTAATTCAAACGGTTTTCTGTTAGTATATATAAGTACAATAATATATAAAAAAATCAACGAGCTCCCAGTTTGCTTTCTATCGTTTTCATAGACTTTAAATTTTTGATAGAAACTAGTATAGGCGAGTATGAGAATATTAAAAAATTTTTTACAACTATTCTATGCCTTGATCCTACGAGATTCAAATATTTTTGAGTTGCTTGATATGAAAAGAATATATAGTAAAAATATCAACATGATCTGAGTTTGCTTTCTTGTATTTTCATACGTTTGAATGTTAGTATGAGTACGCGCCAGGAGGCAATATTAAATTTTTTTTTACAAATAAACTACGGCTTGATCCTGTCTAATTCAAACGGTTTTCTATTAGTGTATATAAGTACAATAATATATAAAAAAATCAACTAGCTCCTACTTTGCTTTCTATCGTTTTTATGGAATTGAATGTTGTTTTTACAATTATGCGCTCTCAATAGCAACAATAATTTTTTTTACGACACTTTTAGTGGTTAATTCTGCAAAATTTTTATAATTTTGAATAAATACATATTATAGAAAGCTTCAGTAAAAAAATCAGCAAGATTCAAGCATGCTTTCTAGTTTTTCATGGCTTAAATGACCTTTTACGCTAAGAACGGACACGAACATTACTGAATTTAAAAATTTGGTATTAAATTATATAAAACACTATACATTCCTATTATTGTATTTAAAATGATTAAAAAGTAATATTTAATTGCATCTGTAGCGTATTTATTTTTAATAACATGTGTTTTTGACGCCGCGATACCGTTGCGGCCCTTTGTTTAATTCGTCAGGTGGCCGGCTGCTAGTCGGCCGCTAGCTTCAGGTCCATATAGATTACAAATCTATACTTAATATTATAAAGAGGTAAAGTTTGTGAGTTTGTGAGGTTGTAGGGGGTAATCTCTGGATCTACTGAACCGATTTAGATGAAATTTGTAACGAAGATAGTTCGAGACCCTGGGACGAACATAGGATACTTATCCCGGAAATCATCCCTTAAGGGAGTGAAATTGGGGATAAAAGTTTGTATGGGAAATCAATTTAGGGACGAACCCAAGCGAAGCGAGGGTGAGTCGCTAGTCATTTAATAAAAAAATTAAATGTAGTTTTGTAAAGTACCTACTCGGTTTAATAAGTGTATTTAGTTTCCTTAACAACTTGTAATTACTATTATTTTTTTTATAAATAACTACAATTTTCGATTAACAACCTAAAGTCACATTTTATACTAATATTAAAAAACTATATTCATTTTGAAAACCAATTACTATGATACATGTCTTTCATCTTCGAGATAATAATCATTCTCTGACGTTATAAATAACCTTATAATACTAAATACTTGAATATCAAGGAACGTGACACACTATTGCTGGGTTTCAATACGTTTTAAAGCAAATTTCTTCTACAAAGGCTTCAATGTAGCTTGAAGTATCTGTGGTCTCGTTTTATTTGCAGTGTAATATTAGAAGTCGGAGATAGCATGAAAATAGGGTGCGAGACGATACAAATTTGCGCCACATAAGACACACCCTCTATACAAATGTAATGAGGTATATTCAGCGGGTGGTCAATGAGAGTATAATCTGTTCTAGTATAAAAGATGGGCTCACGGTACAATGTCAAAGTTCTTCCAAGCGCCATCGTTGAAGGCGCTCCTTTTCTTGGTATACATTTTTTTTTCGGAATATTCTACATTTTTGTGTATTGCATTCTTCAATTGCATCTTTTAAGGTAAGTTATTTTATATTTTTAAATGTTCATCCTGAACAAGATACAGAATTTCGTACTAAACGAGTAAGTTTCCGTAGTGTAGCGGTTATCACGTGTGCTTCACACGCACAAGGTCCCCGGTTCGATCCCGGGCGGAAACAGTGCTTTTTTTTCCTTTACTTTTATAAAATGTGTATTATTACATTTTTGTACTATTTTTAAAATATTATGTAAATTATTCAAGATATAAAATTAAGATTCTTGTAAAATAAAACAATACGAAATGAAATACTATACAAACAATTTTTATTTGATTTGAGATAAATAAAAGTATTTTTTTATAATCTATATATATATATATATATATATATATATATATATATATATATATATATAGATTATATATATATATATATATATATATATATATATATATATATATATATAAAAATGAATCCCTATTTCCCTTGGTTACGCCATTACGCGTGAACGGCTGGACCGATTTAACTTTTTTTTTGTGTTTGTTATTATCAGAAGGTTCTTATGAAAGAAAAATATTAAAAAATTGCGCGGAACATTATAAAATTTAAGAATACTTAACAACCATATTAAAATTTATATGGCTAACGCTGGGTAATAACTATTTATATATATTTAAAACGTACCTAGCGACAAACCCTCGCTTCGCTCGGGTTTGTCGCTAGTATTTGTAAAAAAAATAAATAGAAAAATCAAAAGAAGAATCCTTCGAGCCGGATTTGAACCAGCGACCTATGGATTTCTCTAATTTTATACCTCTACAGTCCACCGCTCTACCAACTGAGCTATCGAAGGTTACTTATTTACGGTTAAAAAGTACGGCCGTTTCTACAGCTTATAAATATTTCATTTTATCAAATCGTAGTTCATACAACATCCAAATTTAAAGTAAGCCTTTGATAAATAGGTATTCGCTTTTCAGGATATTTATTGTCGTTTTTTTATAAACTTCTAAAATGTTAAATTAAATTATCTAAATATTCTAAAATAAATATTGTTAATATTAAAATAAATAAATAAAAAAAATATCTTAGTTTGGAAACATTGACAGTGTAAAACACATTAAGCATTTAGTATTAGTAGATTTAATAGGTTTTCAACTTCTACTTTCTATACAGATTCTACATCAATTTGCTGAAAAGTGAAAACCTTATGAGAATATATTGGTAACATATATTGTCAATTAGAATGGTTAAATAACTGTTATCATAGATAATTCATTAACGTTTGGTGTAGGTTTCTCAGAGATAAGATATTGTCTCGTAGTAAAAAATATCCTTTATGTTGATACAGAACCGAATTTCATCAAAATCTGTCCAGTAGTTTTTTCGTGATGCGTTCCCTTCAGTTAGAATTTTATTATATGTATAGGTAAAATCATCATAGATAACCAGTGTATGTAAAAATAGGCAATCTTTCATTTGTCATAATATTTAAAATGTCATACCTTACAAGTTATGGCTTACAATTTACACTGTTAGTTAAATAAAAATTATTTCAAAGTAAATAGCAAAACATAAACTAGTTTCTTAAATAAACAACTATACCCAATACCAATACTTAGGTTTTGTTGTTTATGATATATCATCTATATATATAAAAGAAAGTCGTGTTAGTTACTTCGCTTATAACTCAAGAACGGCTGAACCGATTTAGCTGAAAATTGGCAGGGAGGTAGTTTAGAGCCAGGAGAAGGACATAGGATACTTTTTATCCCGTTCGACCGCGTTCCAATTTTTATGATATTTTAATTTTTGGATTTCTCTTAGTCCGGAATAGGTAAGTATTAAAACATATAATTAAAATGTGAGAAAGAAAGATTTTTTCTTTTTATATCTATTTAAAACGTACCTAGCGACGAACCCGAGCGAAGCGAGGGTGAGCCGCTAGTTATAAAGATAACAGAAATAAAATGTACATATTTACAGGGAGTAATACAATAAACAGTTAGTTGACTGAACATAAAAATAAATATCATTATCATATTTGTGCTCTTATTATAAACTAGCATTGCCCGCGGCTCCGCCCGCGTTCAAATGACCGAAAGCCAAATTCTTAGGTTTTACATATTAGTATAATCTTACGTTGCAGTTTTTGTATTTTTACTCACAATGAGATATTTTCCCTCGGTAAAAAGTTACCTATATGTTGACTTGGATAACCAGCTATCAGCATACCAAATTTCATCAAAATCCCTTCAGTAGTTTTTCCGTGATGCGGTAACAGACAGACAGACAAAAATTCTAAAAACTATAGATTCGGCCTCTGCATCGATAATGATGTCTATTTCAATAAGATTGTCCAAAAAATATTTAATGTACAGATTCGGCTTAGTTACAATTTTATTATATGTTTAGATAATAGAGTCAATAACATACTGTAAAATGTAAATACAGTTTATTGTCAAAATTTCAAGCAAATAGCATAAAAAGCGGTATCTACTGTCTACGGTTCCGCCATTTGTTTATTCCTTAAGCTTTCCACTACCTATTTAAGTCTGCAACGACTAAAACTGACCGTCACAGGAAAATGACAATAAAAGTAAATGAAACTTACTTATAATTAGGTTGTTAGGTGTTACTCGTCCACAAAACCATTTCATCAACTTGTTTTCGAGTCATAAGCTATCAAAGGTGCAAAATTTTAAAAAACTGCTAATTATAGGTCATAGTAGTGAAAAAATAATTTCCGGTAATTCATTAGGCATAGGTTTTGAAATCTGGTTAAAATTATATAAACATAAGTTTAAAATGACTAAACATTGGGAAATCATCGATCAAAAATCACTTTTTGATCGATGGGGGAAATAGAATATTTTTAATTTTGTACGTATCCACTATCTACCTAATACCTACAAAACATAAAAACGTTAAAATAATTTTGCATAAAAAGTAAGTAAATGCTTTGGCATACAATCGAATACTATATATATATATATATATATATATATATATATATATATATATATAGCATAGCATTTACTTACTTTTTATGCAAAATTATTTTAAATATCATTTTTTTAATAAAAAATAACTTATACTATAAATTTTATGTGTCAGTTTTCTTACTTTGTTGTATTAGTTATTTATTGGAGAAAATCTCTACATGGCACGCGTTGCATCAGAACTAATGTGACCTACACCTAGATCTTTGAACCTGAACGTTGATCATGAAACAATGTAACAGTGTTCTAATTTAAAAGACCTAATGGATATAATTATCAAAGACGATTTCCAGTTAAAACTAACTTTAAGCTTTGACCTGTCTATAGCGTATTACGTATTGCAACATAATGCAGATACACAAAAAACTTTTTTAATAAAAAAATAAAAACCGACTTCAAAAAATGTTTTCGAAGTCAGTGCCAGCCGATGTACAAAGCACACCGACTTCGAATATATCTGATTAGGTATCTATAGTAAAAGAAAACTACCAATCACATTTTTTACTCTTAAGTGTTTTTTTTGAAGTCGGTTTTTCTTTTTTTATTATAAAGTTTTTATTTTTCCCTTTTTAGTGTTAGCATAGGCCGTTTAAGTTAGTTTGATGCCAATTTTTATATGAAAACTGAAAAATTAAAATTAGCTTTTTATTAGTAACACTAAAAAAACTGGCTCTGAAATCCAATTCTAACGTATTGGGCTTGTTAAATTAAACAAAATAAGCCTATAACGTTACAGTGTTAGTTTTATCTACACCGTGTTATACTGGTCTACAAATATTACACATATTAAAGCTGTTACGACGAAACCATCGTATTATTTAATATTTACTATTTAGGTTTTAGTGAAATGATGTTCTCCTAGCCGATTCCGGCCACGGCGGCCAATCTCATTGAGACTAGCCAACTGCGCAGGATATATTATAGTGCACAAGTGTACGCGCAGACACAACGTGCACTCTCTATTCCTGTCACTCTCATACTCCGGTGGGACGACTGCTCGACACGACCAGTGAGAGTTAAGGCGCAGGACCGACGGCTTTACGTGCTCTCCGAGGCACGGGGGTGAAACACCGCCAACTTCCCAACACTGGGCTGTTACTGAGACTTACTATACAGAAAGTCTCAATAACTAAACTTGGCCCGACCCGGGACTCGAACCCAGGACCTCCGAGTGTGCAGCCGTACATGCTAGCCACTACACCACCGAGGCAGTAGTGAAATAAACACCTAAATAATCAATATCAAAAACATATAAAAAATCATTGAAAGCAACATTTCAAACTGTATAATATGTACGTATGAAAAATTACGATTGGTGGGAAAGGTGGTGTGACCGGAGGCGCGACCTCTGCGCGGTCGGGTGGCACCGTTAACCGCTACAGGTCAGTTGACATTGCGAATACTTCGGTATACAATTTCAAAGCACGAAACATATATTCATTTCGAATTTGTATTTATATACAAGCTAGGATTGGTTTTTTTGTTATATTTCTTTAAAATTGACAGAAATAAGTTAACCATAATAAAAGAAAATTAGTGTTTTATAAAATAAATCTATTGGAAACTTGCAATCATTCATTTAAATCCTTAATAAGATTCTTATGAAGTTCACATCTCGTAATCATTAAATTTTATACATTTAAATAGAACAAAATGATACCGCTTTTTTAATTCTATTGTTACTTTTCATTTACAATTCACGTATTTCGGTCAGTTAAAGTACACAATCTCTGTCTATCTGTCTGTCTGTTACCGCATCACGGAAAAACCACTAGAGGGATTTTGATGAGGTATGGTGATAGCTGGCTATCCGGGTCAACATATAGGATACTTTTTACCGCGGAAAAATATGTCATTTCTGAGAAAAAATACAAAAACTGCAATGTAAGAGTATACTAATATGTAAAATCTAAGAATTTGGTTTTTGGTCATCTGAACGCGGGCGGAGCCGCGGGCAATGCTAGTTTTTACTGTAAAATAGTATAAAATTAGTATGGAATAAAAACAAAATATCACGTAGATGACAACACAGTTTTTATTAGATAGAAACTATAACCATATCAAATCTTTCAAAGTATTTTCTTTGAATATAGGTATAACCTACCTACTTTTACAACTGTCATGTACATACTATAAGTATTTTACACCCGACGAACGGATGATGTCACCACAATTGTTGGTGTATTATTTCCTGTAGACCTTATTTGCATGTCTCAACCAAACGAGAAATATGCGGAATAACTCAGATTTAGTACAAGGATTTACAAAAATAGAAAGCTTAATGAATATTGAATGTAATTGTGAAAGTCGAGTATTCTATCTATTATCAGACATGTATACCCTTTGGTTCCTGTGTGAAACAACGGCGGAAACGACCGGCTTCAGAGCTTCGTTTGTTAACTGTCCAATTGAGCAAACGAGCGTGAGTAATTCTGGATCCGGTCCCGTGACTTTATTAGTACCTTTAGCAGTTATAATTTTTTTCGTATGTAATTATCTTTCTTGTAACGATATAAGTCAGCTTAAGTATAACCAAAACATCAACCGTATATAATGTGGAAAATGACTGACTGTTTAATTACTTTTAACGATTAACAATAATTGTCTTGTTAAAACTGTCTTTGACCTAATAGAAAGTCTGTAAAGACCCGGAAGTTCTGTAGATAGATCTGGCACCCAAATTCTTAATGCCACTCACATTTATCGCTCCTAGCAATATAAGGAGACAAGCGTTACGATAAACCCACGACAATACAATAATGGACTCTTTTGCCTAATGGATCGCATCCTGCGCAGTCCAAGCGCGTCCAGTCAATGCTAAGAGCCAGTTTCTCTCACTCCTCCACTAAAGCTACTCACGTTCGCTTTGAAAGACAAAAAAATCCCTGTTTTGTCAGTTTCCGTGATCTTGTATATAAAGCATTACACTTTATTGTTCATATACTTGCGTTGGTTCTGCGTCTTTAGATTCGCACAAAAATTACATCGGCGACGACCGAGGCACACCGTCGGCAACGAACATGGATTTGTGTGAATATCGAAAACGATAACGAGAAACGCTATCTATATAAGTTGCTTATTTTCTTACTTTGTGTTAAGGATGCAGTGTTTTTGAAATAGTGTTTTTGAAATAGTGTACGTTAAAAGAGAATTCTTGTCGTGTTCATTGTAACGGATATGCCTGCGTTTCGACGTCTGGCATCGAGTGTAAAGAAAAAAAGAGTCACTTTCCCCGACTCAGCCGTTCATTCAGTCGCAGAGTTCCATTTACTTGATGCGATAACGTTTTAGGTAAGTTAGTTTTAGAAGTCATTAGTGTAAAGTGGGCTATCCTTTAGAATTCGCAGTCAGGCTAGTTGTAGTGGACACTGGACAGGTGTTCTTCGGAAATCGGAATCAGTTACAAATATGTCGCCTTTACTAGTTTGCACTTTCTACTGTTAGACATTTCTCCAGGTAAGTTTGTATATATTTTTGGTTTATTTACAATTTGTGATTAAATCACGAAAGGAAAGATTTGGAAATTACATAATATTAAAACAATATTGTGTAGCTATTAATTGATTCGGGTTTAATGACTTTAGTATAAATAGTGTATACGTAAATTAACGCGCAATAATTATATATCATTAGTAGAAAATATAGAAAATAATTACCTAGAGTCCATTATAATATCAATATTTTTCACAATAATTGGTACTATGTATTGTTCACAACTTTTTCAACTTGTGGACGATCGTATAGTGTTAAAATAATGCAGCAATGCAACCAATTTAAAATGATTTTATCACAGTATATTTGTTCCGGTAATAACTAGTCAATAATAATAAACATGTAATAAATAATAGCCGCGTCTTTAACTCGTAATTATGTTAATCTTTGACCTCTAATGAATTTCAAATAACTAATAAGGTTCAAAACGGCAAAAAATACTGAGAAGAATAATTGACACCAAAGAGTAATTGACACCATTATCGAATATAATATATGATTATAATCAATTAAAAGTTTACTCACCTTTGATGTTTGTTTACAATTTGAGGTTATAATAATTATTTGTCGCAAAACAAAATCACTGAAGAACGTTCACTACGAATTCACAGCTAAGACTAAAACGTGATAATTCTACAATTGTCTACATTTTAATATTTTAACATAAAAAGTATAATATATTGTTCATAATTAGACCTAGCGCTATCAGCATTCAGCTGTTGAACTTTCTTGCATATAAAGTTTACTCGTAGGCTGTAGCTGTTGTTATTTGTTAGCTGTTGTCAGTTTTATTCCACTCATCTTTTCATTCATGTGTACGCCTGTTATCATGGCGCCTACGTAGTTCTATGAATTTTCGCTAGATGGCAATAATTTAAATAAAAATCATTTTATTGAAACATACTTAAATTACTATTTAAATTATTTTTTTGTAATTTTTATACCAGTCGTAAAATTATAATTATGTATTTAGAAATAAAAACGTCTTTACGTTTTTGTTGTTTATGAAATAATAATGCTATATTTTTGCCTACACGCTTTCTTAACCGACTTCCAAAAAGGAGGAGGTTCTTAATTCGTCGGAATCTTTTTTTTATTTTTATGTATTTTCTGTTCACCAATTACTCGAAGATGAATGAACCGATTTGGATTTTTTTGTTTCAAAGCGTATACTTCCCAAGCGGTCCCATTTAAATTTTATCGAAATCGGTCAAGCGGATTTTAAAAAGTCAACAATATTTTTTTTTAATAAATTGCTTAATCGAATATGTAAAAAACTTTCTTCTTACAAATTACCTGCTTAATACGTCTACACTAAAAATGGAAAAATAAAAATCCGACTTCATGGCACTAATTCGAAGTTGGTGCCACCCGATGCAAAGCAAATCTAACATGTGATTAGGTAGGTATCTATTCTAAATGAAAACCACCGTTTAGTTATTTTTTATATTTTAGTGCCTGGAAGTCATTTTTTTTAAGATTTTATATTTCAGCGACGCGACCGTAAAATTGACTTTGTGAGTGATGTTGGGGGACCGCTCCAAATTATTATTTATTATCTACGATTTTTTTCGGTCCGGAGCGGTCCCCCAACGCGACATATTTTTTAGAACTATTAATACATACTCAAGTACTTTAAGATTGTGTTTTTTTTTATTATTTTTTACTTTTTAAAGGAACTTTAAACTTACGTCTTTGTTTCGGGGATCTTTTAAATTTTAAATTAATTTTTTTATTTAATACTTTTTATAGGTACATGCTTATTATATTGTAGATTTTGTTAGTAAAAACCTTGGATGCTGTAGCAATTTGTAAGCTCGACCAAAGAAAACTATTTAATAACCCACATGACAAATCATCTTTAGCATAATTGCAAAGACTGAGATGTAGTAATTGATACTTACTCTCACTTGACAATCAGATTTCCATGTCCCAATTTTCCCACCACCAATTTTCTCATCAAACGAAACTGAGAACACTCTCGATTAAGTCATCAATATTCTCTTTCAGTGTGCTTTCATTTGAGACCCCACTCGAGTATATTTGCAGACATTCGGTCTTCCCTACTTTCAACCCCCCCCCCCCCCCCCCCCCCCCCCCCCCACCCCCCCCCCACCCCCCCCCCCACAATTTTAAACGGCTCAACCGATTTTCATCAAACATGTCTAAGAACACTCGCATATAAGTCGCATACAAGTCATAAAAAAAACTAAATTGAAATCGCTTCATCCGTTCGAGAGCTATGATGCCACAGACAGACACACAGCCCTCTTTTTGCGTCGGAGGTTAAAAAATAATTGTATGTGGTATGTGAAATTTCAAATTTGTGTTTACATAATCATATCGATTTACGGATTTCATTCTTTAGTTTGACGTTGTTTGAGTTTCAACTTTTAAGGAACTGTGCATCAAGGGTTTTGTGTATTAATAGTTTTGAAGTTTTTAAATAAAACTATATCTTTTCGGATTATTTCGCGGATTTATTTTGATTTTTGGTTCCCAGTTTTGAAGTTGTCCAAAAATATCTCAAATAGCTTGTACTTTTGACTTTTTTTAGTTTTTATTGACGTTTAAACTTTAATACACATACTTATTTTATACAAAATTTCATACCTTAAATTCTTTCAAACGTTACACTTTAAGTCCTAGTCATATTTTAAACCGATAACCGAAAAGTAATTTCCTATAACTTTAATTAATTATTTACAAAATAAATACACTCAACAAAGTGTTCAAATAAGAAAACAATCAAACGGCATATTATAGCGTATTGAGTCTGTGGAAAATTACGAATTCGTCGACATTTTTAACGTTACAAAATAACATCTTTACAAAATTAATTGATTTTTGTGGAAAACTTTGTGTCGATTAATTTTACTTTTGGATCTATACCACCAATTGATTTCAAGTTTCATTCCTATTGGTTTTTCAGTATTTTTGTATATATTTCTCAAAAACTTTATATCAACTAATTTATGATTGACATTTCGTTTTGTAGGTACATTATGGACACAAAAAAGGAGGATGTATATATTATTAGATGTTTTAACTTATTATGTTCACCAATTCTAGTCCAGGGTATAGCCATAAATTTATAACTAGCGACTTTCCCTCGCTTCGCTTGGATGTGTGATGCTTCTCTAGATACCTACTCGGGTTACAGTCACAATTTCATGGGTTTTATTTTTTTGCGCGGAACCCTGCTTCTTCTTTAAAAATAAAAATAGCCTAAGTTACTCCTTATAACATCAGCTATCTAGCCTATCTGCCAATGAATGTTTCGGATTCGTGTTTTCTTATAAGTACCTACAGTATATAATATTTTCATACGCAAAGAGCTGTTATTTTGACATTACAAACAGGCAGTTCAATTTTATTTATCTGTATGGAAAATAGTTCGATCATTGATCAGCCTTATATAAAATTCTGCTTATGTTGGCATGCTTCAGGCATTACATTTTTGCAATATATCTATTTAATTTTCAATTAATTTTTATTTTTCAATTAAATACTTAAATTATGTAATTGCAAATTTAGTTTTAAATTTTATAATTTACTTATAAAAATATAAATATTAATATTTAGAATGTAGAATATATTATAATAAAAAACAAAAATTCTGCCGCTTTTTATAATCACTGTTGGATTATATCTTAACGTAAGGGGGATGGATATTAGGTAACCAAACCAAGAACAAGATTAGTAAAAACTTGCAACGCTTGTCAAAATTCGTATAAAAATAACGAAGTTTTATGAGTTCTATGAGTATTTATTAAGTTCTATATACATTTCCCCCAATGTGCGTTCACCTTGCCGTGGTGCGGGGGTTCACTGGCGTCCGGCAGTTCAGCCGGACGCGAAGCCAAGAAAGGAGGAGGTGACCCGCTTCGATGGGCGGTATTTGCATACGGGTTCTCCTGGTACTTCTCTGACGGCAGAGTGGAAAAACCCCATGCTTATTGTGGTCTGCTTCAGCAGACTTGCCGTCGGGGCGTCGTGGTTGAGTGCGGAAGCGATCCTGCGACGCCCCATTAAGACGGGGGAGATTTTGTTGGGTTTTAGTGGGTAGTATTGGCTTTTCTAGCCGGTGAGTCCTACATAACCTCTTGTATGTCTACAAGTGTTACGCGTAAATGCATTTACCAACATTAAAAAAAAGTTCTATATACATACATTTGTACTATTATGCGTGAAGATTGTCGCTACTTTACAATACCAAGGATAAAGATTGCTCATCAATATGAATGTCATCAAAGGGGGCGACCATTCACTAAAAATACTAACTCGACTAGTTTATTTACTTTAAATTTTGTATAATACTTGTAGGTAATATGAGGAAACACTTGTGGTGAGGTATGCTATGGCTAACTGAGGAATTATGGCATTAATTCAGGGTTAGAACGATTTGGTATCACATAACGCAATGTTTCCTCCATGATAATGCACTTTATTACGACATTTTATAGAACGAATATTGTAATATGCGCGTAATGTTCTGTAATATTTATTTAAACTAGATTTGAAGATCTGAAAGTATGTAAAAATTAAAAAAATATACATATGTTTTCCTTATAGCCTCGTCTTAAGATGATTGATTTAAAAAAAAAAACGTTTTTCAAGGATTATTAATCCTTAGGGCCACTTGCACCAATTTTCTTAGTTTGATTTAAAAGTTTTAAACATTTTATGCAAATTTTATGAAAAAATATACCTACTTTAGCCATTTACATCAAATTTAAATTATGCAATGACAACAGAATTACAAAATTTAAGCAATACAGCACCAATACTGTTCAAGTAAAATGTGATATGAGTAGAGACGGACATACGATAATGTAAGGGTTCATTTTTGCCTTCTAAAATAATTGATTGTTAGTTTTAAATACATATTGATGACTTTCAATTTTATGAAATATTTTGTTGAACTCAGCGCTGTGTTATTTATAGAGAAGGAAACGACTCTAAAAATGTATTGCAACTATAATAAATTGATTGCATGATTCTCATATGATGCATACTTTGTTAGATGTAATTTATAAAGGAATAATATATACGTGGAAATTAATATATTTTTTTGTTTGATTTACTTCATGAAGGAAAAATTTAAAGGAAAAAGAATAAAAAGAATAGTGATTAGTAATTACTTAATTAAGCGTTAAGCCATTTAGAAGCACCAAACATCTTACTAAATTTGTCTAAATTAATTTCAAAACATCCTTTAAAATCAAAATATATAAATATATGATGATGTTCTCCTAGCCTATTCCGGCCGCGGCGGTCAATCTCATTGAGACTAGCCAACTGCGTAGTAGATATTATAGTGCACAAGTGTACGCGCAGACACAAGTGCACTCTCTATTCCTGTCACTCTCATACTCTGGTGGGACGAACACTCGACACGACCAGTGAGAGTTAAGGCGCAGGACCGACGGCTTTACGTGCTCTCTGAGGCACGGGGGTGAAACACCGCCAACTTCCCAACTCCAGGCTGTTACTGAGACTTTCTATACAGAAAGACATAATAACTAAACTTGGCCCGACCCGGGACTCGAACCCAGGACCTCCGGGTGTGCAGCCGTACATGCTAGCCACTACACCACCGAGGCAGTTACCATATTATACAATTGTATAATATTGTTAACATACTCGTGTATACAATTAATAATCACACGTTTTATTTAATTTTTAAATTGCCTTATCAGAATATATATACATATATACATATATACGTTTGGCTCAGTTTGTAGTGATCCTACTTGCTGTGCCAGCGGTCGCGGGTTCGAGTCCCGCTGGGGGCATTCATTTGTGTGATGAGCACGAATAGTTGCACTCCAGTCATGGTTGTTTATATTTATAATATGTATGTATTTAAAGTTATATATGTGTAGTGTATCAACTATCTGGTATCCATAACACAAGCCTCGTAGCTTACCATGGAACTAGATGGCGTTGTGTGTTAATGTCCCCACATATTTATTATTTATTATTATTTATTGTTTTTTAAATTATAGAGTACTTCCGTGCCATTTTTCCAAATTAAGGTATAATTTTGTCGTTTCTAAAATCCATATTGTCATAACTTTTAAGACGTGAAAAATTTTAATCTCTTCCGTAACAAATCAAAATATTTTTTTCATTAAAATGTCAAATATTCGCGTAAATCTAAGAAGAAGACGACGAAGTTAAAAATTATTTTAATTTCAAAGCTTAATATAGTTATCCGGAAAGGCAATCACAGAGTTATTCAGGTTCATAGTTTTTTTTTTCTTTTCTGATAATTGGCGCCTGGCGCTTTGTCACTCGTTCAAGGATATAGGTAATTTTGTATTATGACTGTGCGTAAAATTATTATTGCGTAATACCTAATGTTAATATTTATATGTTCATTCAAATATATATTTTTAATTTCTTATAATATTTTATTTAAAGTGCAACCTTTGAATTAGATATTTATAGCCAGTTAAATGAAATAAATATGAGGAAAACTTCGGAATGAAAGATTAAGCTATAAATTTTTATATCAAACCTTAGTTGTAGCATTTCATATATTGGCTCAAAAGTCTTATATAAATGTCATAAGATTAAACTGCTTTCTTTGTTCAAAATCAGATTTGTAGTCGTTATAAAATTCGTTGAGAAAATTCTCCACTAATCTGTCCATCTTAAGCAATATTTAATCTTCGAAATTCGAATTCCAAATCTTCCAAAACCGTTCTTGAGTTAAACCGCAAAGAAAAAAGAAAATTAGAGAAATTATTTGAACTTTCCAAGAACTGTCCCATAAACAGGAAGGTCAACACAAGGTTCAACATGTCATTACCACACGTGGATCATCAATAAGCGTTCAACCAAAATTAAATGTAAAATGTCAATTAATTAACGTCATTTAAATAACAAAATATAAATAATGGAGAAAGAATTATTTTTAAAATTGTTGTTAGACCTACACTCAAGAAGTAGAGGTAGAGGAGTACCTATTTGGTAGATGAATGAAATTGTTTACCAGTAATATTAGAGAATTTCGTATTGACAAAGTGAGTGTACCTATGTAGGTACTTTATGCCAATATAAAATATAATTTTACATCGAATTTTTCCCCATTTTTAGCCGACTTTCAAAGGCGAGGCTTATACCATATTATTATTAATATTATAAATGTGAGAGTTTGTGAGTATGTATGGATGTTTGTTACTCTTTCACACCGGAACGGCTGAACGGATCTGGATAAAATTTGGCATAGAGATAGATTATAGTTTGGAATAACACATAGTTTATGTTTTATCCCGGAAAAATATTCGGTTTCCGTGGGATAGGTTTGATTTTGTTTTGCTAGAGACGAACCCGAGCAAAGTGAGGGTGAGCCGCTAGTAACTTATATATTTGCCAAGTGTCAATATACAGTAGATATAAACTTCACTGACTATAGTAAACAAAAACTTATTACTAAGTATCATCACAGAACATATTGAAGAGAGTATTATGACATATTTCCTAACGTTACGCCCTTAACACTAGAAATTATCAATATTAACTCTTCGTAGGGTCATAGATATAATATCTTTTATCGTTTTGATAAGATCTGATTATTGAAAAAGATGTCAAAATATACAACATCAAATATTTAGAAATGTGATATATTATGACGATAACATAAGATTCTGCATAAATATTAATGTAGGGCATATTAAACACATTAATATCCAATTTAAAATTTTCGACTATTTACAGAACACCTGTGTGATTTTAACAATTTATATCTATACATAGGTATAATAAAATTCTAAATGAGTCCAATCTGTACATTAAATGTTATTTGGAGGCCTTATTGAAATAGCCATTATTATCGATACAGAAGCCGAATCTGTCTGCCTGGAAAACCACTCGATAGATCTATATACCAACCGCTAAAACGTACCAAGGGACGAACCCGAGCGGAGCGAGGGTCAGTCGCTAGTAATTAATATATTAACTGTTAGACATTTAATTAAATTTTCTAATAATATCACAATTAGGACAATCAGTAGGACAGAAATTCAGTCCAATTAAATTTATAAAGTGTGTATATGAATAATTACAGTAATAAATTTTATAATTGAATTTGTTTGTTGAATCGTTTTAAGTTGAATGCTGTACAATTTACAAGGGAATTGTTCCAAGGCAACGGAAAAAGAGGTGTGTAAATATTTTCATGCCGACAAAGATAATTTTATAATAGCCTAAGTTTATAATTGTAGGAAATTTATATCGGTAGCAAAGGCGGAAAACCACTGGACCTGTATTGGAATTTTTTAAAAGAGGAATCATGATACTGTAGTTTTGATACTTGATTTGTGGAGTGCATGAAATTAGTGTTTTTTATGTGATTATTTAAATTTTTACAAAATCTCTCGGAAAAAAAATTATACATAGCAGCTTATTGACGTCAAACTTACGTCAAATATACCTAACGGTATTTAAGATGTGACATTTTATTTTGGGATTTTCCCTTCGAAATTGGATAATTAATAAACAAAATTAGTATCCTCTTATATATTAGCATAATCATGTATAGTGCATTGTTCTGTTACGACTTATGATTTTTGTGCTAGGTCTTTGAGGTCCATACAAAGTCCAAGTCCAAACAGTCCGTAAAGTACATGATTAATTTCTACACCTTCATTATTAAGGACAGATTTTTAAAAACAATGTCCGAACAATATAAAAAATATGGTCTTAAAGCAAATACTATTCTATGATTTATAGTTTTAAAACAGATAAAAAATGATATCCCGCCCGACTTCCAAGAAGGGTGTATCACATTTAGGTATCTATACCTTAGATGCGTCACTTCCGAATTAATAAAGTAGTTCTAATACAATAAAAATAAATAGATACCTATAATATGAAATTATTCAGAAGCTATTTTTATATATAAATGCACATTTACAAGGTTCATTATGGGATGTTTTAAAATATCTCTTGAAGTTAATTGACTTCTGTAATATTCCTATGACTAAGTCGGTAAAAACCTCGAACGATGGTCCGATATATCATTAAAAAGATTTCCGACCAAAGTAATCTAAAGTAATTCGCAGTCCAATTAAAATGAATTCATTGAAACGAGTCATTCTACTTTATAAAAATGCGACATGTTAAAACAACCGGGTATATTCCTATATATAAAAAATACCAACGTACCTATATATTTATTAATTGCATACAGCTAAACGAGAAGCCATTTTTTATTACATATTCAATTGAATACAGATGAAGAATTTTCGAATGTTACTAGTAGGTTGTTACAGAGTCGCAGTTAAGTGTAATTTAAAAAAAACAATGGCAAATGGAGTAAGTAGGAAGTAATTTTGATCGAATTCAAAAAAAAGGGAAGAGTGTGTGAAATTTTAATGATTTTTTAATTTTTTGCAATAAATTGTCTATGTGGCATTCTCCATAAATGTAAAAAAATATTTAAAATTAAAAAATCTAGTTATACATAACCACACGAATACATTTTATAAGCTTTCAATAATTCCTTCTTATATTAGTTAGTTCTTAATGCTACGGAAAATTTCTCCATCTGTCAAATTAGTATAAATAAATTGTTGGGTTATTTATATACCTTGGCAGAATGAATTATTTTAAGTTGTTCAATTACGTATATGTTACCTATTACAATGCAATTGAAACGTTCACTTTGAATGGCAATAAGTAATTTTATTGTACTCTATATTGTAGAACGGAAATTGAATGTTACTTGATTACGTGCTCTTAAACATATTTATATGGAAACTAGTATTGCCCGCGGCTCCGCTCGCGTTAATATGACCAAAAACCAAATTCTTAGGTTTTACATATTAGTATACTCTTACATTGCAGTTTTTGTATTTTTTCTAAGAAATGAGAGATTTTCCAGCGGTAAAAAGTATCCTATATGTTGACCCGGATAACCAGCTATCATCATACCAAATTTCATCAAAATCTGTCCAGGGGTTTTCTCATGCGGTAACAGACAGACAGACAGACAGACAAAAATTCTAAAAACTATACTTTCGCACTCTGTATCGATAATAATGTCTATTTCAATTAGATTTTCCAAAAAATATTTAATGTACAGATTCGGCTTAGTTACAATTTTATTATATGTTATATGTACATGCAAATAGTTGACATATCTTCCCAGAATTGGTGATAATTTATTGATGTAAAAGCGGTGTCCTTAAAATTATTTTTTTAACAGTTTAGAAAATAATATATTAATAGGTATATTTTATTTTCTGTTATACAATTATTTTAGATCATACTCGTGTTACAAACACGTGACTAGATTACAAAAGAAAGGAATAATATTCTTTTCTGATTTTTTCTCACAATATCAACTGACGACACGTTTGGCTCAGTTTGTAGTGACCCTACTTGCTGTGCCAGCGGTCGCGGGTTCGAGTCCCGCCAGGGGCATTCATTTGTGTGATACGCACGAATATTTGTACTCCAGTCATGGGTGTTTGTACTTATAATATGTATGTATTTAAAGTTATATATGTATAGTGTATCAACTATCTGGTATCCATAACACAAGCCTCGTAGCTTACCATGGAACTAGATGGTGATGTGTGTTAATGTCCCAACATAAAAAAAATACTAAAGGCAAATTTCAACATTGAATAAGGTGGCGGGACCGACGGTTACAACTTGTCATTATGTCAATATGCCAATCATGATTTTTGCACCGTTACACACTGAAGACGAAATAATTTACTTAATAAATTCACAGAGCAGTTTTTTTAAAGGATTTCAAGTTATATGATGTATTAAATCGTGTGAAGATAACTTATACCTAACATAGAATGTTATAGTACACAAGAAAAAACATATTATAAAGAGGTAAAGAACACTTTGGAAATCACCCAAAAAGTCAATACTGACGCCAGTACCTATTGAATGTAAGCCGTAAAAGAGAATCCAATCAAGGAAAAGAATTGGTTTCAAATTTTGTGGTATTTATTAATAATTAAGTAACAGCAAAGAAATAAACTAATTTTCGTGGAAAATATTATGTACAACGCAAAAAAATCTTCTTCCATTTACTTTTGTTTTTGTTATTCATAGCTAAAGCTATAATTTAAAGCAAACGTTTCGAATAAAAATAGAGAAAAAAGAAATCTCTATGTATAATTACTCTACGATCAGTTCCGGATGTGCTTTTTAAATATAAAGATGACGATGATTTCTGTCATGTTCCTTGGCAGGTAATTTTTTTTTATATTTTTAAAAGATAACTGTTTGAAGTGTCGTTGAATAAGTTTGTAATAATAATAACTAAATCAGGTTAAATCTATAAGTCATTACTTATTAATGAAAAAAAATTAATTTTATCTATTCTATATTTATTAATAAATAATAATAAATAAATATGTTGGGACATTAACACAGCACCATCTACTTCCATGGTAAGCTACGAGGCTTGTGTTATGGATACCAGATAGTTGATACATTACACATATAAAACTTGAAATACATACATATTATAAATATAAACACCCGTGACTGGAGTACAAACATTCGTGCTCATTACACAAATGAATGCCCCCAACGGGACTCAAACCCGCGACCGCTGGCACGGCAAGTAGAGTCATTACAAACTGAGCCAAACGTGTCGTCGAAATTCGTTATTCTACATATATACACCTTTGAAGTAATACAATAAAATAATGGTGTGTAAAAATATTATAGTAAAAGTTTTATATAAGTTAATAGTTGAGTAGAGTAGTCCTTCTTCTTCTTCCTCTTCTCCCTGCCCATTTCCCAATCACTTGGGGTCGGCGCAGTACATCTTCTGTACTGCTGATAGGATTTGGCAAAGATTTTACGACCGGCCGCCTGCCTGACGTCAACCCTCCTTGGGAATGCTCTCTTTGTCTGAATGGTATTGCGGAAGTCTTGTAACATGCACTTTCGATTTTTTGTCTTTTAAACATTTTTTATACTAGTAGAGTAGTCCTTGATTTGTTTTAATAAAAAAAATCACTTAATACTTTCTTAGATTTACGCGAATATTTGACATTTTAAATAAAACTATCTTTTCGGATTATTTCGCGGATTTATTTTGATTTTCAACCGACTTCAAAAAGGAGGAGGTTCTCAATTCGACTGTATGTTTTTTTTTTTTTTTTTTTTTTTTTTTTTTTATGTTTGTTACCTCAGAACTCCGTCATTTATTAACCGATTTGGACAATTTTTGTTTTGTTTGAAAGGGTATACTTCCAGATTGGTCCCATTTAAATTTCAAAAAAAAATACCACCCCTAAGGGTGGAAAAACAACTAATAATGAATTTAACCTACTTCTAATTGTCATATTGACTTGAAACTTTGCAAGTATTTCTATTTTCGTTGATAATACAGTGGTTCAGTGTTGTTGACCTGATCTGATGGCAAGGCCAGAAGGTGGATAGGTGGAACTCTTCAACGGCTAATAGTAGATACTTTGAGTTTGGGCTTATTTTGTTTGATTTGACAAGCCTAACACGTTAGAATCCTTACTTTGCTACTACTGTCTACACTAAAAAGGGAAAAATAAAAACTTTTTAACAAAAAAATAAAAACCGACTTCAAACAAAAGCACTAAAAAGTAAAAAATAACTGATTGGTAGTTTTCATTTACTATACATACCTAATCAAATATTTTCGAAGTCGGTGTGCTTTGGCTAAGTAATTAAAGCCTACCTATTAAATACATACCTAATCAAATATTTTCGAAATCGGTGCCAGCCCATATAAAGCAAAGCACACCGACTTCGAAAATATTTGATTAGGTATGTATAGTAAATGAAAACTACCAATCAGTTATTTTTTACTTTTTAGTGCTTTTGTTTGAAGTCGGTTTTTATTTTTTTGTTAAAAAGTTTTTATTGGTTCCCGACGTTTCGAATGCTTTACAGCAACGTCGTATACGTCGGTTTATTTTAAAAAATCATGATTTTTTTATCCATGATATGACTGGTAGTAACGTATACCTATTTACAATTTTATTAAAAACATACATTCGTTTGTCAGGATTTGTAGGTCAAAATCAACTTTATATTCGACAATTGTCGAACTAAAAAGCACCTTTGCGATATAACTTTTTATTTGCATTTTATTTGCAAATAAAAATATAAATAAAATAAAACTTAAATAATATATGAAGTATAATTACGTATAGGGAACTTTTTTTTATAATAAACAGTTATTTTTTTAATAGAAACACACGTTTGAGTTGAAGGTCGTGCAAAGTAGAGTTTATTTGTATTTGATTAACGAGGCGCCAAGTTTTTGTGTGTCTATCGTTACTCAAAATATAAAAATAGATATTTGAATAAATATTTAAATTGTAAATCATAACTTAAAAGACTAGTTAAATGATCCAGGCAATACCTGCCATTATTTAAGCACAATTTTCTTTTATAAAATTTGGAACTAGTTACTTCTTGTTATAATTTTAGAGAAGAGTATAAAATGTCAAATGCTTGAGTAAATCTAAGAAAGTATTACCATAGAGTGTGTATATTTCTAAAAGTATAAATAAGATTTTGAATTATAACAAGCTTTTAAATACAAAGTGACAAATGATAATCCTTACGTTTTTATTAAATCAGAGCGTAAAGGCTAAGGCTTAAGTATTAACAGGAAATTATTTATAAACTCTATACTTAATATACAGTTTACTATTACATTAACGGAATCACCGATAAAATAATACTTACTTTGAAAACCCTTAAAATTATTTAATGTTTTAGTATAGAGTTTATAATAGGTATGTTTATACTAAGGCTTTCAGTGTCGTAATATTCACGTAGTCCCGGGAAAAAAATCAAGATTCGATCCGGTCTCAAAATTCCCGGGAAAATCGAGACTTTTGAGACTTAAGTGAAATAATTACCGTTATTCAAAAATCTACTAAACCACCAGTATTTATTTAATTCCTGTTACGTGACAGGTCTACAAAGTGGATAAAGTGGAGTCTCGAGTTTCAAAAATAAATAATATTCCTGGGATGAAAGCCCTAGGCTATTTCTTACCAAGCTTAACGCGTCTGTTTTACGCATAGAATTGATGATTGGACAGATGTGTGTATATATATATATATATATATGTAATAAGTAATAAAGCCTGGAGATGGCTATTTTACCATTAGAAAATTACGAAAATTTTAAAAGGTAATATTTTTTAAACTTTATATTTAAGATTTGCTTTATGATTAATTATTATAGAAAAACTAACAGTACTGTGATGTTAGCCTCCTTTAATGATTACCTCCTACAAGTTAACTTTTACAGTTATTTATTTATAATTACCGCACATTAGCACAATCAACGTATTTATCAGCTTTTTTATCCTTAATTAGCTTCATTATTAACAGTAAACACAAGTTATTACTTATAAGGCAAAATATATGTTAACAATCCTTACTCTCTGTTATGTTATACATGAAAAAGTGTAAAAACGTATTATTATTTAAGTATATGCTAGTTTATTACATTTCCTTATTTTCACATAGCTACGGATGAATTCAAGTTCAAGTGCCCGTGGACAGAGGCAGTTGGAAGTTTTTTTTTTTTTGGATATATAGTTAATTCTTGGGCGTGACATATTGACATATTATGCTACTTATTATTACTTCACGTCGTTATACGCTATTAGTATATATTAAGACTAGCATTGCCCGCGGCTCCGCCCGCGTTCAGATGACCAAAAACCAAATTCTTAGGTTTTACATATTAGTATACTCTTACAATGCAGTTTTTGTATTTTTTCTCAGAAATGAGATATTTTATAAAAAGTATCCTATATGTTGACTCGGATAACCAGCCATCATCATACCAAATTTCTTCAAAATCTGTCCAGTGGTTTTCTCGTGATGCGGTAAAAGACATACAAAAATTCTAAAAACTATAGATTTGGACTCAGTATCGATAATAATGTCGATTTCAATTAGATTTTCCAAAAAATTTTAATGTACAGATTCGACTTAGTTACAATTTTATTATATGTATAGAAGATACTGAAAGATGTGTGAAGTAAAGCGGTGAAGGTCCTGAGAGAAGCAGACGCCGATAGCTAATCACTACGAGTTATAAAACAAAATCCACACGCCGCGTCTGTCTATCTAAACGCGATAAACTCAAAAACTACACAACGGATTTTCATACGGGTTTCACCAATGGATGGAGTGTTTTAAGAGAAAGGTTTATGTGCATAATTTATTAGGTTTTGTATAAACTCGATTAAATATGACGATGGCTGTTAGAGGTCGGAAAAAATTATGCCTACTGGGCTTACATGGTCTTACTTGGCCTACATGGCTTGACTGACGTGCGACGCATAAACCAATAGAGTTATATGAAAACAATGTATTACAGAATTATTCCGCTTAAAAAAATCTATTAAAGCATAGAAAAATTATGCTATAGTGTTAATGTACAATGTACGATTCTAGGGATGCACTCGAGTGAGGGTAAGTAGGTAGTAAGTTATAAAATTTCAATAACAGCTCTGAATAAATTCAATTGTAATTACCTACAATATCCAATTAAAATTAGTAAATACTAATATTATAAATGTGAAAGTGTGTTTGTTGTTTGTCTTTCTTTCACGTCGAAACGGTTTGGCGGATTGGCGTGATTTTTTGTGTGGAGATAGTTGGAGGGCTGGAGAGTGACATAGGCTACTTTTTACCGCGGGAAATTATCTTTTTCGCGCGGGAAAACACGTTATAATACAATCCAAAAAAAATATTTATGATCAGAATTACTTGAAACTTGGTATAAATGCTCTTCAATACAATTTATTAAATACATATTTTAGCATTTTTCGAAATTCATCCCATAACGGGGTAAAATAGCGGATGAAAGTTTGTATGGAACCTACCATTTTAGTTCTTTTTGTAGTTTTAGCGCGAGCGAAGCCGCGGGTTCTACTAGTATTTACTAAGAATGAGTACACTTAATTCAAATATATTTTATTCATTATTTGACAGTAAATAGTAGCGAGTGTTGCGGTCATTCTACATTATAAATAACCGACATGCAAATATTTATTGAGTTAGCGTCAAAGTTAACAAAAAATTTCAAGATATATTTTGTGTGTACTGACGTTGATTGATCTTTAAAGTTGGTGGTTAAGAAATCAATAAGTAATTTTGATAATGTGATCAAACAGTGCGCGTGTGCTATAAAATATCTATTTTTAATTCGCACGTCAAAGACTAGAAAAACAAACAGATATAAATTTTATGAGACATTTTTGATGGATAACAGCAGATTTCTAAACAATGTTTATTAGTTAAGCTATTTTGATAAGCCCACTCGTCCGCTAACTATTTTTAAAGACCGGAAAGACTGAATTCGTTTGTTTCGTGAAAAATATATTAAATAGCAACTCACCCTCGCTTCGCTCGGGTACATCTCTACGTATGTTTTTATTGTTAGTATAGATTTTTTCCCGCAGTAAAAAGTATCCTAAATGTTGACCCGGATAGTCAGCTATCAATATCATCATACCAAATTTCATCTAAATCTGCCCAGTGTTTTTCTCGTAATGCGTTTCCAAACAGACAGACAAAAAATTCTAACAACTATAGATTCAGCTTCTGTATCGATAATAAAGACTATTTATGTATAGATTCGACTCAGAATTTTATTATATGTAATATATATATTAATTATCGTACCGCAATAAAATTTTCGTAATTCAATTAAATTATAACATTTAAGATAGATACATAAAAAGATAATGTCAATAAAATATAAAGTTTCTTATATGTATATATTTTTATAATTTAAAATGCACGTTTATATCCATACCAATATTATAAAAATGTGAAAGTGTTTGTTTGTTTGTTTCTTCGTTTGTTTGTTTGTTTGTTTGTTTGTTTGTCCTTCTTTCACGTCGAAACGGAGTGACTGATTGGCGTGATTTTTTGTGTGGAGATAGTTGGAGGGCTGGAGAGTGACATAGGCTACTTTTTACCGCTTGAGCTTATCTAAATCCCACGGGAAAACACGTTATAATAGAATAAAAAAATATTTATGATAAGAATTACTTGAAACTTGGTATTAATGCTCTTCAATAAAATTAAACAAACACGTGTTTTAGCATTTTTCGAAATTCATCGTATAATTGGGGGGTAAATAGGTTTAATAGGATAAAAGTTTGTATGTAACTACCTTTTTAAAGACTTTATGCAGTATTAGCGCGAGCGAAACCGCGGGTTCTACTAGTATTATTTATTTATTTGTACTATGTTATGACCCCATTCTACACATATAAGTTAAGTTTATTATTTATTTTAATATGCAAACAACCTTAGTCAAACGGTGTACCTACATGGCTGCTAGCGCGCGCTGTTTATTTTTCGCTTATCGGAATCTTTCAATGGTTGGCACGCATTGCATCTACATTGAAGCATTCCATGTGTCAACTTTCCATTGACTTCTACGTATATACAATTGACTACTAGGAGGGATATAAAGGAGAAATGGTAATTATAACAAGCTAAGTTAGTAGCTGAATTGGTAGAATGTGCGTGAGGACGGCCGCAGACAGCGCGTCTACTCGACGCCGTGATATATTCGGTATTTTATGCGATTTTGGCCCTTACCTGAATAGTTATAGAATTAAAATTAGTTAATATTCTTTTCAGTGAGTAAGTTTATTATATTCGTTCTAGAAGCTTATATTTGCTTTAGATTTCCATGTAAATGTCGTTCATCAATTACTCAAATACAAAGAAAAAACCCGCTTACACTGAACGTAACGTACACGATGTTATTGTCTAGTTCAAATGAGTGCACCAAATCCCATAGATACGTAAGGTAAATTTATATTTTATTGAAGCACACTCATAACGATACGACTTTATTATAACGCATGATCATAAATACAATTGCATCTTCATGTTTAATTACTATTCATTTCCTGACGTCAGCCGCTGGACTGAAAATTAAACCTTAGAGCATGAGTCACGGGCAAAATTAATTTGAATTTTCTAGACCCAGATCGTTTTATGAAGTGTCACAAGACATACGCGTACATATATTTATTAGTTTTCAGCATATCGTTTTCATTACGTAAAGTATACATATTTTTAACTGGTATTACTAATAGATCCATCGCCCCACTTGATATTTTTTCCTGATAGCAGGCGCTAATTACTTAAGGTATTCATTATACAACATTAGTTTCAGTTTTGCAATACCGAGAATTCGATGAGAAATCTAAATTGTTCAAAGTAATTTTATATGTACTCGCCGTTATTATTGCTCATATAAGATGTTTCAATAAAATAAAAGAAAATAGAAACAAAAAACTTATTAAACCTTATTATTTCTCAGCAAAGTAAGTGTTTAGAACTCATAAAAAATTTAAATTCGTAATAAACAATTGAATTCGAACATATATGAAGAATGAAGATAAAGAAGAGCTAAAACACATTCTTAACAAAAATAAAATGCAATTTGAATCAAAGTCCGTACACGTGTAAAAGATAATGTTATAGCTATCATTCACGCTGAGGTTAGCGTGCCATATTTTAATATTATACTTTTTAATATGAGGATTCAACGAACGAAGTGCGGCGCGCGCGCAGACGATGACGTAAAGCCCTTCCAGCCAAAGTTCAAGCAAAAAAAAAAAAGAATTTTCTCAAAATTAAGCAATTTGATTTGTTTCATTACACAACTAATCATAGGTGTAATTTTTATTCAAGTCTATTCATTCCGCAACCAGAACGAATAAATGCCATCTAATTTAATTTAATGTATTTTTTGTTCTTTAAAAGATTATTAAATGTATTTCAAATTTATTGAGAGGTCATTGTTTTTGTTAGTGTTAATCGTTAACTGTAAGCGGTCGTTGGACGGTTGGACGCAGGAGCGGCGTGGTGTGCTCGGCGGCGCTGTGCCTCGCTTGCGTAATAACTGCGTTTTGCACCGCTTGTTAACTTGCTTACATTTCGAAGAATGCCAGTACATTGCAATTTTTTTATTATATTACATCATGTGCATTTATAAAGATGAGAGTAGGCTTCAATTTTATATTCAATTTTATATTACAGTAGTTTAATTAGGCATGGTATGTTACTATGGGTCACAACGTGCTGTTCGATAGCTTTTAACCTTCCTCAGTAAGTAGGTTATATAATGCTAAAAAAATTCTCAAATGGGAACGGTAGTTCCTGAGATTAGATACAGAAAAAAAATATAACTTTATATATTAGTAAAAATAATTTTCTCGTTTTTTACTAAAAAGCACTTTCTTACTATTCTTAGCTAAAATCTCGCTTTTTTATTAAAAATAATTGTTCGTCGTCTTTTCCTAAAGGATGAGTGATTAAATAAAATCTCTAGAAACATAAAATTGTACTTAAATTGTTGCTCACACTGCTAACAAATAAAGCGAATAGGTACTATTAAATTTGTTTAAATAGAGCTAGTTTTTATATATGCATTAAGTAAGAAAAAACTTTGTGGTACTATGTAGTAAAAACAGTAATTAAATATTCTTAGTCAAATTCAAGCTTCCTGTTATTGGTAGGTATGAAGTAGAGTGAAGGGTGTGTCAAATTTAGTAAAAAACACATTCATAGTAGATATATTAAATATAAGTTACTGGAAATATCAGTATAAAAAATAGTTTGTTAGTGCTTGCTTACCAATCTGAAATTAATGATTAAAAAAATGAAAATGTTTCAATATTATTAAGTTCTAGTGACACACTCTCGCCGCGCTCTTAAAAATTCTGTCTTCTTCCAATATTCTTACTACAACTAATCTATACATATAATAAAATTGTAACTAAGCCGAATCTGTATATTAAATATTTTTTGGAAAATCTTATTGAAATAAACATTATTATCGATACAGAGGCCGAATCTATAGTTTTTTGAATTTTTGTCTGTCTGTTTGTCTGGTACCGCATCACGGAAAAATAACTGGAGGGATTTTGATGAAATGTGGTATGGTGATAGCTGGTTATCCGGGTCAACATATAGGATACTTTATACCGCGGGAAAATATCTCATTTCTGAGAAAAAATACAAAAACTGCAATGTTAGAGTATACTAATATGTAAAACCAGAGAATTTGGTTTCTGGTCATCTGAACGCGGGCGGACTCGCGGGCAATGCTAGTCAAATATTTAATTATTTATCATATATATATATATATATATATATATATATATATATATATAGATAGATAGTCATATATTTAATTATTAATATCAAGCTTGAGAGAAATACGTGACAATTTTTTTGTAATGAAACATTTTTTGTATTCTTTATTCATAAACACATAAGGTCACAATTAATTAATTTTAAATACGGCGTATATTTTTTCAAATTCCTCACACACCCACATTCCTTTGCACTTTTACCTCTGCATCTAATACAATTAGCGGGGGAACTAACCTGCCGTAAAAGTTACATCAGTCGGCTAGATCTAAGTGACCTTAAACTCAAAACTACCTGTCGTTACAATGACGTTTGAAAGTATTGCATTGCATCATATTTTATAGTAGAAGAATTCTAGACATAGAACTGTAATCGTTCAGTTTAATAAGCTTAACTGAGCAATGTAAGGCAAAGTTTTTTTTATTATAACCTCAAATAAATCTATCGATAAATAAGAATGCAAAGGTTTGAAATGAATTATAATTTATTAATAGAAATTAAATTAATTTTTTAGAAATTTATAAACGACTAGTAGGAAAACCAAAACAAACCTATCCCACGGGAACCGTACATTTTCCCGGGATAAAAATTAGCTTATGTGTTATTTTAGACTATAATCTATCTCTATACCAAATTTCATCCAGATTTGTTCAGCCGATTAGGCGTTAAAGAGTAACAAACATCCATACATACTCAAAAACTTTCACATTTATAATATTAGTATAGAAGTATAGACTAGCGACTCACCCCCGCTCCGCTCGGGTTCGTTCCTGCTTACGTTTTAACGTTTAGTATAGATTTATTAGAGATAAGATATTTACCTGCAGTAAAAAGTATCCTATATAATTGATATGTATGATAATTAGCTATCATCATACCAAATTTCATCAAAATCCCTCCAGTGGTTTTTCTGTGATGCGGTAACAGAAAGACAGACAAAAATTCTAAAAACTATAGATTCGGCCTCTGTATCGATAATAATAACAATTTTAATAAGATTTTCCAAGAAAATTAAATTTTTCAAATAATATTCAATGTACAGATTCGACTCAGTTAGAATTTTGATAAACAAATCTTAGTATTAAAACTAAAAAAAACAAATAGAAATAAAACAAATGCGAAAGTTTACAACGCTCTCTATGATTCATTGGAAATCCCTTTGTAATACAAAGACCACTTTCAACTGAAAGGATACTGAAATACATTAATAAAAAATAGCAATGTTACATGCTAAAATTATTTGTGCAAGTATAAAAACGTAATATAAAAACTATGAATAAGTACTAAGTAGTAGAGACATTAAATTAAACATTATTTTTACCGAGTGATTTTCATGTCATAGATTTATCTAAGTCCCAACAAAACAAAAACGTATAGTGTTGTTGGTAAGTCGTATTAAGATCGTAGAAGATTCTTGTCTACAGTACGCGCCATGTAAGTTGACTCAATGGAAGCTAAAAAATTGAGGCATCGGAAAATGTCTAAAAGTTCATTTCTTTCCAAATGATGTTCCTTGTTCCTCCTGTTCTTTGCAAAATTTGTGATATTATAATATATATATATATATATATATATATATATATATATATATATATATATATATAATATTAATTATAATATACTAAATTATATACTATAGCATAGGCATAAAATATCACAAAGAGGGAAAACTGTTTTATTTAACTTGAAATTGAGTTATTGAATACTAGTTTTTGTTTGCGTCGCCGCTCGCGTAATGAACGCAGAACAGTGCGGAGATAAAATGTAACCTATGTTACATCCCCTTGATACTTAAAAATCTTTGTGGTTCGAGTGTAAAAACTAAAAAGGTATTAAATTAACTACAGATTTTGTTAAAGAGTAATATTTAGGTTGTTTTGTATAACTGCAGTACACAGCTCTTTGTAGCAAAGCGAAAGGTACGCAAAATTAAAAAATGTCATCTTCATACAACGTACATCATATGTAGAGTTTATTACTGCATATTAATCTATGTAAACAAATAAAATATATACATTTTATGATTTTTGACTGTACGTATACTATCTTTTAGAGATATGTTATATGTACATACTAGCGGCTCACCCTCGCTTCGCTCGGGTTCGTCTCTAGGTTGATTCCCCATACAAACTTTCATCCCCATTTTCACCCCCTTAAGGGATAATTTTCGGAATAAAAAGTATCCTTTGTCCTTTTCAGGGTCTCAAACTATCTTTTGACAAAATTTCATCTAAGTCGGTTCAGTAGATCCAGAGATTACCCCCTACAACGTCAAAAACTCACAATTCACAAACTTTATCTCTTTAAAATATTAGTATAGATATAGCCTATAACCTTCCTCATTAACGGGCTATCTAATGCAAAAAGAATTTTGAAATCGGATTAGTAGTTTCTGAGATTAGCGCGATCAAACAAACAAACAACAAACAAACTCTGCCTTTTTAAATATTTGTATAGATTTAGAATATTTACTTTTTACATGTCGGAACTTATTTGCTTTAACGACTGACCACATGATTATAACCACATATACAGTATAATAAATGAAATAGATCTGTAGGTGTTTTTTTTTATTTACTTTATTAAAATCTCTACTAAGTGTTAAGTAAACTTGTGTGACTCATGAGTCATACCTATTTCGCTAATGCCATCTTGGTTACAGAATACGTACCTATGTATATGACATGCTCTTTAAGTATTTATATATCCTATTAGACAAGGAACTACTACTGTGTTAGAAATAATTGATTTAGAAAAATTGGTCAGAGAAAGTTAATAAGCTTGTTATTATCCACTTGTCTTTTTGAATATTTATAATAAACTGGTGTGTTGTAACTCTCTTCTCTTGCATCCTTAGATGTAGTTTATAGTTATTTATTTATCTCCCAGTATCTTTGCAAAAGATTATCAAATATAGCCTGTAACTTTTTATGGTAAAATCTTTTTCTATTGATGATAACCGAACGAAAATTCGTATAGTGGTGATGTGATGTTTCTGAAATTAGCCCAAACAAACACAAACTAAGCACAGCGAGGGATTTTAATTTACAATACGAGTATGTAGTGTTTAATTTTTAAATACAATTATTTTGCAGAAATTCATTGAACATGGTTTACTTATCTTTTTGAAATATCTAGTGTTTCTTTTGTTCTTAGACGCTTATTTTAAATACACACATAACAACAAATAAATAAAAGTCTACAATATCCCGTGACCTGTGACGTCCTAATCATTAGTCATGTGACACATTAAGCATGGTTTACATTATTCTTAAAAAGTTAATATAAATAATTAATAAATCTCAAATTAGAAAACATTTAGATATTTTTGGAACACCCTCTGAGTAACATAGTTCTATGAATCACATACTTATATAATATAACAAAAGTTCATTTTAAGCTTTTTTAATTCAGATACTTTTATTTTTTATATTAAAAAAAAACCATGGAAATATAACATGTAAAAATGCAAGTATTTCAACGCAGTTCTTCTACCACAAAAAGTTGTGAGATTTAATATAAAAACCTATTCGGTTAATTTCTTCAGTACCTATCTGGTCGAACATATCATGAATGGTTTCGAGAAAAGGATTTTACGGCTGTGCCTTTTTTGCCCGACTTGGCGGGGGCAATGCCATGCCCCAAATACATTAATATTTTGTAAAAGTCAGTAGATTAATGGAATCGAGCGATAATTTTTTATTTTCTGATCTCACTGCATGAGGCTAAAATAATAATATTAAAAGCCTGCAAGGCAATTTATAGTGAGCTGTTAGTACCAATAACACATTACACAGTCTTGAGATCTCAAACAATAATTATTCCCCGCCTTTGGCTTGTCTTCATTGACCGACCGTGACAGAGTGTAATAATTAAGTAATTAAAAGGGTGGATGTGTTCATCTGTGTCAAAACGGGAAAGTCCCCTCACGAGCTTTTTTGCGGTGGTAATCTGTTACTATTACGTAAGCTTCCCAAAAGCTATAAGAGATAAAAATAATAACAATATTTTATAACACGACATAAATGAAAGGCAGTGGTAGCTCAGTGGTAACGTGCTTGGGTAACCTAGTGAAGCGGGTTCAAATCCCGAGTCACGCACCTCTAATATTTCCATGTGTAAATAATTTCCAAAAAATCTGGTAAGTTTTCGAAAGACACGAAGTCCACCAACCCGCATTTGGCTAGCGTGGTGGACTATGACTGTATTGAAGGGAGGCCCGCGTCATACACAGGGGCGTTAAAAAGGGCTGAATACATACAAGATAAATGAATGAAGTATAGTATCTTCTATCTATAAAACTTTTATAGAAGCTTCGAGAAAATTAGTGAAGTCAATTTTGACTAGAAGACACGTGTACACATGCCTTAATAAAACAAAGCCCTAATAAAACAAGACGTATAGATCTCAAATAAACATAGTAATTATATAACCAAATAATCTTACACTTTCTTGTACAAAATGTAAATGTTTATATAAATTTGTTTTAAGATTATAAAATGTGACAAATACATAATAAATGTGGAGGCTGCGTGAAGATTATTGTATTTCTTTTATGGGCAACTACGACAACTTTACTGCAGTGACATTTTTATATTTCTATTGGCAACTATAAAAATATATTCTTTTTTCAGTGTATTTATTTTATTTATTATTTATTTATTATCTTTTTATGTATTACTTATAAAAAAATAACTAAAATATAACAAAATATTTGAAATTATTATTAAAATATCTTAACAAATGAAAAAGTTATGATTTAAAGTTGCGCTTGTAAGAATAATTTCATGGCGTCACACGACCTGAAAGACCGAAATTTGAATTCATTTTTTTTTATTTTGATCTATATTATAATTCCATTGTGTTAAATATAATACTAACAACATCAAATCCATTATAGATTTGCCAAACATCTATGTACTTGTGATTTTCCCGCCACATATTTACTTTGTTTGTAAGTTTGTAAATACATACAGATAGAACTTTCATTTTCTTTTTTAACCCCCGATGCAAAAGAGTGTCATAAGTTTGACGTCGATGTCTGTCTGTCTGTGTGTGTGTGTGTGTGTGTGTGTGTGTGTGTGTGTGTGTCTGTCTGTGGCATCGTAGCTCTCAAACGGATGGACCAACTTTGATGCGGTTTTTTTCATTTCAAAAGCCAGTTTCCTTGCGGTGGTTCTTAGCTATGTTTAGTTAATATCAGTCCAGCAGTGTAAGAGTATCAGCTCTTTTCCATAATGATTTTGGCGTATGATTACTCGATTAAGTGCTTCACGCGTGCCAGTGTAATAGTGTAATCGTTAAATGACAATTAATTTTTTAAATTTTAAATTTATAATTATTGTTCACTGCTATTGATGAGTAATGTATAAAATAAAGTTTGTTTATATATGTATGTCGGTATGTAAGTTCTAAAACTTACGCACAGGTCATTGAATGGACTTTGAATAATTGAATTAAGAAGTTATTTATTAAATTAGTTTGACGTAATACTGGAAAACAATATTTTAATTACTAGGAAAATCCAAATGACTTTTTGTGACACATTTTTATTAGCATTACTCTAGGTATCATAAAGATTTTTTTTTGTAATTTAGCATTGGTTTGCGTTAATATGACGTTTAATATAGTCATGATCAAAGTATCTAGTGATTTCTTAGAAAAATCTTTCTTTCATTCTTTAAAATTTTATTCTATTTATGTTCATAGTACATTTTTCAGTTTTATTACTTGTACCAACACTAAATTAAGGATCTTTTAACTGCTCTACATTGGCTATAATAGTTATTAAACATTAAATCTCATAGCAATAATAAGTAAAATTAGTACAACTTTTATATCCGCCCTTGACCATTTCACTTTTTACGGAACGCGGTCAGTTCTATTAAAAACTAATACAATAGTTCTCAGTGATATACCAAGAGAGCACGTGAGTTGCGTCAGCTTCACGCCTTTCCAACAAAACTCTCGGGCTTGCAATTTGAGCGACGTTGGAACGTTTAAAGTACTGCTTGCATGCAAGGTCGGTATAAAAACAACTAGAATATTTTGCTATGATGTGCATTTGTAATAAAAATATATTTATTGATTAGATAGTAGAGATGGTAATAGAAAAGCGGTTTAGACAAAACTAAATCAGAAAAAGCCACTAAATACATTTTTATGGCACCATAACGGACGGAATGCTGACTGATAATAATGTGTAGATATGAACATAAATAATAGTAGCGGTACTAACTCTAACGTAACAAACATCTGATTAAAAAAATAATAGATCTTATGGGATTTTTCATCTGATGTCTACGTAAACTGTTATTCACTGCCGTATGTATGTATCGTATTCATATATATATATATATGTATATATATATATATATATATATATATATATATATAAGGGTTTAATGTTTATCCATAACAAAAAACTAATTATATAAAAAGGACCAGTGTTTCTCTAATTTTTATGTTTTTTATATATAATTAAGTATATTTGTAATTTTCTTTTTTGTAAATAAAGTCTGTACCTACTACTATTTTAAGATAAAAATATTAGTTTTAGTTAGGAGTTATTATTAAAAAATAATTGAAATTTTACTATCAAAAAATATTCATAAAATAATTTTTTTTTTAATATCCTTTGACTTAACCTTAGACTATAAATGTAATAAAATAGTATTATTTTATAAATGGAAAACTTTAATACTCTTTTTGTCAATGACCATATGTTAGAAAAATTTTAAACGAATGATTTTAAGGATATATTATTTATACATATATATATATATATATATATATATATATATATATATATATATATATATATATATATCAATTGTTATATGAGAACGTGTAGGTATAGAGCCTCAGAGATCTCGGGTAGGTACAGGAGGCATCAATTAACAAAGCATTAATTTATTTCTCAGGACTTCAACAAATAAAAAATAAACAGTGTCTTGTTTCCGTATTCGTTAATTAGAAGGATTTTCCAAACAAGCCCATTAAATACTCGGACAGTGTTATATATTTTAAATATTATTTTATTATTTTTTTAATTATCTATGGAACTTTTTTTTAATTTTTAATATTTTGTAATGATATATGTATAAGATTTGCATCAAACACTTTATTTGTATGTAACCAGTTTTAGAAAAAAAATCTTTTGAGGTTTAATAGTTACTCGTAATGATTAATCAATGAAATATATACATATATTTCATTGTTAAATGCAATTCTTAAATATAATAAAATAATTTTGTGGACAAAATGACTTCCGATTCTTTGCCCTGCTGGGGCACGTTAAAATAATTCACTTTAAAATTAATAACAAAGATATAACGTCACAATATTACGCACAATATTTTACCTGAGATTATTTAACACCAAAATAACTTGGTGTGTTTGATGTTAGATTAATTTTTGCTTCCTTCATAAACCTTCCTGGTTCCTACAAGGGCTCTTATCAACGATGCCCTTTACTTGGCACTTATACTAAACCTTATTATTTAATTTATTTATTTTTGTTACGTTACACTTATCTTTCTTTATATGTTTGTTTGTTCTCAAATTAAGAGTAAGGAAGATAATATAAGAGAAAAAAATAAATATTATTTTGTGGAAACTCCTGTTCGTTCGCTCGTAACTCTATTTGGATAAATATTAAATAAGTAGAAGATAAGAAAAATCTAATTCGATACGTAAAAATACGTCACAAATTGATGTACAATATTTTAAGGAATAATTAGAGTTCATGCCTATTGCTTGGTCATATTTACCTATTAGATATCTTAAAGCATTGTCGAGTGGCACCGACTTCTAAAATATCTGATTAGCTATCTATAGTGAATGAAAACCCCCGTACAGTTATTTTTAACTTTTTAATATTTGCTTTTGTTGAAGTCGGTTTAATTTTTTTTAAATTATTTTTTATATCGTATATTTTTTTAAAGTAAAAATTGAAATAGTCTTTGTAATAGTAACAGATTTTTTATAAAAAAATAGAGATTTTTTATGTTTTTAGTTCTCGCCGCGGAGTTATATCATAAGGCCAGTTTAGTTTCGGCCATTTTGATTTTCTTACATGCGCAATAAAATTTGACCAAGGTTTTCATGTGTATATATTTAGCAGTTCCAATAATATTACATATGTACATAAATACTTGTCGAATTGATAACCTCCTTTTTTTGAAGTCGGTTAAAACCTAAATATTATTTAGTGGAAACTCCTGTTCGCTTACTCGTAACTTTGTAAAAATGTAATTTATACTAATATTATAAAGAGGTAAAGTTTGTGAGTTTGTGAGTTTGTGACGTTGTAGGTGGTAATCTCTGGATATACTTAACCTATTTAGATGAGATTTGGTAAGAAGATAGTTTGAGACCCTGGGAAGGACATAGGGTACTTTTTATCCTAGAAATCAGCCCTTAAGAGAGTGAAAGTGGGGATGAAAGTTTGTATTGGAAAGCAAGCTAGGGACGAACACGAATAAAATTCTGAGTCAAATCTGTACATTAAATAATTTTTGGAAAATGTTATTGAAATAGTCAGTATTAGGCCGAATTTATAGCTTTTAGAATTTTTGTCTCTGACTGTCTGTCTGTTTGGGACCGCATCACAAGAAAACCACTGAACAGAATTTGTTGAAATTTGATATGATGATAGCTGGTTATCCGGGTCAACATATAGGATACTTTTACTGCGGGAAAATATCTCATCTCTGAAAAATCTATACTAACCGTTATAATGTAAATAGGGACGAACCCGAGCGGAGCGAGGGTGAGTCGCTAGTAATTACATACATACACATTACTTTTATCATTTACATAAAAATAAGATTTTTAATATCCATATCCATGATGTTCTCCTAGCCGATTCCGGCCACGGCGGCCAATCTCAATGAGATTAGCCAACTGCGCAGGAGATATTATAGTGCTCAAGTGTATGCGCAGACACAAGTGCACTCTCTATTCCTATCACTCTCATACTCCGGTGGGACGACCACTTGACACGCCCGGTGAGAGTTAAGGCGCAGGACCGACGGCTTTACGTGCTCTCCGAGGCACGGGGGTGAAACACCACCAACTTCCCAACTCCGGGCTGTTACTGAGACTTACTATACAGGAAGACTCAATAACTAAACTTGGCCCGACCCGGGACTCGAACCCAGGACCTCCGGGTGTGCAGCCGTACATGCTAACCACTACACCACCGAAGCAGTTAAATCCATATCCATACTAATATTATAAATGTGAAAGTATGTTTGTTTTTCTTTCTTTTACGTCGAAATAGAGTGACGGATTAGCGTGATTTATTTGTGGTTAGAGACCTGGAGAGTGACATAGGCCACTTTTTACCGCGGGAGATTATCTCATTCCCACGGGAAAACACGTTATACATAATACAAACCAAAAAAATATTTATGATCAGAATTACTTGAAACTTGGTATTAATGCTATTCAATACAATTAAATAAATACATGTGTTAGCATTATTCGAAATTCATCTCAAAAGGGGGTAAAATGAATGAAAGTTTGTATGAAACCTACCTTTTTAAAGTTTTTTTGTGATTTTAGCGCGAGCGAAGCGGTGGGTTTTGTTAGTAATATATATTTAATTTTTTTATATATTTTTTTTAATTCATCTTCTGAAAATCTTTTTTCATTGATTTTTTTACTTCATTAGTTACAGCACTTAATATGGAGGGCTTTCAAGAAAAGAAAATAATACAAGATATTTCTAAAATAGTTGGACTAATATTAGATATTAGTGTCCCTTTACTAAATTAAGCATATAAATATTAATTTTAAGGATATACTTTAAAAAATAGAGCCTTTCTCTTTTAAACCAATAAATTACACCTCTCTTCACATTAGGCAAACTGTCTGGCAACTGCCTCGAATACAAAATTATATCGCGATAGATCTCATAGCGTGCACGTAATAAGATAACGATAAAGCTATCTTAGATTGTTTATTACACGTAAATATTTTGTTTCCACTCTTTAAATGCACATGGCTTCTTATTAAATTCGTTTCGTTAAAAGTGTTTTAGTTCGCGAAGTATTGACGTAATTAGGTTTTACCTGTTATATTATACTTTATTTAACATTAAGATTATTTTTACAAAAAAACATTGTTTTTATTGATGACCGTAAATGTGGATATCTGTGGAAATAAATGAATAAACGTAAAAAAAAATTAATATCCTTTTTTTGGGTTTTCTTTTGGGTATTTTGTGTTCTTCAAATAATAATATAGCAAAAAAATGTCTTATATATGTATGTACTCATTAATGTTTTTAATTCTCGTATTTCGCTATCTATCTACAAACAGACAGATTCAAATGTAAAAAAATCTCTTCCAACTCTACATATATTTGTATACAGATCTGCAACAAAACGTTTATTAAATTATAGGCATAATATGTCCTCAATGAAAATATTTTAATTTATATATAGTACAGAACCCTCTTAACCATTAAAACAATGCAATAAATATTATAAATGCAAAAGTTTGGATGGATGGATGTTTGTTACTCAATCACGTCAGAACGAATGAACAGACGTGAGTCGCTAGTTTGTTATATAGAGTATATTTAGTCTATTAAATAATAATTTAAGTTTATATACACCAGATATCAATAAAAAATAAAATGATACAATATTCCTCACGTAATTATCGTTTTTATTATATTCTATGCATATATATATATATATATATATATATATATATATATATAAGTTAAGCGTGTCATACTTATCTTGATGTTTAGATAATACAAAGATATGGAGTCTGTAAAAGATAATAGAATGACATAAGGAAATGTACTTTGTAATAATGGAAAAGAAAAAAACGAACCCAAGTCTCTACAAACATCTCTACATCTCAGAACAATTTAAAACTTCAAATAACTAATCAAAATAACTCGTCAAATAGGATATGTAAAACAAAAATAACCCAAATAACTTTGTTACAAATGATAGCGTTAACGGAATCAAAAACCGAAAACAAACTAGATTAACCAACGGTATAAAAAGACGTATGTCGTATTCGTCGCAGCCGCAGGCTTTCCACCTCGTGACGTATTATGAGTCAGGCGGGCGCGTTGCTGCCGACCAATAGTAGCGTTTATCCTCCAATAATATATACTTCAAGAGGGACCGACCGCACTCAAACTTTGAACGCACGCGGCATAGAACGCACGCACGATCGCGGGTGTATTCACATCACGTACAACATATACGAGTGTTTTTGTGCTTTACTATTGGATATAAATGTAAGTATTTTTTTTCATATCATAAATACAATGTAGTAACTAATTTAAACTTTTAATAATATCGCATGCAATTTTATTCTTTGAACGTAAGGAATAGAGGCTAGAGTCGTATGTTTTGTCAACAGATGGTAGATTCGCGTGCGATCTATAGTAAATGCGGTTCAATGTTTATTTGGGTTTATTTACCTTTATTGATTATCTGATAAGCACACGACAAGTTTAAATTTGTTACGTGAACTTTTAAGGTTCGTTTGAGAATAAAAGTTCACATTCGTGTAAATGTAAAATATAGATTATAAAATTATCTTTTAGTAGGTTAAACTCGATTATTTCTTTTGTTTACTCAGTCATATATAAGATAAAATTAGATGTATAAGCAAAAAAAACTCGTCAAACTGCACAGCTAGGAATGTGCAGCAATTGCAATTAGAATAATTAATAATTAATATTTTATTTCAACGTTTACGTTGTCATCTTATTTCTAGATCTTATCTGTTACGTCACTACCGGCGCCAATTGAGATTAAAATTTATCATATCAAAAAAAAATTTGGTGAAATCGAAGAGTACTTTCGCAATCCGACTGATATCTCTGGTGATCAGTCAAGTTGGATGTTTTATCCGATATTTTTAATTAAAGAAGATAAATTTTATTGTCATTTTGAGGTATTTAATTATATAAATTATTATTAATAAAACAAGACTCAGATTATTTCTGGATGAGCTGACATACAAAACATATGCTCTCTAATTCATTAAATCTGAAGATTCAATTGACATTGCAAGCATGTATAATAAAAATTAAAAAATAACATTTACACAAATATATATTCGTACGTATAACCATTTTATTTAAATCTAAGCATGCATGATGCAAGATATGCAAGTAGCCCAAATAAATTTTGGAAAAAATAAATATATTCACTTACTGTGAGTGAATTAAAAAATATAAAAAATATTGCTGTATTCAATTTATATACCAAGGATATTTTTATATAGGAGTGAACGGTCATTAGGTTTATTTCATAATAGTTAAGTAACAATCTACGTTATGCACGTTAATGTACGTAATCATTATTGTCTGTTTATCTTGTCAATCATTATTTGTGTGAATCATCTGTCAGGGACATTAAATACGCTTATATTTTATAAAATGGCAAACTCATTCAATTTAAGTTTTAAAAAAATAGTTTCAGAAATTAATAATAATCATTTAAAAAAATGATATTTTTAAAGTAATTGTTTATGGTAATAAAACACATTGATGATAATCTATGCATAAAAAAATATTAAAAAATTAAATAAAGTAATAAAGGAAATAATAAAAAGTATGTATATGTATACGTACCTATATCTGTCAAAATGGCAGATGGATTTCCCGCCGTTGTACAGTTCAGTTGTACCATATTATATTATATCTTATCTAGATATTTTCAATACTTAAGTGCTTTATTCAAATGTAAAAATCTTTAATACAATATAGTATAAATGAAAAGGTTTTTACAGTTAAAATTAATTTAATCGATTGAATCCTATAAAAAGTTATTAAACTCTTGTAGCGTAGAGTGAAGTATTTTTGGTTTATTGTATTAACAAAATCAAATTTAAAATATATTATAATATGAATTGCCTACAAATAAAAATAGTATGTAACGTCATGAAATCCGTAATTTTCGTTATTTTATATTTTCACAGAAAACCGCTATAGATGTTTTTTTTTTAATTTTTAGATATAAGACATATGCCACAATTACTAATAATAGTGGTAAAAATAGTTTAACACATTTAATATGTAACTACCTTTTTTATGTACATTCGTATTTAAAATTTATAAGGACGTAAAATGGTAGTACGAAATATACAAATGTATGTAAGTTTTTGCCATATACGTATCGTGACAAACTCTATATATTATATTAAAAATAATAAAATCTCTATGTAAAAGACTTCAACGGGTTTCTCGGGATTCATAAAATCTTAGTTTATCATTTAATAAATTAATTTATACATTTACGGAGCATGATTTTCGCTTACATAATTCACTATTTTATAATATTTAATTAAATCTGGCTTAATTTTTATTAAAAATACTAAAATTAATTTAAATAATTGTGTTTTTTTTATTTTAATTTAATTTATATATAGAATTTGTTTATACAAAATCATCAATTTTCTAAATAATATTAAATTAAACGCTTAAAATTCTTAAAGAAAATTTATGAGTATTAAAATACTTTAGCTTGGAATTTTCGATATTCTGTATAAACCAACCATTAACTATATTAAACTTTAACAAAGGTTCTATGTAAAAAGTGTATTAATTGAATTTATTTAAAACACTATGGTCTATGAAGTCTTTTATACGTCAAATATATAAGTATATAATAAAACAAAAATTGAATGGACTTATTGACGTTTTTACCTGACTCATCGAATGGAATCCGAGCAGGTAGCGTATTCGAATCCCAACCGAGATAAAATTGGCAATACTAGCTTCGTTGATTATAGATTCTGTAAACGCAGACCTCTTTCGTCAGAGTATTTCAGTTACGCTTATGGCACAAACACGATAAATTTTTTTTTATAGTTTTGTCTTATGAAACCCGGTTCAGTAATTTTTATGATAATATTGTTATTTAAACTAATAAAAATCAACTTATTTTTAATTATATATCGTCATATCAAAGTTCAGATATTGAATCCACATTAAAAGCTATAAATAACAACGTCTTCTTATGTAAAACAAATGTAAAGTTTAAAAAATATCGAATTTGGGCAAAATTTGAATAATTTTGAACACCTGGCAGTAACGCGACACCGCGGATTGACGCACCTCTATAAATTATAAATATAATTTTATTACCTCGTTAGCTTTATTTAAATACTTGAATGTTATATTTATTGTCTACGTATATCGTGTATCTTATAAATGATGAAGGTAGTTTTAATTTGTAAGATAATTTTTACTATTAAAACATTTCAACTCTGCTTTCTAGTTACAAATTATTGTAACTTTCCATGATTCCATGAATCTACGTTTTATCTCAAGGTTTATCAATAATACTGTAAAAATACAGAAATTTGAAAAATCACAATGCATGAATATTAAAAATGAATGCTTTCATTACAAAACCACTATAGTCATAATAACTTTAACGTTTTAAAAATAGATTTCCTTATTGAAAAAATATATTTGTTTTAATGAATCGGGTTAAAACATCAGTGATTCATGTCTTAGTCAATTTTATAAATATCAGTTCTTATTGCTATGTCTTAAAGTTTATTACTTAGTGTAGCCCAGATATTAAAAAAATGTGTAATAACAATATAATATTTTGGTATATAATATGTAGAGTAGTAATTTTGATGCGAAATATATCGAATAAAAAATATTTTTGACAAAACGACATCCTTCAGGAACGTAACTTTTTATATGATTTATATGGGAACATTCTTGACATAGTTATATATTTTTAATATCTTCATTAAAAAAATATAATATCGATTTACAATTGGCGATTATAACCACAGAATTGATATTTCTCCTTTCCTCCTTTATAAAGAGCAGAACCTTCTTTTGAAATCGGTCATAAAATGACATTTACTTGGTATTTCTGCGGTAAGCCTTAGTCATTATTTATTTAAAAAATAAAAATGCTAAGTGTATTCTTGGAGGTTTGATTGAATGATTAATACGGGGACGAGGTGAGGCTGAGGAGTGAGGTAGGAGGAACTTATAGATTTACAAGGGTTTTTAAGCTATTTTACTTATCATTTTAGTAATTTATATAAATATTAGTGACTCGCCCTTGCTTCGCTCGGGTTCGTCCCTAGATACGTTTTAACTTATAGTACGGAATGGATAGACTATATATTGTATAATTTCAAAAAATGGCGTATATCACTCTCGAGCCCTTCAACTATCTCCACACAAAAAATCACGCTAATCTGTCACTCTGCCTCGACATGAAAGAAGGACAAACAAACACACTTTCACATTTATAATATTAAATAGCATGGATTAAAGGAAAAGACGGTATTACAATATGAACACGTTCGTTTACGAAAGATTTAATACCATAAATCTATTGGGTACGGATCGGTCCGTCGTGTTGTAAACCAACGCCGCGGCATTACCAGGAAATTAGTCCAGTGTCAGTCGTCATCTGACCTACCCCACTAATTTGTGCCCACATGTACAGAGTAATGTGTACTTCCTACATGACGTGGAATGTTATACAGCGAGCTTGTAATACGAGAAATTTCAACATAACTTTCTGCAACTCCATCTGTATATATACATACAGATATATTATACAACTAGCATTTTCCGCGGCTCCGCCCGCGTTCAGATGACTAAAAACCAAATTCTTAGGTTTTACATATTATACCCTTAAAATGCAGTTTTTGTATTTTTTCTCAGAAATGAGATATTTTCTCGCGGTAAAAAGTATCCTATATGTTGACCCGGATAGCCAGCTATCATCATACCAAATTTCATCAAAATCTGTCCAGTGGTTTTCTCGTGATGCGGTAACAGACAAACAGACAAAAATTCAAAAAACTATAGATTCGGACTCTGATCGATAATGATGTCTATTTCAATTAGATTTTCCAAAAAATATTTAATGTACAGATTCGACTTAGTTACAATTTTATTATATGTATAGATGTACAGTACATTCGTCAAACATGTAATCATGAACGAATTAACCACTCGTTCATGCATGTAATATATAGTAATGGATTAAAAAAATATTGTTGGATGTTCAGAATGCTATATTATTATTATTTTTAATTTAATCATAAATGATTAAATTTTCAGGCAATATTTACAAAAATATCTTAAATATGTAAACAGAGAAGCTATAGAAACCACAACGTGAATTTAACTTTTGTATGAGTGAGTTGGTGTTCCCATTATGATTCACCGAGACTTTTGTATTCTAATTTTTATAATAACTTAAGTAAATGTGTTATTAATTTGATCTGAAATAAAAATAAAGTTCAATAATACCCCGGACTTACGCGATAGGTGGGACCGAGCGATGACCGTGTAAGTCGAATTCGCGTAAGTCGGGTTCAACTTTGCATATAAATACATGTAAAATATGGTTAATCGGGACCAGAGTCTAAAGAAAACAGTAATTTAGAAGAAACATGTTTAATAAAATGTTAGACAATAGAAGAATTTTAATTGTTATGAATAAAACAACGTAAACCGAAGATATTTTGATGTCGTTAAGTCGGAATTAAGTTTTAATGTCCGTTGACGTCCAGTCTGTTTTGATGCTTGATTCCGGTAGGTCAAATTTATTTGCCAATTCACGAATTTTTATTTGTGCGTTAAAGTCTTTGATAAAGTTCAGCTAATTCTCCAAAGAAAGTGTTTTTCTTTTCTTGATAGGTTCAAATGACTCATTTTTTGTTCTTTTGGATGACATAATTAGAGGTTATCAATAAAACGCACTGCGTACGTAAAACAATTCCACGCGGAACACTTTCAAACCTGTCGTAAACGGAACACTAACATGGCGGAGGGGGAGAGCTGATGCGCGCGGCAATTAAAAAGAAAAACCGCGTATCTCCGAATTCGCGTAAAACGGGGTAGCGTAAGTCGGAGTATTACTGTACATAATAAAAAAGACGTTTGACGACACGTTTGGCTCAGTTTGTAGTTATACCCTACTTGCTGTGCCAGTGGTCGCGGGTTCGAATTCCGCTTGGGGCACACATTTGTGTGATGTGTGTATGTATATAAAACGTTATATATGTGTAGTGTATCAACTATCTAGTATCCACAACACAGGCCTCGTAGCTTACAATGGAACTAGATGGTGCTGTGTGTTAATGTGCCAACATATTTATTTATTTTAAAAATATAGATGTAATGCATTTTTTTAATACAAAAAAAAGCTGTTATTACTAAATATTTGTGTGTTTCCTAAACTAACCAAATGTAGAGTAATCGAATGAGATTAAGTGAAGTTAACGATATGCAATGATTTGAAATCAATATAACTAAAGTTTACTAAGCCGCCGAGGCCCGAGACCAAGCGGCGACTATCGCTGGGTTCAGCAACCGGCTATACTGGCTAGAGATTATGAAAATTAAACACCATAGACTTGTACGTGTCGTGGAACTACGAGTCGAGCTTTTTTTAATGACAGCTTTTGCATATGTTCTTTTCCTCAAACTCAACATAAGATATATTGATATCTCTCTCTCTCCTGTTTTCCATAAGTTCTCAGGTTACGCCATATTTGGCAAATATCTTGAGGCTATTCGCAATTTTACCTTATATGAATTAGCTACATTAGAGCATGGACCGGTATAATAAAATAATAACTATAGTATACTAGCAGAACCCGCGGCTTCGCCCGCGTTCAATTTACAAAAAAACTCTTTTGCTTTATGTTATATAGTGACTCACCGTCGCTTCGCTCGGGTTCTACCCTATGTATTTATTTATATGGTATTAAATTATTTGGATATTATTCATACTAAAATTGCGATTAAAAACTGGGGGGTGGGGGTAGGAGGGGTAGGTAAATACTTTACGACCTATTCTCATAGCTATCAAATATTAAAAAAAAACATAAAAATCGGTCAAGCCGTTTCGGGAGGAGTGCGACCACAAACAATACGACACGAGATATTTATACATATATAGGATAATATTATCCTTACTGACGTCAAAGTATTTGTATGTTTTTTACCTTTTCCATTTATAAATTTTAATTGAAAGTTTTTTTTAATTTGCAACAAGCAAGCATTCAGAGTGTTATAGACTTAAGCTTCACCGTAACCGTAGGCTCTTAATTTGCTACTTAGGATAGGAAGGCGAGAGCGTGTTAATACTTTATTTATTTCACAATCTAAGATTTATGTATGACCCAACTTACCGGAAACGTGTATGTTTTCGACATCCCCACACAAATGACGATTAAGAAAATAACTAAAGAAGCAAACTAACGTCGTAAAATGGAATATTTTTAACCGCGTCAGTTGCCAACTTTTCACTGTAGACTTGTTGGCGAAGCTACATTAGTGTCATCACAGATCTGTCATTACAGATTTTACAAGTAGTGCGTAGTCTGTAATTTTTATATTATAAGCAAAAAATATTTTTGTTAGGTAAATAAGTGTTAAACTCAAAAATAATATCTGTAAAAATTCAGAAGAAAGAAGTTTCAATTAATCTAAGCTGGCAATATAAGTATGTAAGTGATTATAAAAATTAAGAAATATTTTATTATATACAAGCGACTCATCCTCGCTTCGCTCGAGTTCGTCCCTACTTACGTTTTAACGTTTAGTATCGATTTTTCAGAGATAAGATATTTTCCCGTAGTAATAAGTATCAGTAGTTTTTCCGTTATGCGATAACAGACCGACAGACAGACAGACAAAAATTCTAAAATCTATATCGATATCGATATATCGATAATAATGTCTATTTCACAAAGATTTTCCAAAAAATATTTAATGTACAGATTCGGCTCAGTTAGAATTTTATTATATGTATAGATTTCTTCAACTGCCTGTTAACTAAATGCCAGTTACGAGTATATACCTTGATTGCAAAATATTAATCATTCATAATTATCACCAATATCATTTATGTCGTAAGTAAAACCTCAAATGCCTAGTTCTCTAAATCATATAACGCAATGAAGACGTAGATAAATAGTATCATTTACGTTGGCAATCGCAACAACCCAATATTTTCATATACATAAATGAATAAAATGATTTCAATGAAATTTGTTATCGCCTTTCATTGATGATGATGATGATGATGTTCTCCTAGCCGATTTCGGCTACGGCGGCCAATCTCATCTCAAGTGTACGCGCAGACACAGGTGCACTCTCTATTCCTATCACTCTCATACTCCGGTGGGACGACCACTCGACATGACCAATGAGAGTTAAGGCGCAGGACCGACGGCTTTACGTGCTCTCCGAGGCACGGGGGTGAAACATCGCCAACTTCCCAACTCCGGGCGGTTACTGAGACTTACTATAAAGAAAGACTCAATAACTAAACTTGGCCCGACCCGGGACTCGAACCCAGGACCTCCGAGTGTGCAGCCGTACATGCTAGCCACTACACCACCTTTCATTACGTATATTATAGTTCAACACGTATATTATACACTAGCGACTTAGTCTCTTTTCGCTCGGTTTCGTCCCTAGTTTGAAGGTTTGGGTGAAATAGGGGATGAAAGGTTGTATGAAAGTACCTTTTTAGAGATTCCTTGTTATTTTAGCGCGAGCGAAGCCGCGGGTTCTGTTATTACTTTATAAATTATAAAAGCATTTACATTTTGAATTTCTCCAAAAGCCAAAAAACAATAATTTTAAAGGATAGTCAAGTTACAACAGTAAAGTTGAATATAATCTGAATTCGTTCTTAATCATAGTTCTAATTTTAATTGAAATTCGATATAGCTCATATTGTAATAAATAAGTGATTTAATTTAAGATTTGCAATGAACAGAACTGTGTCCGGCTCTGGCGTGGACAGTGAAAGGTGGTATCTTAATTGAATCGATCGCACGCAGCTTCCAGTTAGATTAATTTTGCCACACCGAAGCGTCTCACGATCTCTCTACCTCACTTTTACGGAAACAAACGCGATCCTTATCTTTATAAACGTTACAGTTAAAACTCTTAATCAGTCAGATCTACTTTTGACTATAAGAATAGTCAAATTGTACTGTAGGTACTGTAAAAGTTTATAGAATGGGTTTCAGTTTGCAGTCACAATTAGTTTTGACTAATAAGGAGTTTAGACTGTAACATAAATCTGACTCGAATATTTTAATGTTTTTTAATTTATAAATATTAGAAAACGCTGGATATGTTTTAGGAGTTAGTAGATGATAGAGTATTAAATATAATAGGTTTTTTTTTTAACTTTAACGAATAAGTGCGTGAAAGAGAAAGTTTTGTCAGAATTTAAAGAGTAACTGTAGTTTTAAAAAGCAATGTAAGGTTAAGATATAGCCCAAACACTACTTGGTAGTGTTGTAGTGAAATAAAGAATATATTTAAAACTAGCAGAACCCGCGGCTTCGCTCGCGCTAAAACTACAAATAAAATCTCTAAAAAGGTATGTTTCATACAAACTTTCATCCCCCATTTTACCCTCTGACGGATTGAATTTTGGAAAAATCTGAAATACGTAACTCATTATTTTTGCTGTACTCAATTCATGCGAAATTTCATGCAAATATGTCCAAGGAATAAAAAGTTTCATACAAACTTTTATCCCCTATTTCACCCCCTTGGGGGTGTGGATGCCTTCATCATATGAGGAATACGTGTGCGAAATTTCAATTTTCTAGCCTTAAAGGTTTGGCCTGTGCGTTGATACATCAGTCAATCACTTTTGTGAATTTCACAAATTTCACAATTCTTATGAAATTTTGTGTGTTTATTCAGTAGATCTGAGAATAGGACGTGAACATTTTTTAAACTTTTATATGATTCGGCATTAAAAATACATACAAACCCTAATTTTCACTAGGAACGAACCAGAGCGGTGCGAGAGTGAGTCGCTAGTATCTATGTATATATATAATAAAATAGTAACTGATCGCTGTCTGTACATGTAAGATATTTCAGAAAAACTATCGCTGGGCGTTGTTTATTAACGCGATAGTACCTAAAACAATGATTTTTAGATTTTTTGTCCATTTGTCTGTATGTCTGTTTGTCTGTGTATTTGTGCACAAATCTCAGAAACGTCTTATCCGATTTGGGTGCGATTTTCATTAATGTATTTTAGTTAGCTTCACTTACCATTCAGTATCTGTTTTATTTCAATCGATTCATAAGTAAAAAAGTTATGTTAATTTAAAGAATCACCTAAATATTATAATAAATTTTAAGTATTATAATAATTTATTATAATAAAATGAAATATAATAATATCAATTATAATGTAGGACGGAAGGTAGATAGGTATTCAAGGGCGCCGTCACAGCTTCCTTGATTTCGTTAATGTTGCAAATCATTTAATTACTTTTATTTTTATCGAAAGTAGATTTAAAATTTTCCACTTATTATGTTATTATTAATATATTAAAGCTTTATGTTGAATTATTTAATAGTTACGAATAAATATAAGAACATTCAATAACTCAGGAACTAAACAGAGAACAGACGAAACTTTTTAATAGAAATACATAATAATTACAGGCAATAGCGAGTTTTTATTAGTACATATGTATGTATATAGGAACAAGTTAAATTACGTAGATGAGAAATAATTTTCTTTATAGTAAAAATAAACTTAATTAGTCAAAATATTAAAGTTATATTATCTATACGTAATAATATCTCAGTCTGCATTCATCTCTAAGTGCGAAACTATCAGACAAAGACATCTGTTCACAAAGTTGCAGCTGTCAGTGGCCTGAATAATTATAACTGTGACACACCATCCTATTCATACGTATATATATATTTGCTAAATAATAATAATAATTTAAATATCTGTATGTTTGTAAAAATATAGTAGTAAATTTAGAAGTTCATTTTTTCAGAGATATGAAAGCTTTCTTATTAGAAGAAAAAGAATAGCGATAAAGTATAATAAATATATTGTATTTAATATGAAAAATTTACTATATTAAAATTTAATAAATAATATAAACATAAATTATACATATAATATATACATATATATGTATGTGGTCCGTAATGCATCTATGAACCAACTTAAAACTTATCGTCACGTAGAGTGTAGATATAATGCTTGCGGCGTCGAGTAGTCTCCGCTTGTAGCACACACGCAAACGGTCGCTGCATAAGGTGCGTACAGGACTGGAAATTTAAATACATGTAAATTAACGTTTTCTATATTTACATAAGTATTATAGTTTAGATAGTGTACACTTTAGAAATTACAATGTAAGCTAAAGTTTCAATTTTTTTTCTCTATACCTAACTTTGATAAGAAGTTTTTAACACCTCCAGGTAAATTTCTAAGAAATTTATTAAATTTCTAAGAAATCTATTGTTAACTGTAACACAGGCGTGTCCGCGGTCGTTGAGGGAACATGAAACACACTTTAAAATATACTTCATAATATTAAATTTTAATTAAATATTATAAAGCATATTTAATTAAAATAATAAAAATAAAATGTTCATTTATAAATATACTTTATAATATTATATCACTGTAGTACTAATATAATAAATGTTTAGCATATTTAAGTAAATCTAGTACAAAGCACACTCGCAAACACACGGCTTAGTAAAATGTATCTTATAACTTGGCTCAGTTTGTAGTGACCCTACTTGCCGTGCCAGCAGTCACGGGTTTGAGTCCCGCTGGGGGCATTCATTTGTGTGATGAGCACGAATGTTTGTACTCCATTCATGTATGTATTTAAAGTTATATATGTGTAGTGTATCTACTATCTGGTAACCATAACACAAGCCTCGTAGCTTACCATGGAACTAGATAGCGCTGTGTCTTAATGTCCCAACATATTTATTAACTAGTTTTAGTCAGTTATTTTCGGTTAGCTTCACGGTAATCGAGTTAAATTGCTTATAATCTACATGCAGTCTATTTTAAAATAACGAGGCTAGAAAACTGCAATCCAGGTTGAATGTGAACGTATCGTGGTACCTTACATTGCTTCGCATTCCATTTCTAAAATTTATTATCTTTAATAAGTCCTACTCATCACCCGTAGGTGACGTGATTATACCAATTAGTGGTCTTAAAAAACTAGATGTGCTCTTCAATGATAGAGGTCTTTACTCCGTAATGGCGCTTGATGGGCGATTAAACGCTATTAATATGTAATAAAAAGCGGCTAACACGGTTCAATCTAAACGCACCCTAACAGAGTGCGTTGCCAAGAAGTCTGCCGCGACGCACGCATACACGCCAGTGCTGTGAAACTTGATACACGCACACTAGCAGCGGGGAAATCAGTCGACCTGCGCGTACGTAATGTTAAAAAGGCCCTATGCATTTTATTCTAAATACATGTCTGTCTTTCAATACTATATTTTCAACATCTGACTGTTAATTTAGAAAATATATTTCTCAAAAGATAATTCAATTTACTCACAAAAATAATTAATATTCAATGTTTCATGAAATATATAGAGTCGTTGGATTTAAAATGGGTAATAACTTTGAATGCAATTTACGCATCCGTTTCTTCTCGAAATAGAGCCATCTCATATCTATATTTTAGAAATGAAACGACGATATGTCAGTGCTTTCCTTTTGATATTATGGTTTCAATAAATATTACGCATAAAGCTCGCTTTTAACAGCTGCGAAACAAAATAAGTAAATCTGTGCCAAATCTAAATGAAAGTTAAAATTTACGATTAAAGTACTTACTCTCAGGAGTGAACAAGTCATGAGTGATATATATATATATATATATATATATATATATATATATATATATATATGAACTACAAAACTACACATATACCTAAATATAATATAGATTTTCCCGCTATACATCTCGCCTGATCAGAATCTTAACGTTACTTAGGTTTATTTAGGTCACAAGTTATTTGATATTCCCGATAGAATCGCACTGCGAAGGGCGGTCTAGTGATTGATGTTAATAATAAATGATAAATTAAAGGGGCGTCCATTACTCATTGTCGAGAAATGCATAGTGCATTGTTTTATTGTACCTCGGACCTCGGTATCTGTGTAGTGTGTGTGGTAAATTAATAGCAGAATACACAAAGCCTTGAGTTAAGTAGGTTCCTACTGAGTTGTTTGTAGGTATGTATGTCTTAGCTTTTAACCTTTTAAATTAATTATTTTAAAAAACATTTTTTTATATAAATGTATATGTATAGATATGTATTTAAATTATTTTGGAATATTTTTAAATATATTTCTTCAAGATTACTAAATCTATTCAGATAAATAAAATTGAAATGTCTGTTTGTAATGTCGAAATAACAACTTTTTGCTAAATATATGTATATGAAAGGTGTAAAATATATAAATGAAATGTACCTATAAGAAAAATACAATTTCTAAAATTTTTGTCTATCTGTCTGTTGGTTCCGGCTAATCTCCGTAACGGCTAGACCGATTTTGACGGGACTTTCACTGGCAGAAAGCTGATGCTATAAGACGTAACTTAGCTACTTTTATTTTTGAAAAAGAATTAAGGTTCCACTCAAAAAAATTAAAACGTACCTAGGGACGAACCCGAGTGAAGTGAGGGTGAGTAGCTAGTCATTTAAATAAATAAGCCAAACCGTAGTTCACAAATGGAGATAGAAAGCCGGGTATGAAATAAAACTCGTCTCTAGACACAGTACAGAACATCCCTTGAGCGATAAATCGACACATGAGAGGTTCTATAAATAAATTCGACAGACGCTCCCGTTTATTAAAACTGATAAAATACTCTGGGGTATGTCTCACATTTTTTTATGATTTTTATACTTTAAAAGGTCACATTTATTTGAAATAGATCACTAAGTCTTCTTATATTAATTATTTTAAAACAAAAATATACCTGGTGAAAAAATATTAAAATTTATAGATAAACAGCCATTTCATGTTTATTTACCTTATATGATTTTATTGCTCCAAATGTATGGGTATTTTATGTTGTACGAAAAAATTATTTAGAAGTTTCTACTCTATTATCATTGAGAATTATAATATGAACGTACTAAGTTAACATTTTTATGTCAACTGTAAACCGCGAATCTAACCTTCCTATAAGCATACCAAGCAGCAAAAGTTTCTCTTATGTAATTTTAATATTTTCAACAATAATTTTTATTTGTTGATCTTTTACAATATATGAAATTGAAATAATTCCTAAAAATAACCCAATTTTTTTATTAAATTTCAATATGCTATTCCATATTACTCAATGTCAAGATATGCATTATATCTCAAATATTTCTCGCAATTTCACAAAAAGTGATGAATGATAGTGAAGCTATGATTAATATTTTAAGATTCTCGAGCACAGACTAAATGCAAGACATTATGTATGGATCTAAATAAAAAAAAAACTTAACTTCGATATACTCGCATAACTCTAACTAAATAATGACGTGATTGGACTCTTTCTAACCCTTTGACGATTTTGCTCTATGTAGTTGTTCCTACATTTAGTTGTATTAAAAGGTATAATAAAAAAAATCACGTAAAAACAGACGAACATTTTTTTTAATTTTATTTAAAATGCGTATGTTATATAGATACGTAAAGGTAAAGTTTGTAAGTTTGTGACGTTGTAGGTGGTAATCTCTGAATCTACTGAACCGATTTAGATGAAATTTGGTAAGAAGATAGTTTGAGACCATGAGAAAGGCAGGACTTTTTATCCCGGAAGTTTGTATTGGGAAGCAAGCTAGGGACGACCCGAGCGAAGCGAGGGTGAGTCGCTAGTCTAAATATATGTATACATTTATATAATAAATAGGCCAATGTTTACTCTAATTGTAAGCTACAAACATATATTCATATTTAGTGCAGAATGTGACTAGAGTGCGTGTGAGTCGTCACGATGAGACATTATTCAAAGCAAATAGCATTGAAAGTACGTTGACTCGAGCGACGCAGGACAATAGTAAACGTCTCATCAATCGTATTAAAAAGCTATAAATTCTATTGCAAGTGTAGTGGTTAATGTCTTACGAGTTTGTTGTAAGTCGATTTAAGTACGTTAGATTTTAAGTTGCTTGTAAAACTACTGTTGTTGGTATTACAATGTATAATAAGCTATCTCCATTTCAAATGTCACTCAAATCCGTTGACTTGTTTCGACGTTACGATATAACAAGCACACTCATTTACAAACTTTCGCATTTCATACTCTTGTTTTATTGTGATGAGACTTAAGTTATATTTTCTATAATTTACTGACATTTCTAAACAATAAACATAAAATTTATTTAGTTAATATCGACTCTATTTATTATATAGCTGTAGACTGAACAAACTCGCAATTTATTTAATATCAGAAATAAGATAATTTGATAAAGCTATTTAGCCCAGTGTACTTACTGCGGTCGATTGCAACCTCGGAACTGACCGGGGTCGAACCCGCGTTGTCTCGAGGCCCTGCCGACTGCCAACGTAAATAAGTGCATTCAATTTAACTCGCATCCCCGTTCAATTTGTGAATCTCTGTCTTCTTACCGTTCACCCTTTAGATATTTAAACATATTATAGACCAAAGCTCATTTTTATTTATTATTATTTTTTAAATTTTAAAAAATAAACAGTCTCGACGTGGCATTGTTTAAATAATAAATATTTTTTCTAAAGCAATAAAAGTGACGTTAGGCACTAGTTAATTCAATTGAAATTTAAATTGTATAGTTAAATCACTAATATAAAAAAAATGGCGCTACTCCACAGATACATAATAATCCTTTAAAATATTCACACTTTTTTTTCATAGTAATGTTTTATTACTATTTACAAAGATTGAACTTATTGAGTGGGCATATCTATTATTAATTGAGGTGTAAACACCCATTACTTATAGTGATCATAAAAAAGCTGATCAATTATTAACCAATAACTCTTAATTAATACAAATGATATTTCTATTATAATGACGCTGTTATTTATATTATATTTTGACTTTCCTTATTTCCAAACAACTTTGCTACTCATATACAAATAAAAATTAAATTAAAATATCATATTGAAAAAAGTTACACACCTGTTATTTAGGTACTATATGAACTGATTCATTTACATAACATGTTTTTATTTGAGTCGATTTTGCGACGATAACAATAAATAACAATTTAGTTTTTGCAGCTTCTAGTTTAAATTAATTTATCGAGAATATTCTCAGTTATGAATGGGTTGCCCACGCACTGGCCGCGTGAATGAAAAATTATTAAAGCTCTCGCTGTAATAATGTACTCTACATTTGGAGTGTTGCCAGCCTTAAAGCTCTCACGAACATTCAGGGTTCGTTTGATAATAAATAAAAATTAATGTCGCTACCCAGACGGCGTTGACACGTTTACTTCGTGGCCAGACGATATTACATGATTATAAAAAAACAAGTTCGCGACGTCGCGCCGTTGGTTTTCAATTTCAAAACTATCAAACGGCTACAAAATTTATTACTCTATTGACATAAAAGCAGCCATATATCTCATGTTATTAACTAACAACATTGTTTACGCTATATTATTTACTAAAGACAACATTTATATTTATGGATACAAAGATTTTTAATACTGTATAATTATATACCGTAATGAATTAAAGGACGTAGACGAATAAATTAAAAACTTCCAAGAAAAGTTTATATCTATTACCTGTTAATAAAATGCTATTGACCTCATCAGCTGTTCAGGGACAGATACGTTTTTTACACAACTAATATCTAATAAGATAAGCAAAAGTTCAAGAGCCTTTGTTTCAAGCGAAGAATAATTAACACAATCATTTTAGTCAACTCTAGCATATAATAGCTAGAATATTAATATAAAATGCATCTTAATATTTTGAGTGTTGTGTGTGCTATATAATATATAATCACGTCTGTAATTAAATCCTGTGTGAAAAAAAAATAATTTTCTCAAGGTCCGCAGGCTCATGTGGGTCAGTGACTCTAAACAGGTTTAGCAGATATTATGCAATGTACACAATAGGTATATCGTGATTATAAGTTAGATTTATATGGCGCGGGTGATATATTGGCACAAGTATTAATTTTATAATTTACACACGTACTATGAGTGCCATAGCTTAAGTTAAATATATAAAAAAAAACAAAAGTAGCAATACGAAATGTAAAATGTCAAATTCTGTGTTAGTTGTTTGGCGCCAAATATATTTGCATTTGTGCAGGAGAGATGTTGGTTTTAGTAGTTTTTATTTTTATAAAATGAAGTGCTTCAATAAATTAAGAATCTCGCGACATCAAAGACTGCAGATGAGTACTGTTAATTAGTGGTTCCTAATTTTGGCGGCTCTCACTGACTTGAAACATGTTTTGTCACTCGAAAGTAAGTAGTAATAATGTTGCTTTCGGTTAGATGTTAATTATTATTGGTTCAAAGATTTAATATTTAAATGCTTTGACTAAGATAAAAAAAAATACAAATTAAATCGAGTTAAATCGAGTACACTTTTATTTAATCTATACTAATACTAATAATATTATAAAGAGATAAAGTTTGTGAGTTTGTGACGTTGTATGGGGTAACCTCTGGATCTACTGAACCGATTTAGATGAAATTTGGTAAGAAGATATTTTAAGACCCTGGGAAGGACATAGGATACTTTTTATCCCGGAACTCATGTCCTTAAGGGGGTGAAAATAGGGATGAAAAATTGTTATGAACGAACCCGAGCGAAGCGGGGGTGAGTCGCTAGTTAATAATAAGTTTATATAAATGATTGATAAAAAGGAACGATATATTATTATATTATATAATATAGTTTTTATTTTATACTTGTAGAAGTTCTAAGAAAAGCTAAGAAGAAGAAAATAAGTGCCTAGTGCATCCACTCATTATTATTATATGCGGATGTGCTATAAATAACAGAAAATTAACAGTACAAAGTCATATATAATTACATTCATGGAATCTCAGTAGGATTGATTCATGGGTTTTATTTAAAGCATTACTTTGCAATTAGACCGCGTTTACGTCAGACATGAAGGCACATTTGGTTATAGGTACAGTTGTTTTATTTTGCGGTTTCCTCTATGGCGTGTGCCCTAACCGATTTCATTCATAAAGATAAAATTCATACAACACAAAATGGCTGTTGCTAGTTTAGTGACACTAGCTCAAGAAGTTATAATTTGAAATTTAAGATAATATTAAGTTAAACTTTTAATACTAATTGTTAACATAATAGAAATGGCCTACTTGTTATTACAACATACTTAATACTTTAAGTTGCAAAAACAATAACTTGTCACATTTTATATGCTACATTAAAATGTTTTGTGGGTACTCTCGGAACGTGGTAGTAATTATCATTTACATAATGCCTGTAAGAATTGTTGGCATCCGCTTCCTCTAGTCTTGTCTGTTTCCGGTTTACGACATATTAAGTGCAATTACGTTGACAGAATAAAAGGATATTCTTACATATTTTATTTAAATTATACTATCTGCTAACCGTTAAAATAAACCGTTTCTAATCCCTTACTCACGTGACAATGATAGATTTATATAAAAAATAACATTATTCTTAGAAATAAAATGTAAAATATATTACATTTAGAAATACACAAGTTCCAATCTTCGTTAGGTTCAATATGTTTTTCTTAATGAATCATCGGCTTGCCTTCTCCACGGGCTATGCATATATCATATTTTAGACTTATAATAAATAGTACATACTGCAATTTATTTTACTTCATTATTAAAAATATATTTATTTAAAAATATTAGTGTCTGAATCAAGTATTATTCCAAAGAAGAAAATAATACATTATACAAATATGTATATAAATAAATACCAAAGAAAATAAACTTTTAAGAATTATATATACTTATAGCCTTAATGGTATTTACTTTTTATGTATATGATTTTAAAAACGCAGTACTGTTTTATGAAAGAGGGAAAGTAGCTTAGGGCTCACCCTCGCTTCGCTGGGGTCGCCTCTAGAAAAACAAAAACAAATCTATCCCACGGGAATCGTATTTTTTCCGGGACAAGAGTAACCTGTGTATTATTCTGATTTATGAGCTATATTATAAAGTTTCATCAAAATCCATTCAGTAGTTTTTGCGTAAAAGAGTAACAAACATCCATACATCTATACATCCAAAGTCATACATTCTCACAAACTTTCGCATTTATTATATTAGTAGGATTTTATTGGACTTAAGAAATAGCAATAGGTGTAGCAAAATGTAAATCGTCTGATGCAGCGGATATTAAAATGTCAAGAAACGGTGACTTTCAGTTACACATGGCGTAGCAAGGACTTTCTCAAGTCATCGTATGTCATTTTAATTTCTACATATCGCTTAACACTATAAAAATAAAGCCAATTTTATTGTATAATTTGTCTAAAAATCGTTGCATTTCTTCATAATTTCAAATATATAGAAAGTTATTTCATACGTATGTACAATGTATATACATATATGTAAAAATAATATCATTTTTCATATGAGATGCAAATTGCATACGAATGGTAACTACAAAAGGCTATTATTATCTGCCGTATTAAATATATCTCTCGTAATCCAAGGCCCACCTGTGCGGTTCAACGCCACTAGACTCGACCAGTCTGGTTATTTTAACCCAACGTGTATTTACGCCCATCACTCAAATGCCATGCAATTTAAAACCTTAATACAGTATAAATAATATCTAAATTTATAAATAATAACAAATGAAAGGCTGCCGCCAAGCGCCATTTACGTATTTATTTTATTTTTCAATCTGTATCGGTCCGGACGTTCGCGATTAATACTGATGCGTGAGTCCACGTTATATATGTACGTATATGTATGTGGACTAAATTTAATAGTAATATATTTTTCTAATATAATTATATATATTCCAATTTATGGAATATAAAGCTTTTAATTAAAGAATATGTAATTATAGTACAATTGTTTAGAAACGTTTACTAACCGCCAAATATTTCTCTTCATTTACAACTGTACAATAAGTTAGTAATTTTTAACACCTTGTCATATAATACAATAATTTGAAAAACATTAATTTTTCAAATATAACATTTTCTGTGTATTAACAATCAAATACTTGGAGCTTTAATTTAGTCAGCTTTTCCAAAAGATTATAGATTTTTTGACCACTTCACTATAGGTCCTAAGTTTGAAATTAAACTTGCGAAAGTTTGCCGATTAACTGCGGGTCGACTGTCGTAATGTGAACGTAACGTTCAGTTTATGTAAACGAAAGGTGTTCTAGAATATTCTGAGCTTTCCTGCCTCAAGAGATACGATAGTTTTCCAACACTTTTTACTGCATACCTTATTAGGTTGTCGTCCTATAACCAGTCAATACAAGTTACGATTTATTTTACTATAAAACTCATACTGAATGCCTTTTCACTTACTCAGCCAAATAATACAATGACATATGTAAATCTATATACATTTGTCTATGCCAATCACGGAGAACAATACGTTGTACAATTATAAAAGCAAAACCAACAAATCGTTACGAAATATTACGTAAACAGGATAAAATGAAAATTAATTGTGACATATAATTACTTTTTACTATTTACGTTGTCAGAATTAATGAATGGATTGTATTCAGCTTGCCTGAAGGTTCACTCTGTAGCCTTCAGATACGACATATTATAGTTATCTTCTTATATAAATAAAAATGAATGTTGCTAAGCGCATAACTCAAAAATGGCTGGACCAATTCGGTTAATTTTTTTTCGTATGTTCCTTAAAGTACACGGAAAGTTTTATAAAGAGAAAAAATATAAAATAAGGTATATATATATATATATATATATATATATATATATATATAACAAAGTGGTGGTAGTTACATCATTTATAACTCAAGAATGGCTGGACCAATTTTTATGATATTTGATTTTTTGGATTGTTCTTAGTACTGAATAGGATAATAAGTATTAAAACATCAGAAAAATTAACGAAAAAAAATATTATGTGGCTAACGCTGGCTAATAACTATTTATATCTATTTAAAACATACCTAGCGACAAACCCGAGCGAAGCGAGGGTGAGCCGCTAGTTTGTGAATAAAAATAACTTTTAATATAATTTAGATAGTGCAACATTTATTATTATGATAATACAAACCGAAACAATTTCCTGAATATATTATCTACAGCTACAATGTTTTATTATCAATTATTTTAAAATACAAGCCAATTATTCATTGATTGCTTGATTTAGTTTAGTTCATTTACATTATAATGTAAGACCAAATATAATTAAACATCCCATGAATACGAAACTAAATTATTACGCAAACGTTTTTCCGCATGAGTGTGCGTGCGAGGCGCAGACTGCAAGGCGCTGTCACCACTGCCCAGTACCGAGCATCGCATTTAAATGGAATAAAATTACGGGTGCGTTTGTTACGTGTTAAGAATATATTTACTTAAATTTGTATTAACCATCTCATAGCAGGTGCATCCGGGTAAAGTTATACTTATAGGATATGTGAAGTACAATAAATAAATATTCTTGTACGTTATTTAGTGACAATGTTTTTGCTATGTTATGTAAAATGTGATGTGCAATAAAATTGTATAAGCAGAAACAATTTACATACTTGCAAATTTTACTCTTATTACTAAGTAAACTAAGCGTCGCCATTTACTTGTATACGGATAGTGTCAGATGCATAACCAAATAAAAAGATAATTACAGCGTGTGACATTTTAACTAACTTTAAATCGTAGAAATTTCAAAAAAAACCTTTAAAAATGTATGTTTAGTACCATTTAAAGTTAATTACAGACATATATGACACTCCATATAAGGAATGATCGAGAAACAAGTATTAATCGGACTTATGCAAATCAATACATATATATGTTGTTAATTATTATTTACATGTCAAGTTTTGCAACAAAAACTAGCCAGTGCTGCTTAAAACTGGAATCCTGTAGATCTGTAAACACTGAGAGCGATGCACATTTTTGAAATCTTTAAAGTAGTTTCCACAACTACCTGCGGCTACCTACTGACATTTTCAAGTAACGATATATTGTACATACATAGTTTAAACTTTGTATCATGTTTTTTAATTCTTTCTTTAAAATTGAATAAATTTTAAATATGTATACCTTTCACCTACCTATTTATCTATACATATAATAAAATTGTAAGTAATCCGAATCTGTACATTACATATTTTTTGGAAAATCTTATTGATATAAACATTATTCTCGATGCAGAGGCAGAATCTAGTTTTTAGAATTTTTGTCTGTTTGTCTGTCTGTTACCGCATCACGAGAAAACCACTGGGCAGATCTTGATGAAATTTGGTATGATGGTAGCTGGTTATCCGGGTCAACATATAGGATACTTTTTATCGCTGAAAAATATCTCATTTCTGAGAAAACATACAAAAACTGCAATGTAAGAGTATACTAATATGTATAACCTACGAACTTTGTTTTGCTGAACGAGGGCGAAGCCGTAGGCAATGCTAGTCTTAATCTACGTACAGTATGTAAATACGTACCTTAGCTTTAAAATCTCGGCTTAGACAAAAGCACGGTGTAGAACTGACAGCTGTTACACAAATGAAATGTAGATTCTGTTGATAGATACTAAGTTTGCATTGAAGCATTATAACAATCAAGCTATATGTCAGATCGTTTGCATGACGAAGAAGCATTAGTCAAATAATTGAGTCAACTATTATTATTGTGCAGCGACTTGACGTTTAGATAAATAACATTCATAACGATCGTAATTGCACTTTGGAACTCCATGGTATTTTTAGCTTTTTCATTTGAAAGTTAATTCATGGCAACTCATGTGACATACGATTGGGACTATATAATAGTAGCACTTTGTTCGATGGTGGTAAAACCTAATGTTTTAGAGGTATTAAATAAAAATACTCCAAATTATATAAAAAAACTAGATTGCTTCCCAATACAAACTTTCATCCCCATTTTCACCCCCTTAAGGATGATTTCCGGGATTAAAAGTATCCTATGTCCTTCCTAGGGGCTCAAACTATCTTCTTACCAAATTTTACCTAAATCGGTTCAGTAGGTTCAGAGATTACCCCCTACAACGTCACAAACTCACAAACTTTACCTCTTTATAATATTAGTATAGATTGATAATTTTTAGAATGACTATGAACAATAAAAATGAATGCTCGAGCAGAATTTTAATATGCGATCTCCAGCATCGTGTATAATCATTAAGATCTCTATATAGGACGTCATCTTCTCTTGCATATGGAATTTTTAACCACACCTCCCAAATTAAAAATCATACAACGTAGACTTAATGCGAAATCAAAACTTCGCATGTTATTTAATCAGCTGTTTATATTCTAGACATGATACTTAGAAACATTAGTACACTTAATTTGTGTGATTTTGCATAAATTTGCAATTAAATTTTTGAATTTTCTAATATCGAGCAATAAATGAATACCTCCCAGAATGTTTTATTCAGATTTTGATCTTCGAATAACGTACACTTCTCATTATTTTAAATTCAAGTCCAAATAACTTGTGTAGGATTAAAAAAAACATAACCTTGGATATCGTATGTTGATTTGATATACTTTTAAGCAATATAAAAGAAACTTGTGAAAATTTCAAGAATGTCCCCAATCTGCACTATACGTACCTGCAGTATAAGTTTTTACTCTGGTTTTTGAGTTACGCCCATAAGCGGCAGGAATCTCGAGGTAAGCGTGTGCGTTGCGATCGAATGGCATGACAATCATTTAATTTCTCAAGCACTGTGACAGAATAAGGACCGTGTTACAACTCTATGCATGTGCGAATATACTATACTCTACATAATTACATAATAATGTTCATTATATACATATCTATATGTATAACGCAAATCTACTGTTTATTTGTATTATAATATATACCTGGTTATACTATTACTTATTATGTATTAAAGCTTTTATAAGAACTTATTATTTTACTGTTCTCATGACATCGTTTTAAGAATTTTTGTGCAATAATTTAAACATATCTAAAGTATCATTTCAGGGTGGGCAGTAGTCCAACGAACCATGATAAGTGATAGATAATACTTTCTTAGATTTACGCGAATATTTGACATTTGAAATAAAACTATCTTTTCGGATTTTGTCGCGGATTTATTTGCATTTTTGTTTCCCGACGTTTCGAATGCTTTACAGCATCCATGGTCACGGGAGAGGTCTCTCCCGTGACCATGGAACATCGGGAAACAAAAATGCAAATAAATCCGCGACAAAATGCGAAAAAAAAGTGATAGATATTATAGCAAGTTATTACGTCTTTATTTATGTCACGAATTTCGGCCCCGGCGACCAATCTCAATGAGACTGGCCAGATGCGCAGGAGATATCACCATATTTTATAGTACACAAGTGTACGCGCAGACACAGGTGCTCTCTCTATTCCTTTTCCTCTCAAGGTTCGATGGGATGATATTTTGATACGACTGGTGAGAGTTAAGGCACAGGACGAACTCTTACGTACTCTCCGAGGCCAGGGGTGCAACTCCGCCAATTTCTCAATTCCGGACTACTACTCAGAATACTTTAACAGAAAACTTTAACGAGACTCGAACCAAGGACCTTTGCAGCTGTACATGCTAGCCGCTAGGCCACCAAGTCAGTTTTAATCTTTATATATAATAGGTACTTTCTTAGATTTACGCGAATATTTGACATTTTAAATAAAACTATCTTTTCGGATTATTTCGCGGATTTATTTTGATTTTTGGTTCCCGACGTTTCGAATGCTTCGAGACATTATTTATAATTTATTTTATTTATAATTATATAGGTATTTAATTTTATTAATATGAATTTTAAACAAAAAAGACACTCAATTGAAATCAAAATGGACTTTTAAAAGCAGTTAAAGTATGTTACATTTTGTTCTCACCAGTGTGGTACAGATCTAATCCTGTGACCCAGTTCGCCGCACGTGGCTAATTGCGCTCATTGGTCGGCGCTGGCCATCGCGACCTGGCCTCTTAATTGATACACTACATTTTACGTACATCATACGCCATTCAGTTACATAAATCCTCGTTTTAGTTAACGTCATGTTATTTTACGTTTATTTAACCGACTTTGAAAGGGAGTAAGGAAAAATAGTACCTACTCTTACAAGAACATCACGGACATGTTGTGTCACAATGCTTAAAGTAATAAAGGAAAATGTAAAAAACATTGACGTCTTTCTAACACATGATTCAGTCGACTTAGTAATTACTTAGTTTAAAAAAGTTGTCTTACACAATGCAACTATTAAATAGCTCTGAGAATAAAGTAGCCTAACTCGTTCTTATAATAGTTTTTCCATTATATTCTTCTGCTGTCTTGTATAAAAATATATACGTATTATTAACTAGCGACTCACCCTCGCTTCGCTCGGGTTCGTCCCTAGGTACGTTTTAAATTAAAATGGATATAGTATGTTATCCTTAAGAGATAGACATATGCCATCGCGGATATTTCTGTAGACCTATATAAGATGCACAATTCGACCATGCATTATTTTGTTACTAGCGGACCCGACAGACGTTGTCCTGTCTACACGTCTTTAATTTGAAAATTTCAAACTTTTTTTAATAAGCTAAAACATTCTGGACCATTTTGATGAAAATTATTATTCAAATTGTGAATCTAAACCATTCCCAGATCCCCTTGAACACACACAAAAAATTTCATCAAAATCGGTCCAGTCGTTTGAGAGAAGTTCAGTGACATACACACTCACAGAAGAATTATATATATAAAGATATCTCAAAGGGTTTAGGCAGCGTTTTCGTCGAAAGCTCCCAGACGTCTTATTTTTTCCGAAACCTCCAGCAAATATCGTTATATTTTAGCCAATGTATACAAAAACTTAACAAATTATACACTAAAACCTTCCTGTTGAATCACTCTCTCTATTAAAAAAACCGCATCAAAATCTGTTGCGTAGTTTTAGAGATTTAAAGCATACATAGGGATATAGGGACAGAGAAAGCGACTTTGTTTTATACTATGTAGTGATATCTAACATGAAATGGAATTTAACGTCACTCTTCAGAAAGAGAAGAACACCTGACTCCTATATAGTCCTAAAAAAATATAAAAACTATCGATTAAGTTCTTAATTATTTTTTTTACTTTATTCTCGTACTTTTTAATATGCTATGTTTTCAATTTACTAAATTGTTATAAACGCAAACATGTTGTTGCTTTATACATCTTTAACGGGGCCAATGAGAAGAAGAAGCGGTCAGATTGACGTCGTTTACTGTTAAGATTTGTAAGAGTTTGTAACTTTTAACTCCACGCTATGTATGTGTATGTACCCTTTTTAACGTCCCACTGCTGGGGGTGGGCCTCCCTTCAGTACGAGGGGGATCAGGCCATAGTCCACCACGCTGGCCAAGTGCGGGTTGGCTTCACATGTCTTTCGAAAACTTGCTAAGTTCTCTAAGACATGCAGGTTTCCTCACGATGTTTTCCTTCACCGTTAAGACAAGTGGTAATCATGTTGGAAATGATTCGCACATGAAAATATCAGAAGTGCGAGACCCGGGATTTGAACTCACTTCACTCGGTTTCCCAAGCGAGCGCGTTATCACTGGGCTACCACTGCCTTCTCGATATATAAAAAAATATCTTCGGAGTTCGGGATAAACATTAGGGATTCATTAGTATTCAACAATCTGTTTGGTCCCAACTTTAGCATACCTAGGAAATGATAGGTTACGAAAAGTAAGGTCAAGTGTCCAGAGGTCGTGTGGAAGGTTGCCAATATGGCGGCTACCGACCGTATTGTTTTATAAATTAAATTAATATGGATTGACACTGTAGCGGATGGACTTAGTGCTGGGCAGTGGTAATTGCTGAGAGACCTTGATTGTTAGAAAGGTTCCTTAATATTCTATATGGATCCAAGTAAAACATAAAACAAATAAATAGGTAAATATGATTTTATATGAACATTAAAACTGTGGTGGTAAACGCTAATAATATTCGTAAGGTGTGTAATGTAAGGACTTGCTTATATCTAGCTAAAATAACAAATATGATATTTCAGTACATACTATGTTTGGATAATTTAAAATGTCTATACTAATATTATAAAGAGGTAAAGTTTGTGAGTTTGTGACGTTGTAAGTGGTAATCTCTGGAACTACTGAATCGATTTAGATGTTTGGTAAGAAGATAGTTTAAGAACCTGGTAAGGACATAGGATACTTTTTATCCAGGAAATTATCACTTAAGGGGGAGAAATTAGGGATGAAAGTTTGTATGGGGAATCAACCTAGAGAAAAACCCGAGCGAAGCGAGGGTGAGTCGCTAGTTTAATATAATTTTCTCTATATTAAATTTTCTACAAATTCGAGTCGTTAACGGATATACATAGCAAATATAGTATAATCAAAGTTGATAGAGTCGTATGTAAAATCAAGTTGCAATTTAAATGTCGCTACAGGACATTATGGCTTAATCATACCAGAATAGACATTTAATTTGAAATCAAAAAGTCAAGTGTCATGACATTTTATTGGTACTTTACAGCATGCATTCCTTTACACTTGTATAAAATATACAATAACATCGTACGTACATGACAGTTATTTGTCTACTGCCTTATATGGATAAGATTAATTTATAGCTAGTGAGTAGCGACCCATACTCGCTTCGCTGTCTCTGAACTATAACACTCGTTTCCGTTAGTAATATTGCAATATAATACAATATGTCACGGGATCCATTATGATATAACGAGATAAAAAGTATCGTCTGTCACTCTCTTACTTACTTATCTATACTTATAATAAAACTGTAACTAAGTCGAATATGTACATTCAATATTTTTTGGAAAATCTTATTGAAATAAACGTTTTTATCGATACTGATGCCGAATCTATACTTTTTAGAATCTTTGTCTGTCTGTCTTTCTGTCTGTCTGTCTTCATCTAATTTTGGTATCGCGAGAAAATGTCTAATTTCTGAGAAAAAATATATCTGAGAAATAATACAAAAACTGCAATATAAGAGTATATTAATATGTAAAACCTAAGAATTTGGTTTTGGGTCATCTGAACGCGGGCGAAGCCGCGGGCAATGCTAGTTACGTCTATTTATCTCTTTCTCGTACTCTCTATATCTCTATGTAAAGAAATGTATGTGAAGATATATGTAAAAAGACGGTCCGTATCGCGGGACACCCAGTAGAATCCGATCCCATCCTTTCGCTGTTGCCCTTGGCCCATACATATTGTTCTGAGTAGGTACTAGGGTAGCATAAACATCGAGCAATATACAACGTGGCATGAAGGGGTTGTGGGGGGAAGGGGGGGGTGCGAACAGACGGCTTTCCATTATTCTGTTTCTGTATTACAGAAGAATAAATCATCAATATAATAAGCGGACAAACAAACAGTCGCATTTATACTATTTGTAAGAATTGCTTTCATTGCGAGGAAGACATAAAGCATTTATTGCATTTCGCCATTGTCGAACAGCGTTTTAACTTTTTTACTTTACGATTTGTAATCATAATTTTAATTTTGTATTTTTAATATATAATAATTTTCGCTTGATGAATTGTTATCATCAACGCGCAGAGAAGCACTTCCATTGCTCAGACAAAGATATATTTATAAAAGAAAAACAAAAAATATTTTTTAAGAAATAACTAAATATTTTAATCCTTATTTATAGTCTATTTTAATCTAGATAAAAATACATTTAACTTTGATATAAATTATAAAATACTAGCAACTCACCCTGCCTTGTTCGGGTTCATCCTAGTTACGTTTTAACGTTTAGTATAGATTTCTCAGGGATGAGATATTTTCCTAAAAAGTATCCTATATGTTGACCCGGATAACCAGCTATCATTATACCAAATTTCATCAAAATCTCTGTACTAGTTTTACCGTGATGTGGTAAAAGACAGACAGACAAACGGAAAGACAGACAGACAAAAATTCTATACTATAGATTCGGCCTCTGTATCGATAATAATGTCTATTTCAATAAGATTTTCCAAAAAATATTTAATGTACAGATTTGGCTGAGTTACAATTTCATTATATGTATAGATTAAACTCGATAATAATAAAAGGAGGATACGGTAAATACCTACGGTTTATGGTTTAATAGTTTCTTCGGCATTTCAACAAGTGGGTCAAGGGAGCGACACGCGACTGTCTACGATCCGTTATTGTTTGTGTCTTCTCATTGAAATAAATGATAGATAACAAATGTGAGTATAGTACCTTAATGCCTGATTTCACTAACATCCCATAAGCCAATACCTACGTATGGGGTCCCTAGCTTTAATGTTCCCCTAAACTAGCCCCTAAATTAAATTTCGTTTTACCATCGTCAGAGCCCGTATTTCTAGTAGCTATATTTAGGTGGTATTTTAACATTTAGGTGACCCCTAACTGTCGTTGAAACAGAAACTGTCCCCTAAAACAGCCCCCTAACCATGCTTAGGGGATCCCTTAAAGTTAGGTGATGTTGGTGAAGTCGGCCATTAATCACTTTTTAAATCGAACCCCTTAAGCAATTATTATTCCACTTTATGAGCTTTTGAGCAACGAACAGATAGCTATCGATACGGTACGCTATTAATATGCACTTTGAATATATAAACGTGTATAGCAAGTATTTAATGAGAATATAAAATAACAGTTACTTATGGTCGATGGTAAATATCTATAAACATTTAACTTTACGCAAAGCCGTGGCTCGGTCTTGTTAACGATCGGTGCCATTTCGTCTAAAAGCGAAAACCATTTTAATGGAACTTTGTAAAGCGTATTACACGATGTTTTTGCTAGAGAAGGGAGGTCATATAATACTGGTTATGTACGTAAGGATTTTCCATGTTTTTGCAAACGTAATCAATATGCTAGTTAATTGCGGTATCTAAATGCAGTTGCTGTCATTCATGGTACGAAATCGTCGACATTCAGTAAACAACAATTTTCTTGTAAATTTTCCTCTTGCTCCACTTATTTTAACTAAGAACATATGTAAGTAAAATAATAATATAAACTAGCGATTATTTAAATTGACATAACTTTTTTATTTATGAACCAATTGAAATAAAACAAATTTTATATGTTAAATGAAGCTTACCATAATACATTAGTGAAAACCGTACTGTAACCGGTTAAGCCGTTTCTGAGATTAGCGCGCACAAACGCACAGACAAACAGACAAAAGTTTTAAAAATAGTTGTTTTGGGTTCTATTGCGTTAAAAAAGACCTCCAATAATACTTTTTTTTTCAAATATCTTCTAAGTACAGACAGCAATCAGTTACAATTTTATTATATGTATGTATTTATAAGGCATAAGTAATACGAGTAGGTTTATTAATATAGAGAGTCAGAGATCAACTTCGACACGCACATTTAGCTTACAGAAAATACTTGATATTTTACAATGGTTGGCGATTAATTATATTTACGCTATTTCATTCTTAATAAAAAAAGTCTAATCCAAAGATCATTATTAATCATTATTAAATGTTAGAAATAAGGTATCTAGGTGCTGCAATAAAACGCAGGTGGGTGTAATTATGGGCAACATTCTTTTAAAAAACCCGCGTACTCTTTTATAAAAAGTAAAACTTGAAGCTGGACGCATTTCAGCCTGAGACAGTGCAGGGGCACCGCGGGAAAATAAATACAAATTGATAATGATAAGGGTTTATCGCATATTTTATTAGAGATTATATTTTTTTGCCATATTTTATATTACCTATAATTCCTACTACGAGTACTTGTTAAAATGATGTATAATATGACAAATTAATTATTTTATTACAGCCTTGCCTTAATCGGTCTAACTTAAGTTTTATTTGATATTCTTAAAATAATATTTACATATAAAATTACACTTTAGGACATTAAAAACAACAGACAATAATTACAGATTTTATATTAGAAACGATGTTTAGTTTTAGAAATAGTCGACAACCCTACAGTTCGCTTGGGTGGCAGCCGAGCTGTCTAGAGGCAGCGCATTGGTATGCGTACAGTGCGTGTGAACGGAGCACACTGCACTTCATCGCTCTACCCCGTTAGATATCTCGTGTATTTTAAGACCTAAGCTCACATGAGAAATAAAGTATACATTTCTAAACATTTTCTTATTTCTCCTACATAGTGTCTTATTTAATTTAAAATAGTGCAGTACATCTATATATTTGGTATAACTGTGTATATAATCGTATAGAGCCAGCCTTCACTGCCGCTTATTAAGGTTTTATCGTTCACTTTAACGACGGTTTGACTGTGATAATATGCAACAAAAAAAGTGCGTAAACTTATCAAATACTCCTTTGTTTTGCCCTTAGTGCTTTTTTAATAATTAATAGCATTTTTAATAGAAATTTTAGTAGAAAGACCGTTCCAAGAGTTTTGTGACGTTCTATCTGCACGGGTATACTGCTATTTTCAATTTAGCACAATAGTGATATTTAAAATTTACATTATCTTTCGCTTGGGTGGCAGCCGAGCTGTTTAAAGGCAGTATAGTTAGTATTCGAGCGAGTGCGTGTGAACAACGCACATCGTACTGCTTTCAATATAAACCTTAACTATCTTACAGACAGAGATAAATTGTTTTGCTCACAATGTATAATTTAAGACCCTCGATGCTCAACGAGAAAATAATACTAAAGTTTCTCTTGCTTAAGACAAATTTCTATGGCATTCCTATATGTATATATAATTTTATATATATATACATTTATATATATATACATTAATCCCTCCACGACCGCAGACACGCCGGCGTGTCAGTTAACAACAGATTTCTTAGAAATTTAATTAATTTCTTAGAAATTTACCTGGAGGTGTTAATACTATAACAATTCAAAATAATGTAATTAATTTAATTAATATTCCTGTAATATAGTATCCACGTTGAATAATGTTTAAAAATCTTTCACTTGTATGCTTCTTACCAAGAAGCAGTTATTATGACTGCAAAAACAGCTACAGATATTCGCTCGCAATCGCATTGTTATCACTTGTTGGGTTTCTATCATCGATTTCCTATGACTTATGCAATTTAAAATACAGTTTTTACAATAGCACAATATATTAAATAATAAAAAATTAATGAACATATAAGATTATAATTTGATATTTATAAATAACTGTTTAATGTCTAATACGGTTCATATGGGATTTAAATAAAATTAATATAAGATACCTACTAATTAAAATATAGTTGGTATGTTACAACAGAATATGTTAACTGAAGTTTATTATCTTCTTTCCTCTTGTTTTTATTTCTTATTTATTAATAATCACAAATTCTGTATATTTTTTATATTATTTTAAGATAAATTATTTAATTTCTACAAGTAACAATTTTTTTTTATATTATTGTAATTCATATAAATATACTCCAATAATATTTTTTCTGTGTATTACTGTAAAAGTAGTTTAATATTCGTAGAAGGATGTTAGTAGGTATCACAATGATCATTGGTCATTTTATACTTACGCCGCAATAAATACATAAATTGTTTTGCCGTAAACATCGCTATCCTCCAGCACTTTCTACGTAGAAATAACCGCCACATAAGTAAACACGTTTAGTTATTTCCCAAGGTATAGCAAACCTAAATTTCAAATTAAAATGACAATAATTTGCGCTATTATGATATTGGAAGGTGTAAAAATAAAACAACAATTATTGAGTCACGAAATTTTAATAATTTATTACTAAAATCATAAAATTTTAATATTTCAAGTTAAAAATCTTAGTTAAACTAACTAATAAGCTATAGCTGCAGCGCTGGATTTACAGTAGGGGCACTCGGGGCTAGTGCCCAGAGCTGCAAATTTTTAGAGGCGGCAAAATTCAGAGGATGGAAAAAAAATTCTTCGCGTTATCGAAAATGTTTTTTATTTTACAAAAAATGTAAAATAAAAAAAGATTAACTAATAGGTCCGAAAAATTGATATCATTTATAAGTTATTTCTTTGCATTTTTCAAAAAAAAATATTAAAAAAAAACTTTTAGGATTTTATTCAAAATTTCGATAGTAGGGCGGCATTTATTACTATGCCCAGGGGCGGCGCTAAGGTTAAATCCGATACTGTATAGTAATGTAGTAAATTAAAAAAAATCCGTATAGTTTTATTTAATTCGAAGTAAAGTACCTATTTCAAAATCAATGTTAATGGACATGCATATTATAAAGAACTAGCATTGCCCGCAGCTCCGCCCACGTTCAGATGACCAAAAACCAAATTCATAGGTTTTACATATTAGTAAGTAGTAAGTTTTACAATTCAGTTTTTGATTTTTTTTCAGAAATGAGTTATTTTCCCGCGGTACAAAGTATTCTATATATTGACCCGGATATCCAGCTATCATCATACCAAATTTCATCAAAATTTGTCCAGTGGTTTTCTCGTGATGCGGTAATAGACAGACAAATTTTTTTAAAACTATCGATTTGGACTCTGTATCGATAATAATGTCTATTTCAATAAGATTTTCCAAAAAATATCTAATGTACAGATTCAGCTTAGTTACAATTTTATTATATGTATAGAAGAATCACAATAGATATAACAATAAAGAAAACAAATATATAATGCAGACTACGGACGAGAGGATCACCTCATTATAGTCTGTTCTCACGCGAAACGAGATCGCTTGTAATAACTCTATCATCCATAGCATATGAATCAGGCCCCGGGCGCCGCCGTACAGTCGACGATAGAACTTAAAAAAAGGTTTATATTTTAATATTATACTTTTATTATAATTAATTTATTCACATAATATGTAATAATAAATCTTTACGGCGGTACTAAACATTTTCCGCCTATAAAATTAATGAAACAAATTCACTTTTCAATTTACCCCATTTATCACCCCATTAACACTGCTATAACATGGCCATTAAACTTGTCGAAGTAATAACGAGGTTAACAAACAATTTTGTAGACGATGTTACATTGTAAAACCTGCGCCGGCGCAAACTCGCCCGGTGAAACAAACCAACAAAGCGTTGATTTGATCTGAGCGGCCGCGAATAATACGACTCTTGTGTTCCGCACGTATCATGTGTTTTCATTTAACTACGTACTAATCTATGATATTTAAAAGCGAACTTCTTGGGTAATGTACGTAGTTTATAATCTATACATATAATAAAATTGTAACTAAGCGGAATCTGTACATTAGATATTTTTATGAAAATCTTATTGAAATAATCATTATTATCGATACAGAGGCCGAATCTATAATTTTTAGAATTTTTGTCTGTCTGTTTGTTACCGCATCACAGAAAAACCACTGGAGGAATTTTCATGAAATTTGGTATTATGATAGCTGGTTATCCGGGTCAACATATAGGATACTTTTTACCGCGAGAAAATATCTCGTTTTTGAGAAAATATACAAAAACTGCAATGTAAGAGTATACTTGTATGTAGAACCTAAGAATTTGGTTTTTGGTCATCTGAACGCGGGCGGAGCCGCGAGCAATGCAAATCTATATAATAATCACACATTATAATGCAATAGTGTGTGTGTTTGTTACTTTTTTAAACTATAACGACTCAATGGATTTGAGTGAAAGTAAAGGGTATATTCTCGACGCACCTACCATGCAAGTGGACTCGCAGATAAAACCTAGTTTTTCTATATGACCCGTTACGTAACTGTAGACGAATTATCATTGAATCACCTAAAAATGTAAATATATTCTATATTTAAGCTCAAAATCAGAAATAACTAGGGTAAACCTTACCAAAAAAAGTATCCAAATCGTTTCGAAATACTCTACACAGAACACTAAAAACAGGTTTAAAAATCAGGAAATCTTCCCACACACGTCGACGATTATTCGCATTGTTTATTGCGAATAGGTGAAACGGTTACAGCGGTTAGCCTAACGAGATTATTTTAATACAGCCTCCACAGCCAGGTGGTCTCGGTAATCAGCCCACTGGATTTACACTTTATATCTGTCCACTTTACTTAATCGTTATTATAGGGTAGTGGTTTTACTTCAAGTATTATTTGGGTCCGGTTTTATATTAATAGATCATACTGGGCTTTACATAAAATGGTCATTTTGTATATTAAAAAATATATATATTTAATTATCTTATAAAAATAATTTCGTTGAATTTTCCTTAATTTTTATCTTTACATTATTATCTTTATATACATATGTTTTTATATGTATTTATTGATTATAATTAACTTTTAAAAAATGCTATGTATGTAAAAGCTATAATTAAACAAATAAAATAGTAATAGGTAATTATTTTTATAATCTATCTAATTTTCCTTAGTTTCTATCACAAGTTAGTCTATACACAAGTCGGCTTTATGGGTGTTCCGAGCCGGTCCTGAGGCTCAGTCCAATCGCTCGAACATTGATATAGTAATAGATGCTAATTTAACTACGCCTGCAGCCTGGCGCTATCTTCCATTATAAAATACTTCGTAATAGTCGTAAAATAAACAGCAAATAACTTGTTACATATTTTAATTATATTAACTGATTATGACATGTTATAAGTGGTTGGCAAAACTACTTTTCCCACGGGAAATAATTGGTGTATCGGGATGCTAAGTAGCCTATATCATATATAATATAAAAAATCGAAAGGAAACCTTGCTCCATGAAAAACAACTCAATAAACAAACATAATTTCACATTTATGACAAAAATAAATAAAAGCGAGTGTAGAACATGATTTTTATACATATCTATCCATCATATATGATTCGTAAATATTTAAGTTCTTATAAAAAATTTTTTTTGATCGACGTGTATATAATTAAAAATTAGCAGTATAAAGTATTAAATTTTATATATCTACCGTCAGAAGTCAATCAGTCGTTTAGAACGATGTAAATCTAAAACCGATTTGCTTTCTGATTATGATAAAGCGATATTGTCTTGTACCTAACATTTAATGGGCGATTGAAGTTTGTAATAGCAGCAAGTCCATTTCATACATTTCCTAACACCAATAACTTGAGCTTAGGTAATTAAAGTATATTATAAATATTTTATATATTGCACAATTTCTCTATCCGACTTTTTACGTAATCTTATATGTAATAACATTTTAGCTTAGAATTTTTTCACTTTTGTCGGTTTGTCACTGACTAAGAACAACTCTACACAAGTAATACACTCTAGAGCAGTCGATTCCTCAATCTCGTGCAAATTATTTCTAGCTCGATATAATTCCACTGTATAAAAATAATCTCTCATAAATATACGCATATCAGTTAAAATCCATAAAAATTGTACTATCCTTATACACTATCCCTGCTGTAATTTTCTAATAAATAATAAAAGAAATTGTATAATCTGTTCAATAATTATATTAAAAAAACATTTAAAGATTATTTGTCATAAAATGTGCATAACATGCGATTACAACGTGATTGTGGCTTTATACGTGGTTATAATACATTCTTATAACGTACTGTTTGTATGCCAAACATTTTTCCTCAGGAAGACCAGTGATGGCTACTTATCTAGTCTAGGTTAGTCGGCCTAACATATTTCCCTCTTAGAGGTTAGACCTAGAGCCTTAATTGACGATCGCATTTATTAATATTTGTAACATATAAAACGAACTACAAATTTGTTTACTAATAGATATTAAAATCAACAATCCGCAATGAAAAATCCTGGCTTAGTAATATATACGTTAATTTTTATCGACCTACCTACACATGAAAGCGGAGTCACAGGAAACGCTACCTTTTCACTTTAAAATAAATAATAATATAAAAAAAATTGTGCGAATTTTCAACAAGAATTAACAGCGTTTAGGATTTCGAAACGATTGATCCACTTTAAACAAAATACACGGATAATTTTAATTTATCATCAATGCTCTACATTTCGGATGTAAAGTTGCATATTTTTATTTGTGCAGCTTTCACAAAAATTTACAGCCAAATTAATTTTTATCGACCATAATAAAAAACAACTCAGGGGTTTGGATTATAAAAATCGATTAAGATTTATAATTATACCGCAATATTCGGATAAATTACTAGCTGTAATTGTAAAGTAATTAATATGAAAGTATTGGGTTTTATTTATGCCTACTAGTGAAATTGCTTTCCTACTAAATCTATACATATAATAAAATTATACGGAGGCCAAATCTAGTTTTTAGAATTTTTGTCTGTCTGTCTGTCTGTCTGTCTGTTTACGCATCACTGAAAAACTACTGGAGGGATTTTGATGTTTGGTATGGTGATAACTGGTTATCTGGGTCAACATATAGGATACTTTTTATCCTGGGAAAATATCTCATTTCTGAGAAAAATACAAAAACTGCAATGTAAGAGTATACTAATATGTAAGTAAAACCTAAGAATTTGGTTTTTGGTCATCTGATCGCGGGCGTAGCCGCGGGCAATGCTAGTATTTCAATGTGATACTGTTTCCTATCTAAGTAGTTTTCAGTTAAAGCAAAGAAATTTGTAGTGGCTATACACGGTTCTAAGCTGAAAAGTTTGTTGTCATTTACATTTTTTTTTATTTTTTATTGCACTTTAAAATACAGAGATACAGACACAGTTAACTAAAGTGGACTGGACCTGTCTCGCACTTTTTGCAGTATGAAGGATGGTACGATCTAAAATATTAAGATTTCGTTTAAACCTACGTCTAAATAAATATTCACAAAAATGACATTCATTGAAATGTACCTCGTGGAAATTCTTACTGTTATCCTTATATATGAATTAATTTTAAAGTAGAGAATTTAGGCAGAGAAAACTTTACCTAGGGTTATCAGATTTTGACCTAGATAGTTACGAATCTCGGAAAGTACGTTATGATTCATACGATTTTTACTAATAGAAAGAATTTATGAACATTTAGCGAAAATAAGCTACCATTATGATGTTATTTATTATTAAGTCGGAACAAAACGTTCCTTCTGGGAGCTTTAGTACTATTATAATCAATCCGAAGAACTTCTGGAAACTTGTGCGAAGCTCACCCACTCTTGGTTTCCAGTTAATTAAACCACGTTAGTAGTTAAGTAACCAATTGGGTTACTTGTAATTATTATAATTAATATAGTAAACGCGTATTTCAGATGCATCTAAGCTCAGTGCAAGTGTGCGCGTTGTTGACGCTGGCGCTGGCGGCGGCCGCGCCTCCCCCCGCGCACCACGTCGCGCGCCGCTCCTTCTTCCACCTGCAGTGCAAGGGTGTGTACGACGCGGCCATATTTGCCCGTCTCGACCGCATCTGCGATGACTGCTTCAATCTGTTCAGGGAGCCCCAGCTGTATACTCTGTGCAGGTGAGACACAGATAATCTATATTTTGAGTTGTGCCATTTTTTTTTGTGTTGTGGCGTTTTTTAGCCAAATTTAAATATTATGGTTAAATGTATTTTTTTTGTTTCATCGTGGCGTTTTTCAGTCAGTTAAATGTTTTAACTAAATGTCATTTTTTTGTTTGTGGCGTTTTTCAGCCAGTATTTTTTTCAGTCAATGTAATTACTATAACATTATTAAATGTATAAATATAATATAATATTTATTCCTTGTGGCACAGGAAAGACTGTTTCACAACAGATTACTTCAAAGGCTGCGTGGAGGTACTACAAGAGACCGACCAACTCGAACTCTTCAAGAAGTATATAATACAATTACACGGGGCGGATCCAGGGATTAGGGATTAGGTATCCGATGAGTTTTTGTTTTGCCTTCCTCTTCCTCTATGGGACTAACTGCCTGCATGAACTTCAATAACCAGTCTTAACATCTTCTAAGCTCGGCTTCTACCAATTGCGGATTCCTAACAGCTATTTCTTACTTTTATAAATCCAATTTCGAAGGAAATTCGAATTGAAAGTTAAAGATAACGTGAAGCTATCAATTAGAAAGTATAAGCACGGCAAAGCATGATTCATAGAAACAACAGTCAATACATCATACGATATTTAAAAATTACATTCCTTCATATCCACATTCTTAAAATGTTTAACGCAACTTCTTGTTTTAATTTCTGCAATGGCGTAATTTCACTTTCATTAATAAACACTATTTTATTAGATAACATCCCAACAAGACTTGGCAGTTAGTTTTTTGCTTTTATTACATCTTCTGCTCGGGTGTTTCCTACAACATTCGGATCTTAATGCGTTTCTACATTCCTTCAATATTATAGTTTAGGGCCTATTATTATCATCATATCAATTATTATCAAAGTTATTGAAAATTATTGAAAAAAAAACGAAGTTTGAATCAATTTGAACTATTTTATTATAATAATTGTAATTTTTAATCAACAAATAACTTTTGTTTGATGATAAATATATCAGCTCTTAAAATATAATCGAACAATTTAGTCGAATACAATTAAACTTGAAAGTGTGAACAACGCCTAATTTTTTGAAGTAGACACAAGCGTCGTCATTAACAGCATGCAATGCACTTCGCATTTTCTAGCACTTTACGTCTATCGAAAATTCGTAAAAATTAAATAATATTTTTTATTTTAACCTGTAAGCTTTGTTAATCATCAATATTTCACAAAGTATGTTTAAAATATTTATTTAAATAGATTTATTTATTTATATTTTAGCTAATTATTTGATTATTTCTTTTTACAGTTAGAACAATAAATAAGATCTGTTATTTAAATTAATTTTATTTAATGTATTGTATATGTCTTATGGTAAAATAAATTATGTTTTATGAGTAATTAAGCGTTGTTTTAAAATCATATTACGTCCTTTTAACTTGTAGAATTAGACTTATATTATTTTATTTTGTAAAAAAGTATTTTGTCTAGCTTTTTTTGAAACAATTTTAAAAGTCAATTTGCCAAATCTTCAAAATAAGACTGCACTTTCTATCGCACCTTTATTATCTTTTCTTTATCTGTATCTCTCACTGAGCTTATCTGGAGTGCAAAATTGCTTATTTATTTCATTATTAACAATTGTATTTTATCTTGCAGGTCAAAATGTTTCACTTCGCCCTACTTCAAGGGTTGTATGGAGTCTTTGTACCTCTACGACGAGGAGGAACAGTTAGATCAAATGATCGACTTCATCGGAAAACGCTAACAGCCAGTACATTTCGCGCCATTTCTTGACACATGACGCCATCTTGTTACGACTGATTCTTCAAATTTGGAATTTTAGCAACTATATACAAAAATAATCATTTATATATTAGCACAAATTTAAATTAATTATATTGGCGTATTTATTATTTATGAAACGAGAAAAATATGAAGAATCAGCCTAAACCCAACAGATAAAAAAACACAACGTACAAATCCGAACAATCGACAAGCAAGACTAATGTCAACTGTCAAGTTCCTCCAGATTGACGTCTGCTTTCTATCCTCAACGTATTCTAGTCTTTATCGCGACATAAAATTATTTATGTTTGCAACTAATTGTAATGTAATATTATCGTAATTTGTATAAGTGTATACAGTTAAGAACATTTATTTAAGCTAAGGCCGGCTGGGAGGGTAAGGATTAGGTTTGTTTCACCTCCTAGTTAATAATACGTATGAAATTATAGGTATATCGTGGCAAATGTCCCGATGCTGGTCATCAAACAACAATATCTAACTTGTCAAATTCCCGACTGATATTGCCTATTTATAAAATTATGACGCATTCCAAACAGTATTTAGTTTACTTACGCTTTTTATCTAAATTCTAACGCGAGTTCAGTTCGTATTAACAAAGGTATTATGTATAGCCTAATTTAAGCCTTGTAATATATAGTTGTACCATTATGTAAATCACAAACGTGGCTTCTAATGTATGTATTCGGTTTTCCGTAGATTTAATTTGGTCGCAATGTATTTAATTCATATTATTTATATTCTTGACCTTATTTAACCGGACGGTGAGGCGATGGATTTACCATTTTATTTAAAACATCAATTTAAAAAAAAAATTGCTACATTTCCTATTAAAGTAATACAAACATAGTGCCATTACAGTAATTTTAATGTACAAGCTGTCTCCATCTTTGCCACTAACAGGTCGCTTCGCCGTCACAAACAGACAAGGTTGAGTTGTAAGCGATTAATTAGTTCATAAGTATTTATAAAGAATTATTTTTTATATACTTCCGACCTATTTATTTGTTATTATTATTTATTGACGGTCTCCTGCAACCGTAGAGATTACCAGTGATGGAAATTACACTCACTAACATTTCTGAATTATCCTTAAGTTGCGGTTTTTACTTATCAACTGTTGTTAGTTCCACAAACCCTTCTCTGTGTTCGAATCTCAATTTTTATTTAGTTTCTTTTAGCGTTTCTTACCTCTAGTTACTTCCATACATTGTTATATAATAAGAGTTTTACCTTTTCTGCCCTATAATATTTAGAGAAATGGTGCCAATTAATGTCCCAAGAAAACATAGGTTATAACGAATTTAGCTAATGATTAACGAGATGTAACGATTTATAGGACCTGTGAAATTATTGTAAAAATGTATTCGAATTATTAGTAAAAAAATATTTATCTATTTGTATAAATTTTATATAAAACAGCTAAGAAACGCTACGGGTTCCAAATATATTTCAGTTTGAAAATCTTTATGTATTTTATTTAAAACTCCATTTTATCCTTACACATACTAATGTAATACCACCGATCACATAATACTATAATAGTACAGGTGCCTCATCCCATACAACGAAATTGCACAGCGCTAATTCGGGCTAAATTTTGTTTGCTTGAATTGATAATAGGTGTCGTTGATTCGCAAATAGTTAAACCGTTTTATTTTATAAATAGGTGCAAACTAACATAATATAGTAAATGTTGCAAAATTCATTTTGCTTTTGAATTAAAAAAATCATATTACATATAAAAATGTTCAACCGTGATAAACAATTCATAAAAAGTAAAAGCGCCATCTGTGAGTATACGTTACAGACAGTACTAACCCATCATCTGATGGCTAATATTTCAATAATCAGTCAAATTACGCCAAATTTGATTTACGAGCGCATTATTTCGTTTTCCTTAACTTAGAATATTTTTTGAAATATAAATTCAACTTTTTGGGATCTATTTTTTATCTTTTGTTAATTTAACACAACTTTAATAACAAATCGATACATGTAACGTCATCTATTGACATTTATTTGAACTAATTCTTCTTTGCTTGTGATGAGACCCCATGCTAATACTATATCGTGCATGGCATATATTTAGGAGATCATATAAATGTGTGTCTCTTTTATGGCTGGATGACAACAATGATTTACATGACATTGTATCAGTTGCACATTACCATACAGGTGCCAATGGGTTATTAAATAAAACTATCTTTTCGGATTATTTCGCGGATTTATTTTGATTTTTGGTTCCCGACGTTTCGAATGCTTTACAGCATCCATGGTCACAGGTTATTTCGTTTAACCACCATAAAATTCCCACCCTAGAATATCTACTCGTAAACACGTGTCTGTTTATCCTGGACGGAGTGTATAAAAGGATTTAATTATCATTGACTATCCTTAAGTTGGTACAGTCAGACAGAAATGAAGTTTATAATAATGTAAAATATAGCAAAATGTATTGTGCCATCAATCATCATTCTCTTATTATATATGTGCTTTTATGCATATTGCTTGATATTTTTGCCGCGCCTGCCTAGGTTTTTGAGAAAATTATAAATAAAAAAACCCGCGCCAATTTATCTATAAGAATTGCACCTCATACAATGGATTTAACGGTAAGGAAAAAAAAAAAGAAATAATTGCTTGTTTTGTTTACTGTATCACTCCGTGACAGTGAAAGTGTCGGACGTAGCTGTATAGAAATACTCCGTAACGATTTAAAACAATTTTATTTAATCTCTCTACTTACGTTTTAACGTTTAGTATAGATTTCTCAGAGATGCGATATTTTTATAAAAAATATTCTATATGTCGACCCGGATAACCAGCTATCGTCATACGCATCAAAATCCCTCCAGTGGTTTTTCTGTGATGCGGTAACAGACAGACAGACAGACAGACAAAAATTCTAAGAACTATAGATTCGGCCTCTGTATCGATAATAATGTCTATAATAATACTCACACGTACATAATAGAAGATATATAACGAATCCCAAAATAAATATTAATTTGTTGTTTATAAAGTTGATACTGTATTTAAGAAGTTTAATACTTATATATCTACTCGTAATAAACGGCCATGTTGTAAATACGGAAAACTGTAAAATTAAATAAAAACTTTTTAACAAAAAATAAAAACCGACTTCCAGGCACTAAAATATAAAAATTAACTAAACGGAGGTTTTCATTTAGAATTATAGATACCCAATCAGATATTTTCGAAGTCGGTGGCAGCCGATGCAAAACAAATCTAATATATTTCGATACGTAAAATACATATTTACCTATTAGATATTCATATCTTAAAATATTGTGGGCTCTAAATATTCATATCTTAAAATAACATATTCGATTAAACAATTTATTTAAAAAAATATTTATTGTTGATTTTTTTAAAAACTGCTCGACCGATTTCGATAAAATTTATATGGGACCACCTGGAAAGTATACTCTTTGAAAAAAAATTCCAAATCGGTTCAGGCGTCTTCGAGTAATCGGTGAACATACATAAAAAAAAGATTCCGACTAATTGAGAACCTCCTCCTTTTTGGAATTGGAAGTCGGTTAAAAATATAAAAAGCATATGTCTAAAAATGGTGATTATTCTTAAAATAAACGCTCCTTGGTATAAGAATAACTGTATTTACGATACAATAAAAATAGGTAGCCATATCTATACCGGGTGGATAGTTTACGACGGAATAATTACATATACAGCAATCGACTTTGGGTTAAAAATAATAAACAATTTTAACGAAAAACTATCGATAAAATATCACTTTGTGCGAACAAATGTATGTATTAATGAATTATTAATGACGAATATGCGTGACGATCCACTGATGAGTGAGAAAATGTTATTTTTACTAGTTTCATTTTCCTTTACATTTGAATAGCAAAGCATTTTACGAATAAAACAATATTTTACTCCATTGCTAAGTTCTCTTCCAAACATTATCATTTACTTAACAATGGACCAAAACGAAATTCGAAATTACTTTTTATTACGTTACATATATTTGACCAAGTTCATATTATGACATCAAACTCTATAGACCTAACAGTCCCCGCACACTGTAGACATTCTATCCGTCGATAGTTTGGTTAGGCTTATAATTAGCATAAAATTTTATATTGATCGATAATCATTTATCGTCATAGTGATTTAATAGAAAAAGAAAGTCTGTGGGGGCTTTATTAGAGATGGTATGAATATTATTAACAAAGCGATATTACATCGAATGATATGAATCGCATATGAAACGTTACTTTTAACGTGAATAATTTTTCTTTATTATATTATAGATAATGTATACTTAGATAACTTAAATTTAACTACACTAAAGCTAGGAGCAGACAGTCTTTTCAATCACTCTAGTCACCAGGGCTTGGAACCGGTTTAAAAAAACGGTTTGTTTAGGAAACATAATGGTTAATTTCTCGCTCGTTCTTTAACAGGTTAAAAAACGACGGTTTAGTAAACCGAAATAATAAAGGTTAACGGTTATTCTTAGAGAAAGGTTAGATTTAGGTTTTGATACCGAAATAAACCGGTTAATTCTCTCATAAATAAGAAACGTACATGTATCGTTCTACTGCACAGTACATCATTAGCAAAGGATACGCCAAATGTAAACGCATTAATACAAAATCAAACTAACACTCATTTTAACCGGTAGATTTCGACCATCGAACCTAAATTTGTCAATAACCGTTCTCCGGGTTTTAACCGGTTAAATAACGTAACCGAAACCTTAAACCGAAAAGCCTTTCGGTTTGGGGTCAATGAGCAAAACCGGTTTAAAAATTGAATGGGTTTCCGAGCCCTGCTAGCCACATACAACATACCATTAAACATATTATAAATGGTTGTATGTAAAAACTAATTCTTTGATAAATAACAGTAATAAAGTATGGAATATAATTATTAATCAAAAGCATAACTTAAATGTTTAAATATATTAATTTAACTTAAAGAAAAGAGTGACGAATACAAAATAAGAACTAAGTAAATGTCAAATATTACGAAATGAAACTAAAACCTAACGTTCACATTTTTTATATTTCATGGGTCAATGTTAAAATATGACGTTTTTTGATCCTCACTCAGACTAAAGAACTATAAAAACGAAGTCCGCCAAAAAAAATGTCAAAGTCAAGAATACTTTTATTCTCAGTATTGCCATACAGACTGTTTATTTTCTTTAAAATTAAAGGAAAATATAAATAGGATTAGTCGTTAATTACAATTTTTGAGAAGAAAATATGAATAATATTTTTTTTTAAGTATTACTCCTCTTTCCTGGCAATTTGAGATAGCATTAGTATTTTAATTATTATAAATTATAATAAAATTCATATGCTATTTTTATTTATCAACTTTTATTTATTTATCAGAGTAAGTTTTCTATTATTATTTGTATACTGTTATAAAACATTATATATTATTTTAAATCATTATTTTTTGGCTTCATGTTCAGTTCTATGACACTGTATATATTATTCCTTAGTCTGAAGGTTACAGAATAGTGAAAGGTAAATAGCTACAAGTTTTATTGCATTTATTATTATTAAAGTCACAGCCGAAATAATTTTCAGTCATAAGAAAAAAAAACTAGTTTTCTTCTTTAGAACACCTATAATTTTATATTATATAAAAATGTTTTGTCTTTTGCATGTTTTTTTTAATATGGGGCAGGCATTTCACGAAAAAAAAGTGAAATTCTGACATTTGTTCATATTAGACACTAGCGATCCTCGCTTCGCTCCCTTTCGCTATCTAGATACGTTTTAAATAAATAGTTTGTACTTTAGGAGAAAGCTATATAAAAAACAAATATTATTTTATATAATATTTTCACATATTGTAACCACGAAATACAGATAATAACGCCATCTTTTCAACAAAAAATCGAATTTGGAATACGATTAAAAAACAAAAAAAACAATAATTATTTTATTACCGATAAAATTTCAATATGAAAAAAATATATTAATAATAAACCCATAAATTGACAATTAACCCTCAAATAAAAAAAAATATTCTGTGTACATGTTCATATCCCTTTGATGTACCTACAAATATGCCTAATATGAACGAATTTCAGAACTTCACTTTTTTTTTGTGGTCCGCTTCACGTGAAATGCCCCTTATGTATCGGATAAAAACTAAACTAAAATAAACGTTTACAATACGTTTATATATTAATTGCTAATGGAAAATAATACACTAGGTTTATATATTATCAATTCAATCATTGCTTTTTGTTAATTATTATTTTAATAATTAATTATTGTATGAATCAAGATATTATTTATTCTGTTATTTAAAAAACAACCGGTTATTGTGAACATATTAAATATAAGAGTTATTTATGTTTATAGTTTAGCAAATTTTATTTTTTTATAACTGTCAATTTAATTTTCTTAAAAACTGGAAAATGACTCAGAAGATACAATTTTTTTCGACCTAAATATTCATATGTTGTAATAAAATATACATTTACAATATTACACACACAATTTATGTCTAAGTTACATTTCACATTATAATGTGATATATATTTCACTAAAATGGCACCTGTGTGAAGCTTTATTGTTATGGAATGTACTTATATAATGATAATGACATCGATGCTCCCGTTCGTTTCACAATGAAAATTAATTATTATTAATATGGACAGCATGTAAGTTTTAAAGTTTATGTACAACTAGCGACTCACCCTCAAAGGTAAAAAAGAGAAATCTCAATGACTAACGTATTGTGTACAGAATATACACCCTAAAACAATTGTTGAAATTTGTCGATTTATATATCTGTATCTCCTAATGTACACTCACAATTAGTGTTTTTAACGCGCCCGAGTAAAGCGAGGGTAAGCCGCCAGTACTACATAACAATCTCAATGTCGCTAGCGAGTATCGAGTTTAACTATAACGTTAGAATCTATAGTAAAATATTTATCGATATTATATTTGAGGTTGGACAAATCAATATTTCATTTCCTAACAAGGGAAATTAGAAAAGATATTATAACAGTATGTACATTTTAGATATGACTCTATTCTAATAAAACTGGTAACTACACCGTCCAATGACCTCCAATACTCACATTCAAAAATCGTCCAAACAGAAGTCGAAATGGTCCTCCATTTTCTTGTAGTCGTCGCTTGAAAATCTCATACATTTCGGACAAGTGTACGCCTGTGGAAGCAAAAAATACTTTATTTTTGCTTATTTCATTCAAAATATATGTATGTTAGATTATTTAGTATATTAGTCCGGTTTTTGCTAACGTCTCTTAAGAACATATTTGAATTAAGCCAAAACCCAAAGATAATAATTTTATAATTTAATGCTATTGCATACAGCAGAAGTTACATCGATACGGTAATAAGAGGTATAAGGCAATTAAAAAAAATATTTCTTTACAAATGATACATAAAACTAGGAGTTTTATGTATCAGTTGTAGAGAGATTTTTATTTTTTTTATTTTTCTTATGTCTATACATATTTTCTATATTGAAGACTATATTTTAGCTAAAATTAATACATTTTTAATAAGTAACAAATAATAATTTTGTACTTAAGAAGATGTTACAAATATACTACATAATTCATTCCAACAATATTCACACACATGCAAAACAGTAAATAAAAAAAAGAACATATAAACCAATATAAATTATCGTAATGCAATATCTTCATAGGTAAAATAGACAAAACTTATATTATTAAAACAAAAAAATAAATAAAAAAAGATCTTGGAATGAAAACTTAATGTTTGAAATATTGCTGATTACCATTATGATTACCAGCTACCATGATTGCTGTCAAGCATTCGAAACGTCGGGAACCAAAAATCAAAATAAATCCGCGAAAAAATCCGAAAACATAGTTTTATTTAAAATGTCAAATATTCGCGTACATCTTCTTTTTTTCATAAAAAAATTCACAATCGATAAAAATACTGTAACAAATATGTACAATGAACACACAAAAAAGTACAATCGACTAGAAAATGTTTGAATTATATAAAAATATTCGAATGCAGGTACACAGTTAAATACAAAGTAATGCAACAACACAACAAAATATAGCAAAAATGCTGAAAAATTAGTGATAAATAAATAATATATCAAAATATTAATAAGTAAAATCAAAATAAATCCGCGAAAAAATCCGAAAAGATGTTTTATTTCAAAAATAATAAATATTCGCGTAAATCTAAGAAAGTATTAAAGAAATTATTATTGTATTATTGTTTAGTTTATTTGAGGCGTTCGCACACAGATTAAAAATATCAAATTAGTTTTTTTTTAATATAAAAAATACACAAATCTTACCAGAAATAATTAAACTATTTCTCTAAATAAATATCTGCTATTAAATAAATAAAACAATAGTAAATAAAAAAATTTAAGATAATAAAAAAATAATTAATCAACTAAAATAATACAAAATGCATAAAATATAAAGACTATCTTAATTGTATTGAATGTACTGTATTAATTACATGAATTTTTCTTTATGGGACATTACAGATAAAGTATGAAAATTATGTATTTTGGTATTGGCAGAGACTAAGTTTAAAATGTGCCGACACATCTTCAAAATAAACTAGACAAACTACTAAATGTCATAAATATTAATAATATGATTAATCTATACTAATATTATAAAGAGGTAACGTTTGTGAGTTTGTGAAGTTGTAGGGGGTAATCTCTGGATCTACTGAATCGATTTAGATGAAATTTGGTAAGATGATAGTTTGAAACATTGGGAAGGATATAGGATACTTTTTATTCCGGAAATCATCCTTTAATCTGGTGAAAATGGGGATGAAAGTTTGTATGGGGAATAATCAGAGTACCGTTTTATTTGGCTACGGAACCTAAACAAGACAACTATCTAGCCAGATCCTGCCTCTTGCCTGAGTCTAGAAAACGCTTATTAAAGTTTTAAGATTTCAATGTACCAGATTCATCCTCGTGCATAGAACGTCGAGGGTCCTTTTCTAAACTGACATTTTAGCTTACAAATGCTTTACGTATATAATGTAATTTATTATTATTTATTTACTATGTTAGAGTGCTTGCTGTTTTTAAAAAATATTTTTTTTTGTTCTGATAAAATTTATTGTTTAATTTTTTTACCATAATCTTATCAAAATATTCAATAATGGCTTTAATTAGTATATTTATATGAAAATATAAATATACTAATTAAAGCCATTTATACATATTAATATTTATATGAAAATTTCATCTAGATCCTATATTTTAACGTTAAATATATGTATGGATGTTAGATTTTTATATTGAATAATTGTTAGTATATTTTGTGTCTCTGGAAAATATAGAGGGTACAACATATAACTTAGAAGTTGTGGAACGTTGGGAGTTCATTAAAATCACTCTATCTGTAATTTCCCTAACAAGTCGGTTTAATTTACATTACATTGGCTAAAATAAAAAAAACATAGTAAGTAACAAATAAAATCCTTTCGCATTAAAACCATGGGGGATTCGATGTCTGTACTTGTTTAGAGTGTATGTACATAGAGTTTACTATTGCAAAGATATTTTACGATTGTAGCCATATTTTAGTTTAAACATATTTATAATATAAAAGAGTTCGAAATTTTGTGGATCAACGACATCTATTATAATCTATTCAAGCAAACAAAAATAGCCCGAATTAGCACTGTCCAATCTCTGTATTGGATAAGGCATCTGTATTGGTATAGTAGTATTACTAAAGACTCATCCTCGCTTCGTTTGGGTTCGTCCCTAGTTTACGCATAGGCAAATTTTTGATACCTCATGGGGATCTCTATTTAAAAAATAAATAAAATAAAAAGTAATGCTTCGATACTTCAGTAAGAATTTTTCCCATTACAAACATACAAAAAAAAACTTTTTTTTTGTCTTTTTAATATTAATATAGATGTCATCTGCATAGCAATACGTTCAAAAGATGCACAAGCTATAACTCACGTGAGAGTGTGGGGTGTCATTGAGATGTTCTAAGTTTCACTCACAAAGAATTACTGTCATATTAGACCCAATTAAACAAAACTTTAATTGAAAAAACATTAAAAAAAATCATATAAACTTATTTATTACATAGTGCATTTATGGAATACTTTGGCGATATAGAGCTTTACAAATGTTTTACTTCCATCACAAACAAAATTTAAAAAAAAATTGAATTAAAAACTAACAGTTGTCAAACTTACTAATTCATATTCTTATTCTCACAAAGAGTAAAGATATATGTTTACATTATTAATCTTCAAACAATTTTTCTTAATTCCAACAAAGGAGAGTGAGATATATAAACCTATTTTCCATTACTACATAAACAGTACTTGTCAAAAATCGTTATACACTGTCACTAAAACCATTGTACGACCCATACAAAAAAATACAGCCAAAGCAAAAATCGAACCCACGACCTCATCCTATTAATCTACAAATATTATAAATGCGAAAGTTTGAATGGATTCGATGTTTGTTACTCAATCACGCCAGAACAGCTGAACGGATCTGGATGAAATTTGGCACAGAGATAGATTATAGTCTGGAATAGCACATACTTTATATCCCATAAAAATGTATGGTTCCCGTGGGATAGATTTGGTTTTTTTTTCAATATTAGTATAGCTAGTTTTCTATAGCAAACACGAGTCAACATGTTGCTGTAACAATATCAACGACTTAAACGGGCGGTCGCAGACGGGACAGTCGAAGCGCAGCGGCGGCGGACTCGACTCTTTCTCTTCCTCCACTTTCTTCTTCTTACGAACCTTTGTTATATACATAGAATATACATAAATATCTTAAATTATATATAACGAATAATATAGACAGAGTGTCGTACAACTAAACTTAAGGCCTAAACGTTTTAAAATAGTGTTATTATAATAAAGAGAAAAAATATTATAGCGAATTAAAGAGTACTAAAGAATATAGTATTATTTCATTATTCATATTTTATTCTCAAAAATTGTATATTAATTTGACTTAAAATTTTAAATATAAAAATTTAATACATACATAAAATTTCCCTTATGCCATAAAGAATGTAAACGATCTGTATGGAAAAATCGTGAGTAGTAACTTAAAACAGCAAATCACGTTATTATTTTTGACTTTAACATTTATCTTGGTGGCCTCCGTCTATATAATTTATTAGATTGAGGTAAAATACATTAAATAAATTAATATAAATAACAATAATAATAAATGCAATAGAAGGAACAGCGAGTTTTATCAAAAAGGGAATTGCTGTTTTACAACAAATGTCTAGATTTTTTCTTTTCTCCTTTTCAGACTTATAATAGAAAAAGCAAATTATCTTATTATAATATCGTAAAATAATAAAAATATTACAAAATATCAAATTACAAGAAAAAAAATATTCAAAAATACTCTTTGCAATCGAAATATTCAAAATTATTTAATGTCACGGCCCTTTAAAAATCACTACAACGACAGTTGATTACGTCTATAGTTCGTCTATACCCCCATCGTCACCGCAATTTGATGCAGAGGACACTGCACCGTATGGCATTGCATTAAGGTCGAACTTACCGTATTGGCGGCGGCGGCGGTCGGGGCGGGGGCGGCGAGGGCGTGGGCGGGCGACGGCCGCGCGGCGGCGGCGGGCCGGCGCGCGGCGGTGACGCTCTTATGCACTCCCGGCGAGAGGATGCGGATCTCTTCCAGCTGGAATAATAATTATATAAATATTAGAGAATAGTTCATTATTAAGACGGGTTTACTTATGCACTTTATTGTACACTACAGTAACGACATAAGAACAGGAAAATTAAATTATCTATGCATAAAACGCGGCCTTATCGCTAACTAGCGATTTCTTACAGACAACATTGGAAATTTGGAAGACCGTATAGGATAAGTGGTGTAAATATAATATACAAAACATACCACAATACAACCTAATACAGAATACTTAAAAAATCTACACATTACTTCTTCTTATCTTAACATATATATAAATATCCCTTTCGCTTCTTCCATTGCTATCATTATCTTTATACATAGTCGTCGGGTGGTTCCTTAGATTTTTGAATTGAACTTATTTAAATATTAAAAACACTTGATTTTCAAAATGATTTCAAGATCGCCTCCTATTTCGCTTTTCATTCACTCTTACACAGTATAAGACATATCTACATATTTGTTATCATCTATTACTAAAAATCGTCTTTTTACTTCGTTACCATACTAGATCGTTAGGTTTTTAGAATCTTTACCTACTAAAACCCCTTCGGTTTCCACCTACTGCGTATAGCGGAAACCACTGGTACCCTACTTGCGCGATAAACATATCTAGAAGTTTATTCAACACTCCTCAGGGTATCTGGAGATGACTCCATGGTCCATGTAAAGCATTCGAAACATCGGGAACCAAAAATCAAAATAAATCCGCAAAATAATCCGAAAAGATAGTTTTATTTAAAATGTCAAATATTGGCGTAAATCTAAGAAAGTATTATGAGAACGTGTATTATCAGCGTCCCTACGCCTTCCGTCTTTGTCGAGTGGGATTGATATATATTGTCATCTTTATCTTTTTTTTTTCAAACTACTGTACAATTTTGTAGTTTGACACAGTCTGTAATATCTACATATAACAATTTTCATACCTAATCCCTGATGTAAATAAGATCATAAATGTATTGCAATCAAAAAATCTCTAATAATTTTAAGCTTCAAATTGGTTAGTAAATCGTTACCTGTGTGGTGAGTTCTTGTATCTTCTTCTGAGCGCTTCTAAGGTCAGTCATGAGGTTTTCCTTCTCGCTCGCCATTTTCTCACGAGATTCGCGTTCCGCTTCAAAGTCACTCCTGAACAACGTGTACATTTCTAAGTTTCACAACACAATATGTCTATTATCTGTATATAACGAATAATTTGTATAGGCGAAATGAAAATGGGAAACTGTTGGTATACTTTTAAACAAAAACTGTTAGTATTAGCAATAAAAATATTAATCTATATGTATAGATATGTATAATAAAATTATATGTATAATAAAACTGTAACCAAGCCGAATCTGTACATTAAATATTTTTTGGAAAATCTTATTGAAATAGACATTATTATCGATAGAGAGGCCGAATCTATAGTTTTTAGAATTTTTGTCTGTCTGTCTGTCTGTCTGTTACCGCATCACAGAAAAACCACTGGAGGGATTTTGCTGAAATTTGGTATGGTGATAGCTGGTTATCCGGGTCAACATATAGAATACTTTTTACCGCAGGAAAATGTCTCATTTCTGAGAAAAAATACAAAAACTGCAATGTAAGAGTATACTAATATGCAAAACCTAAGAATTTGGTTTTTGGTCATCTGAACGCGGGCGGCGCCGCGGGCAATGCTAATCGAAATAATAAAATGCTAGGTTACAGACTGAAAATAATTTCAACATTTCCTAATAGAAGCTAACTAGAAAGATGAAAACAAGTTGAAGGAATTCTGTAACAGTATTATGCAATTGGAGATATGCATGACGTTTCTTCCTTGCCGTGAGATGTACATAATACGTATATCACCGACTGCATAATAGTATACTCCTTTGTCAACTTGATTTCATCTTTTTAATTAGCTTTTATGCAGTTGGGTTTTTTTATTTTTATAATATACTAGCGGCTCATCCTCGCTTCGCTCGAGTTCGTCGCTAGGTACGTTATAAATAGATATAAATAGTTATTAGCCAGCATTAGCCATATAAATTTTTATTTTTTTTTCGTTAATTTTTCATTTTTTCTTTTTATTAAAACCTTCGGTGGACCTTAAGGAACATACGAAAAAAAAAATTTGCCGAAAAGGTCCAGCCATTCTTGAGTTATGCGCTTACTAACATTCATTTTTATTTATATAGATTTTTTACTTACAGTTTTTTGTTTTTGCCAATTAGACATTTGAAATTATATTTAGCAAATTTTTTTATCCTAAATTACTTTTAAACATATAATTTTATTATTATTACATACTATTTTTTTTTACTGAAACAAGATTTTTTTAAATCTCATGATCTGAAAAGTGACTCAGTGAAATGTAGTTTTATCCCGAAAATCATCCCTTATGGGGGTGTGAATAGGGGTGAAAATTTGTATGGGGAAGCAAGTTAGGGACGAGCGAAGCAGGGGTGAGTCGCTAGTTGTTATATAAAAATATAAAAAATGTATACTCACTTGTACAAATCGACCTGAGCCCGCAGCAAGTCGGCCTCCTCCTTGTGCAGCGTGAGCGCCGCGAGCTGCGCCTCCAGCGCGTGCAGCTCCTGCCCGCGCGCCAGCAGCGCCGCCGTCAGCTGCTCCACGCTTTGTGATTGCGGCTTCTACAACATTCAGTATTCATTTGAAATGAAACTTACATTTATATTAACTTAATATTTATTTATTTAACTTAGTTTTATATTAGTATTCTTGACAATGTTTGAGGGGTGGGCGCTGTATGCCGTAACACAGGTTTCCTAGTAACAGAGGCATCCGACTATAAATATCTATTATGTGAAATAAAACTATCTTTTCGGATTATTTCGCGGATTTATTTTGAGTTTTGGTTCCCGACGTTTCGAATGCTTTACAGCATCCATGGTCACGGGAGAGACTGTCTCTCCTCTCCTCTGATAGTTTTATTTAATAATGTCAAACATTCGCGTAAATCTAAGAAAGTATTATATTATGTGAAACTAAACTGAGATTTAAAATGTTTATTCACAAGTGTAAATTTTTTGAGAAATAAAGTATTATTAATATTATTAAAACAAAACTTCTTTAGAATCATTGCGATTTGAAACTAGATGAAAGGAAAATGCGACACTCAAAAGGGACAAATACATAAATATAATTAATTAAGCCGGCGAGAGAATGAGATAGAATACATTGCCATGTTGTCATGGTAACCGTTGTTATTGTCTGACAAGTATATAATATTCTTTCCGTATATGATATTCTATAAATATATGATTGTGATATGCCTAATATGCCTAATTTAATTGTTGATTTGTTTTAACTTAATAACGATATTTACCAAAGAAGTGTTACTTCAACCGCGCGTAATAAAGCTTACACGCACCCTTTACATTTTTTCCGTAATGGCCTAGAAAATGTCTACTGTTTTAATTATAATCTCCATATAGATATATATCGATGTGGGTTCACGCAATACTTTCTTAGATTTATGTTATATCAAACATTTTAAATAAACATTTTTTTCGGATCTTTTCAGTTATTTTTTTTCTGTTTTGGTTCCCAATATTTTGAATCATTTACTTAGGAAACATGGCCACTTTGCATGCAAACGAGACCTTTACAATAAAACAGTTAAATGTCGGGAACCAAACGGCAAAATAAAACAGCGAAAAGTCTAAAAAAAAAACAATATAAAAAAATTTGTTCAATTGTTGTTGTAAACTATTCAAACTTAGTAACACATCCGAGCGAAGCAAGGGTAAGTCTCTAGTAATATTTAAAGATAAAAATTAATCAGTTCCATCCATTTTTTATTGTAAATGAAATTTACACTATAAACATTACACCGCTCTTTATTTCGTCTCATTATTTTCCTTTAGCGTACATATATATCTATATATAACTAATACTAACAGAATAAAAAATCACAATATATACATATAAACTGATTTTACTTACAGTTTCAGTTTTTGTGACAGACTTTTTGAGCAGTTCATTATAATCTTTGAAAATCCCTTCAAATATTGACAATGTGCCTCGGACTTGAGCTCTGAAAAATAATAAAAGTACCATAAGTCATACTTAAATATAATAAATTGGCCAAATGCGAGTCGGATACTCATTGAGAGGGTTTGAATTTGATATATTCGAGACATTTGTACTAATACAGTATTATCGCTGTATATAAATCCATACAATTGGCGATCATCTATTAATTTTAATAGAAATGCTATCAAATGCAAGGGTTGTCAAAAATATTCATTTTCGAAAGAGCCATATCGTGACAAGTTTCAATTATATGCGTCAAAAAAAAGTCGTTTTCCAACTGTGATATGAAACTACGTATAACAGTCGTCTCCCCGGACTTGTCAGAAAGATACTACAATAACGTTTTTTTTTAAAAAAGACACCTATATAAACTTAAAAAGTAAAACCTAAATACAAAATTTGATCGAACTTTCGAATTGTTTTCGAGATACACGCAATAAATTTAAATTACATATATACATCAATTGCTTGCTCATTTAACATAACAAGATACAACGTAATAAAACAGTAATAAGTAATATAGGTAATCCGTGTAACAAGTATAATATTATGTGTGCAGTGTGTGTAACCGCGTTTGAGCGCGCGCGTCTGTGCGAGTGCGTGCGCGTGCTGTTGTGCGTTGCGTGTGTGTGTGTGCAACTCACACGTTGGTGAGCACGGCGTCGTGGTGCGCACGCAGGTGGCGCTGCAGCGCGGCCAGCGCCTCGCCGCCCGCGCCGCGCCGCGCCGCATCCGCTGCGCGCTGCGCGTGCGCCTGGCTGTCCACCAACCTGACGGGGGAACATACATTTATATCATAATAATAATTTTAATTCAAGATATTGCAACCATATGTTATTAGTAATAAAACAATTTTGCCTTAAATACTGAGAGAGACTATATTAGTGTATAAAATTATTAATTTATTTATTTTTATATTTTATATTGAGTTAATTATTATAATATATAAATATTCTAATTTAAATTAAAAAAATCACATAATTTAATAAATTATTATTTAGTTCGATTTATTTAGTAAAATAAAAAAATATATAATAATTAATTATTAATTAATTTAAATACTTGGCCGGGCTCTTGGAGCCAGTATGCATGCTGACACAATTCTTTTTAAAATACAATACAATAATAATATAGCCTACACTAAACTCCCCTCTGTCTTAAAAGTAGATCCATACCCAGCAATAAGACGTTTAAAAAAACAAAATGGCTAAATACAAACTAAAATAAACTAATTTCTGTTTTTTTTTATTTCTCACTTAAAATGTGGACTAAGCTGCCCAACAACTGTGTTTTTTTTATTCAAACAGATTAATATTTTTTTAATTATATACCCTTAAGATATAATCTATTTATTCAATTATAATTAAACTATAGTCAGCAAAGCTATTTCATGCACAAACAAACATATTAATTAGTCATTGTCATACGGTACTCGACGATATTTCAAGCAATTCCCTATACAAACCAACAATCAAACAAACAAACAAACAAACAAACAAACAAACAAACAAACAAACAAACAAACAAACAAACAAACATACCCATCAGTCAAAGCGTTGAGGTACTCAGCGAGGTGCCGCAGCGTCCTGTCGTACAGCTTGACGTTGGCGACGTGCGCCGCGTACTCCGCGCGCGCGCCCTGCTCCGGGCTGAGGGACAGACGTACTGGCTGGAACACCTGTAGAGAGGTTTGGTATTAGTTTTATAGTATAAGAGAGTATGAGAATTGTATTCAGCCCTTTTTAACGTCCCACTGCTGGGCACGGGCCTCCCTTCAATACGTGGGGGATCAGGCCATAGCCATAGTCCACCACGCTGGCTGAGTGCGAGTTGGCGGACTTCACGTCTTTCGAAAACTTGCTAGGTTGTCTCAGACATGCAACTTACGATGTTTTCCTTCACCTTAAAGTGGTAATCATGTTAAAAATACTTCGCACATGAAAATATCAGAGGTGGGAGACCCGGGATTTGAACTCGCTTCACCCGGTTTCTCAAGCGAGCGCGTTACTACTGGGCTAACACTTAAGCTTTATGAGTAAGAGAATTATTATAAATCAATGGAAGAAACGAAACAGATATTATATAGGTATAGCCTAGTCTGCCATGGATATAGCATGAAGTTGTGCGTATATATGAAGGTAAAATTTTGCATGACGTATTTTAAGAACGGTCCCTGCGGACATATCGGGCGTAGAGTTGACAAGTCGCTAGTATTGAACATGCCACTATAAATCGATTTGATTGAATTTTCTCTTCAACAATATTTTATGAAAATTTTAAGACTCTATTCGACTCCACCCCCAAAAAATATCCAATGTCCTTCCCAGGGTCACAAACTATCTTCTTACCAAATTTCATCTAAATCGGTCCAGTAGTTTTTGAGTTTATTCGTTACAAACATACAAAAAAAAACAAATCTTTCCTCTTTATAATAGTGACAAAAATTAGAAGTGTAGATAAAACAATATCATACCGTTTTCTGAATTTCCTTTATCCTATTATTCAAATCTTGTATTTGTTCTTTATACATTTTGTTTGATTCCGCTGCGCCCGACTTGTACTGCGTAAACTCTAGCTGGAATATAAAAACAAAATAACATTACTGCAAGTATTAATTCACTAAAAAAAAATAATTCATCCAAATAATATATGTAGATGCAAAGATTTGCATATATGTGTATCTGTTTGTTACTTTTAAAGGCTGAAACGGATTGAAGGATTCAGATGAAATTTAATACACAAATACCCCACATACTTATAGATACACCTTTTTTTGTATTAGTTATGTTAAAAATGCATTTAGTCATACTACCCGTAGACATACAGGTGGCTATGTGAGACTCACCGGCTAGAAAAGCCAGTACTATCCACTAAAAGCCAACAGAACCTCCCCCGCGTCTTAATGGGGCGACGCAAGATCGCTTCCGCCCTCAACCACTCGGCCCCGGCGGCACGTCTGCCGAAGCAGACCACAACAATCATGGGTTCGCTCCACAGTCTACTCTGCTGTCAGAACAGCACCAGAAGCAAAGTACTAGTCTTCAAATGTAGAGACAGTGGAAATGTTACATTTTTTCCATCGAGTTCTCATTCGTGAAGTGTGCCGAATATGACGTGCGATAAGGAATTTTGTTCTAAAAATAGGTAGGTATATAACTAACCTTTATATTTTCCAAATCCAATATCTTAATTTGAGCCTTTTTGAGCTCATTTTGTAAGTAAGTTATTTTGCCTTCGAGTTGTTGTATGTAGGCTTCACGCTTTGCCATTTCTTCTGGAGAAACGTTCTAGAATGTACAAATATAAATCAATAATTAACTTTTTGACCGACTTCAAAAAGATGTTAGTACTTAATTTTTATATAGTTTAAGTAATTACTTTTTTGTATGACCGTATGTTACGCTCAATAATTGTCACCCAATTTACCGATTCTTTCAGTTTCAATAATAGTTTAAAACAAAATATAAAAACCGTAAATATAGAAATCAGCAAGACATTTATGTATTTATGTATTAGTTTAATAATTATTAAACGATAGAATTAATGAGGACAGTCATTTCTGGTGCTACCAGTTAGAGCCACTGGCGAGTAAGGTTTTACTGCTGTCGTTGAAAAATTGCCAATATTTAATACCATATAATACCAATAATAATTGTTATCACGAAACCAGTTCACACCAGTTCTCAGAAGACAGTTTACCAGGATTTTACTTAAAATAATTGATAATGCCAATAATATTATAAATGCGAAAGTCTGGATGGATGTTAGTTACTCAATCACGCCAAAACGTTCTAACGGATCTGGATGAAATTTAACACAGAGATAGATTATAGACTGGAATAGCACATAAGTTACTTTTTATCCCGGAAAAATGTACGGCTCCCGAGGGATAGATTCCTTTTAGTTTTTCTTATAAATAAAATATTTTTTTATAAATAAAATATTTATAGAAAAAAGCTTTTTTTCTAAATAAAATATTGACTTATTCTTAACTCTTCTTTTAAAGCAGCTTCATTCATTGAGCCGTACCGTATGTCTGCAATAATTAATCAGGAATGGCACAAACTTTACAACAATCATGAATAATTAGTAAAAATCCACGAAAAAAAGCTCGCACACAGTAAACATTCAGTATTATTTGACATTTCTAGAGATCTCACTCTACACTAGCGCCCTCTCGCGGCGAATTTGAACGCGGTAGACCTCATTATGACGTTTTGCTTTTAAATACTCACTGAGCTCGAAGACTTCAATTTAGTTTGCAAATCATTTATTATGAAGTGCAGCTTTTTCAACTCCTGACTGTGATCGTTCTCTTTACTTGAAAGTAATAGCTGAAAACAATAAACGAAATGAAAATAATATGGACAGTGGGAGCCAAGTGGTTAGCTAGCTTGAGAAACCGATTGAAGCGGGTTCAAATCCCGCGTCGCGCAACTCTAATATTTTCATGTGCGAATCATTTCCACCTTTATTTATTATTTATTACCACTAGTCTTATGGTGAAAGAAAACATCGTGAATCGTGAAAGGACACCTGCATATCTGAGAAAACCTAGCAAGTTTTCGCAAGACATGTGTAGTCCGCCAACCCCCACTTGGCCAGCGTGGTTGGCTCTTAAATATTTGGATCAATTTTGATAAAAACTAAAATAAATGAATGCAAAGAGGACCTAAAAAAAGAAAAAAGGTTTTTCCTTAACGTAATGATAACTTTTAAAAATATTTTTTAATGTATAAAAACCTCGATATTTTTCAACTTCTCCTTCGCATCATCCCGCTCCTTGGACGTGGAGTCTATTATATTTTCCAGTGACTCCTTCTGCCACGACAACTTTTCATTATCTACAATCAACTGAAAAGAAGAAATATCTATACATATAATAAATATGTAACTAAGCCGAATCTGTACATTAAATATTTTTTGGAAAATCTTATTGAAATAGACATTATTATCGATACAGAGGCCGAATTTATTATAGTCTTTAGAATTTTTGTCCGTCTGTCTGTCTGAGAACGCATCAAGAGAAAATCACGGAACAGATTTTGATGAAATTTGGTATGAAGATAGCTGGGTATACGGTTCAACGTATAAGATACTTTTTTCTGCAGGAAAATATCCCATCTCTGAGAAATGAATAACCATTAAAACGTATCTAGGGACGAACTCGAGCGGAGCGAGGGTGAGTCGCTAGTTTATTTAATAAATAGAATGACTTTACTATCTGAGGAAAGCTTAATCAGTGACTTAATCACATAAGAATAATCTACTATTTAATATAGTTCTAATTGAATAGACTTCTAGCAGATCACATTTATGCATAAACTAACAAACATAATGCGCTCAGAACGCTAATATTAGGTACATTTTGTTATTTGTAGATTCTATTACCGTCTCCGATGGTCAAGTCTTTCTATTTATTAAACAAATAAAGACGTCTACTATTGATATGGTCGCTATAAAATGTTATTATTTTACTAATGAAGTAATAATTTATGACAAAGTTGTTGGATAGATGCTTCCATAGATAGTACAAGCGACTCACCCTCGCTACGCTCGGGTTCGTCCCTACTTACGTTTTAACGTTTAGTATAGATTTCTCAGAAATGAGACATTTTCCCGTAGTAAAAAATATCCTATATGTTGGCCCAAATAACCAGCTATCACCATATCAAATTTCATCAAAATCCCTTCAGTGGTTTTTCCGTGATGCAGTAACAGACAGACAGACAGTAAAAAATTCTAAAAACTATAGATTCGGCTTCTGTATCGATAGTAATGTCTATTTCAATAAGATTTCCCAAAAAATATTTAATGTACAGATTCGGCTTTGTTACAATTTTATTATATGTACATATAGGTGTATGTACATTAGATTACAAAACCTTTTGCGGTAGAAGAACTGCGTTGCGTGACTTGCATTTATTACATTTTATCTTTTTCATGGGATCTAGTTTTATCAACGAAGAATATGCGAAGATGTACGTACGTCCATGACACGCATGTCGGAGCATTTATATATCGTGGTGGCCTTTAATCTGCTTTTACCCAATAATCGTAAAATAATAAATTTGACGACACGTTTGGCTCAGTTTATAGTGATCCTACTTGCTGTGCCAGCGGTTGCGGGTTCGAGTCCCGCTAGGGGCATTCATTTGTGTGATGAACACGAATGTGTGTACTCTAGTCATTAGTGTTTATATTTAAAATATGTATATATTTAAAGTTATATATGTGTAGTGTATCATCTATCTGGTAACCATAACACAAGCCTCGTAGCTTACCATGGGACTAAATGGTGCTGTGTGTTAATGTCCCAATATATATTTAATATTTAATCGAACCCGGGACCCTCCGTATATACTAGTCATTAAAGTCTAGATCTAGACCAACGTGGCTTTCTATTATACTTGATTAACGTTACGTTTCATATTTCTGCACACGACGCAAGCAAATTCCTTTTATTATGATACCTGATAGCTAGCTTACAGAACTGAATAAATATAAACATTGGTTCATCATATTATTAATATACTTATATGCAAGCGGGAGTTCGTAATAAATTTTAATGTTTATGAAGACATACAAATAAGAATAGATGTACCTGGGTAGGCGTTTTTGTTTTTTAACCGACTTTAAAAAAAGAACAAGATAATCAATTCGGGTGTATGTTACTTTTTTCTGAACCGATTTTTGTGATGCTATTAATAACAAGCGTTCATAGATTCCCCTCGTATTTATAATATTACGGACAAATATCATCATACTGGTAGCTTGTCTATACTAATATTATAAAGAGATAAAGTTTGTGAGTTTGTGACGTTGTAGGGGGTAATCTCAAAATCTACTGAACCGATTTAGATGAAATTTAGTAAGAAGATATTTTGAGACTCTGGGAAGGATATAGGATAATTTTTATCCCGCAAGTCATCTCTTAAGGGAGTGAAAATGGGGATGAAAGTTTGTATGGGGAATCAAATTTTAAATAATCAGATAAATCTTCTTTCACACAGTCCTTCCACACCTTCCTCGGTCTACTTCTATGTCCATCCATATTTATACATAATTTTCATAAATCTATACATACATATAATAAAATTCAACTGAGTCGAATCTGTACATTAAATATTTTTCGAGAAATCTTATTGAAATAGTTATTATTATCGATAGAGGCCTAATCTATACTTTTTAGATTTTTTGTCTGTCTGTCTGGGAATGCATCACGAGAAAACCACTGGACAGATTTTATGAAATTGATATGATGATAGCTGGTTATCCAGGTCAATATATAGGATACTTTTTATTGCGGAAAATTATCTCATCTCTGGGAAATCTACATATAAAACATACATATAAACGTTAAAACGTATTAATATAAACTTAATTATGTAAGTTTAATATTGATAAAGGTATGTATATTCTATTGATATACAAAAGCTGAAAGTACAAAATTAGTGTTTCAAAAGTGTCCTCAAAAAGAAGTGCCCAATTCAAAATTGAATTGCGCTTTTTTCAAATCTCTTTTGTTCATTGCTTTTCGGAGGACAAAATTAAAACGCACGTTGTTTCATTCAAAAAAGTACTTTATGTGGTGTGCGTAAGTTCGAATTTGTGTTTAGACAATTAGAACTTTCGATTTTCGACGCCACTTTTTGAAAAGATATTTTTTAGAAAATGTTTATCTATGTTTTTATATATCAATGGTATAATCTCTTTTTGTTGATATTTTATTTAAATCGGTCCAATAGATTCGAAGATTAGGCCGTACAAACAGACAAACAGATAGAGAAACACAAAAATTGAAAAAAAAAAACAGGATTCGTTTTATTTGTCTTCTTACATCCCCCTGACTCGGTTTTTAGCATTTTTTTTTCTATGTACAGACATTCGACCTCTACAGTTTTATTATAGTATAGATAGGTTATAATAATATGATAGTCCCATATTTAAATACATAGCTAAGAACAAATTCCAACGCCAATGGTGAAATAATTTATTTTTTAAATAAAACTACCTTTCAGATTTTTTCACGGATTTATTTTGATTTTTGGTACCCGACGTTTCGAATGCTTTACAGCAATCATGATCTGGTGTTTTATAGCAGTCTCCCCCATGACCACGATTGCTGATGACAAATATTTGCGTAAATCTAAGAAAGTATTAATTTATTTTTTGTTTCTCTATTGTATTTACCTGTCTCCTTTGTTTTTCAACAAGTTCCAACTGGGCGGTCAGCTTGTCTATGGTGTCTTCGTCTGGGGAGGTCACGAATTCAACCACCGACGATGCACCGGACTTACTTTCGCCCGTCTCGTTGTTAACAACCGCATCTCCGTCCACTAAACGCGATAAGTCTAACTTGAGCTGCTTGTTTTCTTGACGAAGCTATAAAAAGTTATTTATATATTAAGACGTAATTTTGTATTTGAATACATGCTTAAGAAATTGTGATATTAATTTGGTTTAGAGACAGAAAATATGTAGTTGGACACCCATCCATTCAGATTGACTGTACTGATTAAAAAAAACCTCTTGTGTAAAATGTACAGCATATTATTTGCCTTAAAACATTGTCAATTTTGATTATAACTTATCTATACATATAATTGCCCGCTGACACAGCTCACACGTCTGCACTTCGTGTGATTTAGTTATAATTAATATACATATATATGTTAGTTTTAAGGTATATATTATGCTATGGGCCTTTGTTTACGTATTTAAGATCCTTATGTAAATATTGCCTGAAATAAATGATTAAATTAAAATTAAAATTAAATAATAAAATTGCAACTAAGCCGAATCTGTACATTAGATATTTTTTGGAAAATCTTATTGAAAAAACGTTATTATAGATACAGAAGCAGAATCTATAGCTTTTAGATGTTCTCTTGACCGATTCCGATGACCAGTGAGAGTTAAGGCGCAGGACCGACGGCTTTACGTGCTCTCCGAGGCACGGGGGTGAAACACCGCCAACTTCCCAACTCCGGGCTATTACTGAGGCTTACTATACAGAAAGACTCAGTAACTAAACTTGGCCCGACCCGGGACTCGAACCCAGGACCTCCGGGTGTGCAGCCGTACATGCTAGCCACTACACAACCGAGGCAGTTAAACCCACCGGAGTATGAGAGTGATAGGAATAGAGTGCACTTGTGTCTGCGCGTACACTTGAGCACTATATCTCCTGCGCAGTTGGCTAATCTCAATGAGATTGGCCGCCGTAGCCGGAATCGGCTAGGAGAACATCATCATCATCATCATCATCATCAGCTTTTAGAATTTTTGTCTGTCTGTCTATCTGTGATCGCATCACAGAAAAACCACTGGATGGATTTTGATGAAATTTGGTATGATGATAGCTGGTTATCCGGGTCAACAAATAGGATACTTTTTACCGCGGCAAAATATCTCATTTCGGAAAAAATATACAAAAACTGCATTGTAAGAGTACTATACTAATATGTAAAACCTAAGAATTTGGTTTTTGGTCATCTGAACGCGAGCGGAGCCCCGGGCAATGTTAGTTCTTTATAAAACCAAAGGAGTAATTTGGCAGGTACTTGGATATTTCTTACACCTTATTAAATAAGATTAATAATACCAAGAGTCAGACACAAATGGTGCTTGACACAAATTGTGAGAAAGTTCCTTAGTCTGAAGCAAATTCAAATACTTTTTTTTAAACATTTTTAGATATATTCATCCCTTTTTAATGTCTAACTACAGGCACAGGCCTCAGTAGGAGTAAGTGTAGCAACAAAAGCCAAGTGCAGATTGGTAGATTTTACATGTCTTTCGAAAATTTGTCAGGGTTTATAATGTTATCATTCACCATATTATTTTCAAACACATTTTTTATGCAGTAATTTGATTTTATTTAGAAATAAAAGAGATAACAAAATAAAAGCCTTTAGATAAAAATAATATTGTCAAACAAATCTCATACCCTCTCCACCAATTCCCTAGTTTCATCGAACTTCTCTTTATGCAACCTGTGTGTCTTTAGCATATCCTCTTGACAAGACGCGATCAGCATGAACTGTTCCTTCATAGAGTCATTGTTTTGTTTCAATGTCTCTTTTAGCACGACATTTTCATCAAGCAGTTCTCCAAAACGTTTTTGGAGTTCCTCAGTGCTTCGGTCATCGGTTATTATAGTGCTGGCAACCATCATACTAGCTGGTGAGGGCTGTTAACAAACAATCCCATAAATCTTAGTAATATTATAAATCCTACTACTATTATGCATGTGAAAGTTTGTGAGGATGGATGGATGTTATTCATTCATACCGGCTGAACAGATCTGGATAAAATTTGGCACAGATATAGATTATAGTCTGGAATAGCACAATATTCTGTAAAAATGTATGGTTGCCATGGGATAGTTTGTTTTTGTTTTTCATTAGCAACAATCCCAAGCAAAGTGAGGGTGAGTAGCTAGTGTATTAATAAATAAATTATCAATAATATAAAGTTTTTTTTTTCATAAACTTTTCTACAGTAATAAAATATATATTTAAATAAAAAGAAAAATGCTGTTTAAGTTTAAATTCTATAAAAAAATAATCTTGTAGAATATCTCAAAGTATACAAAATATACATTTCTGTATTTACATTTAATATGTATTAAGGAATTTAATATATAATAATTAGTCAATTGTATTTATATGTATAAAGTAAATTATCTATGACTAAGCGATTTTGCATATCGAAAGGCTCATTTCCTATCTAAATAAAAGGCACTTATGGATAACCATTCATAATAAAACTATTATATTATAATATAAATATAATAAAACAATAACCTTTTCTTATTATACTTATGTGAACATAATGTATAAAAATGGAATATTAATTCAACTTGCAAAAAATTTTAGAAGTGTTTTCTTTATGATTACATATAAGTTAATAGTGTGGTAACATAAAAGAAACAAATTTTAATGTATATTATATAATTTTCATTCAATTTGATGTCCAGGTACATACATATTATTTATAATTGAAAAAAAAATTGTCAGAAAACTTACAACACTTATGAGTAATATTACTCAACTTCTTTCGTTATACTTTCACTATTCAATTAATGGCAATTAAGGCAAGTAATGTGTTCTTAGACATACATACATACATGTATCATTATAACTTTTTAAACTCGTTTATAAACACTTATGTAATTATTAGTCAAGACTTAAAAGTAAAAAAGAATTGTGTAAGCTGTGAATAATGTACAAGTTGATTATAAGTATGAGAACATTGCTTCTATGATAATGATTCATATTATAAAATTAATTTAAAGGTAAAATAGTAACTCTAAGAAAATATTTAATAAACTTAAAGTGAAAGGTTTAATGATGTCCTTGTCTTTTATTGTAATATTGAAATTTCACTGCATTCAAGATTTTATTGTTAGAGATATGGTTACTTACATATACTATATTTATTCACTTGACACAAAAATATTTATACTTACACTATCTGCAAGACTGAATTGTGCTTTAAAAGCCATGTTGGCCTCAACAGAGAGATCTTTCATGGCATCTTCTATTTGAGATTTATCCAATGGTTGTCCGTTCAGAGTCCCATTACATTTCTCCACATCCATGCTAGCTCCAGGGGAGGAACCGAGTATTATTATGTAGGAGTCGTCATTAGTTTCGGTCTTAGTTGTCATCTTTTATCATACCTACATAAAAAAAATATAGACATTTATTTATGTAATATGTAATACATACTTTTTAGACGATTTTTCATTTATTCTAGATATTCAGGATAAAAGGACAAGTTAGATCACAAAACTGACATTAATAAATAAAAATAACTTTGTAATTAGGACATTTATCAACTTACCAAAAGATTGAAGGTATCTAGTATTTATGATATCTCTTATTTTGCTCAATCTTTTCGCGTCACAACTGTTTTGATTGATTTTCAATCAAGGCCGAAATTCACATTGATAATTTATATTTGTCAAAACAATGCAAATTCACTATTGGTAGCCAATCACATATGAATGAAATTCTTCAGCGCTGCAAATTGCAATTTGATATTTATTATTCAATATTCATCTACAATTTTTTTTTATGTTGATAGTGCGCGACACAGAGTAATCAGTAAAACTAAAAACAGTCACAGCCCACAGGATATAATCTATAAGTAACAACCCGGGTAACTTAATATGTCATGACAAGAAGAAATAATTTAATTATTTTCTTTAAAATCAGTTTGTTGTCTTAGTATAAAATTAAGTGCTAATGGTAATATTAATCTAAATATTGTGCGTCTCGAAAAGCACTTTAATCATTAATGACATAGGTCAGAAAAGTTTGTGTTTTATTTATGTTAATTCAAATAATCTGGCTAGATTTTTGCTTCCAATTCCTAGTATAGCTTTATACTAATAAATTTCTGTAATAATTATTATACAATATCTTTACATATTATATAACATTAATTAAGATTTTTTTTTAATTTTAAGGTACCTACATAACTACGATTAATAAATCGTCACCTCTATCCGTATAAAAAAAAACATATATATATATATAGCAACTATTATTGTTCGACGTTTTACAAATAACTTTATATTTAAAAAAAATTAAAATCATCATAAAATTGATCATTAGCCGTATTTCTTTATATATAATATGGTTATTTTTTTCTACTAATTTATTGTGAACTTATAGGCCCATAACGTTTAGTCAGCTGATGGCTTTTTACCTAACAAAATTAAATAAGTATCTACAATTTACATTTTACTGTGACACAGCCGTCAATCACTTCACACTTGTCATTTGTCAGTGAACGTCATTGTGTTAAAAGAAGTGGTCTAGTCAGTGTATTTTTTATTTTTGTGTATTTTGTTAATTTAATTTAAGTGAAATGTCTAATGAAAATGCTTTAGACTTACAATATGTGCTCGAGAGTTTTCAAAGAAGTTTTAAAGAAGATGACGACGTGATAATAGGGGCATACATAGACGCCTATAACGAACTAGTAAAGTAAGATTAACTGATTTAAGTCTGTGTATCCATATGGTAATATTTGGAATATGATACAATTTTGTTTGTTTAGGTTCTTGAATCTGATTGGGTCAGTTTTTTCCTTTGTAAGCAGCGATGTTAAAAGTAAAATTAAGATAATGGAAAAACACAGAGCAGGGGAGGACACTTTTTATTATGAGTCTTTTAAGAAAATGATGAAGTATGAAAAGGAAACTAGTTTACACGAAAAGAATGGATTTGTATCGGGTTCGAGAACAATGTTAAGATTGCATAGGGGTTTAGGTTTGTACTTATAAAAATTTTGCTATTCTATGGCTTCACAATATAAAATTAGAATAATTCTATAAATATAAATTCAACATAAAATATTTAAATATTAATAACTTACTATAAAAGCTTGATATTATATAGCTTGATATTAGCATATAAATTAGATATTAAAAATAAATTAAATTTAATCCATTGTAAATTGTAATTTTTAGATTTTATAAGGCTTTTTCTAAGGAGATTAAGTGAGAGTGAGGAATCTGTGAATACATGCACAATGTGCCAGAATTCATACAATGATACACTCGCAGAATATCATCCTTGGTATGTAAGGAAAGCAGCAACATTAGCTATGCATGCCCTGCCCTCTAGACCAGATTTATTAAAAAAGGTAAAATTATAATTTCTACTAAATTTTTTTACAGGAAGCATTTAAAAAAGTAATATTGTATAGGTACACTAATATTACTATATAAATAGTTTAAAAGTTAAACTCGTAATACTTTTTAGTATTTATATTTTCTTTCAAAGAGGAGATATTAAAAAATATTATTTACTTTTAAATACTGTGCCAATTTTATTATATATTTTTTTTATAAAATAAATTTTATCTATGCAGTTCCTTAGGTAACTTATAATATCTAGTTACTGATAATAATCTCATAGATTAAGGACCATGTATATATGCATTCACTTTTATCAATTTTAATAGATAGCAGTTACCAAGACTTAGTTTATATAAAATTAGCCTTTAACAAGGCTATAAATTACATAAAGTTCAAAAACTCAAAAGACTGTGCTTAGTTTATTTTTATAGCATTTTTATTTGCTGAAGTATTTTATATTTAATATATTTTATTTAATTCTGTCCATGGGTTGTGTATGTTTGTAAGTTTTTAATATCATATATGTATAACCAAAGGTAAGCCTTCTTTAGTGCTTTATAATGTTGAAAGAAACATTGAATAGAAAAATGTCAGATTTCTGAAAGTATAAATGACAACTTACCCTTACTTCTATTGGGCCCTTGGTATCTTTTTGCCTTAGATTCCTTGGTATCTTTTTGCCTTAGATTCTTATGCTTTATTTCAAACTGTTTAGGTGGTACACACTGATAAACCACTAAAATGGTCAGTTTTTTCCAACTTCAATTAAAGTTATTATGATTTGATATTAAACATGATTTTATTGGGATAAAAAACAGCCACAAACATTTGGTGGTAATGTGCTTTCTTATTAGTGAAAGAATTTTGAGAATCAGATCAGTAGTTTCAGAGATTACGTATTATATAGGGGATGTCCCATCTGATCTTATCTCTGAATTTAAAAAATTTACCTCTTTTTGACCGTACTGTGTGTGTGTAGATTATATGAGTCTAATTGATCATACAGTTTTATTCATTTTTCACTATTGCCTAACGTTGTTGTTTATAAGTTAAATAATAACATATTTTATATACAAACATGGGGTTTTCAAGCAATTTATATTTACATTAAGGTTTTTCTGATAAACTTAGCCATAATATATAGTAATCGAATAGATATTGTATACTTAAAATATAACAATGAAAATTCCATTGAATGTTTGAAGGTTGAAGTCATTCGCACAAATCGAATCCATTATTTATCAAGTAGTGATTTGAATTGAAAATTAGTAGTAGAACAATGTCGGTAGTAGAAAATTATTACTTCGTTTGAAAATGGAAATTTTAATAATCATTATTTAGCTCGACATGACTACATAATATATAATTAACTTGCTGTTATTTTACCAATATTCTGTTTATCATCAGCAACGAGGAACGTTTCATCCTTGCCACGAGATGTTCATACTCGTATGTATATCTCCTACTGTATAATACTATATTCCTTCGTGAACTTGTATTCATCTTTTTAATTAGCTTTTATGCAGTCGGGTTTTTTATTTTTATAATATACTAGCATAGCAATACATTCAGATGACCAAAAATAAAATTCTTAGGTTTTACGTATTAGTATACTCTTACATTGAATTTTTTGTATTTTTTCTCAGAAATGAGATATTTTCCTGCGGTAAAAAGTATCCTATATGTTGACCCGGATAACCAGCTATCATCATACCAAATTTCATTAAAATCCCTCCAGTGGTTTTTCCGTGATGCGGTAACAGACAGACAGACAGACAAAAATTCTAAAAACTAAAGGTTCGGCCTCTGTATCATAATGTCTATTTCAATAAGTTTTTCCAAAAAATATTTAATGTACAGATTTGGCTTAGTTACAATTTTATTATATGCATAGATTTATTTATTTACAGCTTTTTAAGTATTTTTAAGTAGAAAAATTAGCGAAAATGGTTGTTGACCAACTTTAAATAATTATATATCCTAAACTGTTATTTAAAATGGAAAATGATGAAAGAAACCTAAAAATGATTTTTAAATACCTATATGCAATAATACCCCACTTGACATAGTTCGTTGATTTTCATTTTTTTCTTTTTCACTTCATGGAATCTATTAGCCTCCATATTTAATTTTTTTTATGTTACCTATCTAAGAACACTTGGACTAATAAGACGAATCTAACGATACCTTAATTAAAGAAATCCATCGATGGTTTGGAAGATATGAGGGAATAAAAAATATTACAAACATACAAAGATAAGCGCGAAAAACATAACCCTTTCCTTGCAGTCGGGTAAAAATTAATTTATTCTGTGCCAGTTTTGTTTAATTAATGTAAGCAAGATTAAATCTTAGCTGTTTCGACTCTTATATAATGAAGCGAGCTTTGTTATCTCTTATATGTTATGTATTTATAAAAATTTTAATAGAGTCAACGTAAAAAGTTGTATATTTATATTATAAATAATTATTGTTTAAAAAGACCTAAAAGAAAAATAATTAATAGTAATGAGTATTTTTATTAGGTACTATAAAAACGAGTATTAATATGAATAATTATAAACTCATTGTTGCATTTCAATACTTTTAGTAGGTCTTAAGATTTAGAGGAGCTTTATAGAGGTCATACTTATTGCTTAATAAATAGTTTGCTTATGATTTTCAGAATTTATATTAAGTATAGACTTAAAATTGTATCTAGCTATAAAATATTACTTTCTTTTCAATAGAAATCAAGTGAAAACTTTATCAGTTAACAACTGATAATAATCCTACTGATTAAACGCTTAAAATACGTCACGTTTTTCATTACTCTTTATCAGTTTGAAGCGATAGCGGTAATTTATATCGCGTCATAAACGTAAAAGCAAAAAAAGGGGCTAAGTTCAGCAGAAATAAAGAGGTCGTTGGCGTCGCTGATAAAAAAATGAGATCTAAACGTGTCAAATAATTTCGTAATAGCTTATTTAGCAATGGTTATATGAATACCTTTTTTTTTAACGTTGGGAAATGCATTTACGCACGAGGTGTGGGACTCACCGGCATAAAGCCAATACTACCCACTAAAACCCAACAAAACCTTCCCCCGTCTTAATGGGGCGTCGCAGGATCGCTTACGCATTCAACTACGACGCCCCGACGGCAGGTCTGCCGAAGCAGACCACCACAACCATGGGGTTGCTCCAAGGTCCACTCTGCTATCAGAGAAGTACCAGGAGCAACCTGCATGGTACACCGCCCACCAAAAAGGACCACCTCCCACCACCCACCGAAGTGGGCCACCTCCCTGTGCGTTTCTTGGCTTCGCGCCCGGCTGTATTGCCGGGCACTACTGAGCCCCCCCACCACGACAAGGTGAACGCACGTTGGGGGGGAACGGTTATATGAATACCCACACAAGTTTCTTCAATCAATTTAAATAAGTTTACTGTTTGATATTTCGTCGCCTTAGTGCTTATTTGTTTAAATGTCCAATACTTATTGTACTATAACATTAGAGAGATTTTTTAATCTATTTTTAAAACAAAGCCATATTTCTTAGATTTATATACATTTTTGGATATAATAGATAAAAAAAATTCAGACATTTTTGTATTATAAATACCTATAAAGACGTTAAAAGATCATTCGCGTTTTGTACATTTATTGCAACACCCTGGCGAATAGGTCCAAAGTCCAAACCATACATCATGAAAGTGTTGCAGAAGTTTGTAGTCTGGTACGAACGGTAAAGCATCCATCCCTACATCCATTCCGCACCAAATAGTACAATATATCTTTAAAACATAATATGCTCTTCAAATTTACTCGAATTATGAATTTCGAGACTTTACTCTCACTTGTGAGCATGTTTGCTGTAAAGCGTTCTAAATATCCAGAAAAAAAAAAAAAAATAAAAATGCGACAGAATCTGAAAAATTGCTTTTTTTTTTTTGTAATATAGTTGTTTGTGTTGCAGATATTCGGAACAGAAGATAAGTTAGCAGAGGCGCTCGCGATCTTGCCCCAAACGCTGCAATCGTGTGACGAAGCCTACAAACGTGTAGAACAACTCTACACGGACTTCGATTTTCACGGTTTGCCCTAAGTATTATTGAGCATTTATGCATTGCAAAATAATCTCAGAAATATACAAGGTGTTTATATTTTATATGTCGAAAGTATGGGAGCTGCTCAAGTTATTAATATATTTCTCACGTTATTCGTAAGTTTCATATAGGTACTTCTAGTGAGCGTATGTTACATTAACTTTAATTGGATTTCTGTATGATACCTATATACAAATCACCAAAAAATACACTAATGTTTTTAAAGCTTACACATTTTACTGATTAAAACTTATTTATTGAGTCAGTTACGCTTTTTAACATCACGTTACGTTACGACCCTTAGCAAGTGTAGTAAAAAATCTATTATAAGCTATAGATATACCTATAAATGTAAAATAAAAATAGGTATTAATACATTTAAAAAAAAATTGTGCTCAGTTTATAAAACGTTATACATATTATCATTTTATTCTGAAAATATGTAGGTCATTACTCAGCTTAAATGTTAATATTGCTATCGTGCCATTTTAAATATGTAGCAATATGTAGAATTACATACGTTTTAAATTTGTACGGCCGACATCTTGTATATTTTTGATAGAGTACCTACCAACTGTTGACAGCTTGGTAAATGACATCCAGTGATGGTGTTTTATATTATTTATTATTTACGCGCCAAATAGTAAAATTTTAAATTAGTCATTAACTTTTTGCCTGACTTAATTTTTTTTCTTTACTTCTAAGTTTTTTTTTTCTATAGATTTCTTTTTTATTGTTTTACAATTATGTTGGTGCTTCATCAGCTTATATGTTATCTATATTCATATAAACTTCACGTAACTAATCAGTAGTGTTTGGCATAATATAATTTCAAGTTTTATGAAAAAAATACAACTAAATTTTTATTTTTTACTATGAATTTAACCTACTAGCGGATCACTCTTGCTTAGCTTAGTGAAAAACAAAAACAAATCTTTCCCACGGGAACCGTAAATTTTTTCGGCATAAAAAGTAGCCTATGTGCTTATTCCAGCCTAATCTATCTATCTCTGTACCAAATTTCATCTAGGTCCGATCAACCGTTCTGGCGTGATAACAACATCCATCCATCCAAACTTTCGCATTTATAATATTAATGGGATGATATTAAACGACCAAATGGAGTTAAATTAAATGCTTCAAATTGTAACATCAAGTACAGACTACAGTATTAAAACCCAGGGATTTCCTTAGTAAAATATTAATCAGATTTATCAACCTTTTAAAGTGACGATGAAGTTATGAATTTTTATCTTGTTTATTATATTATACCTAACTATATGTTAGGTATAATATAATAAACAAGATAAAAACGCGTGAATCGATAATAATTATAGTGATGATTGATAATATTTAAGTATACCTTCTAAAAATAAATATTTATATATAACTTAAATTTAAATGACTATGTATTTCCAAAAAATATTTTATTTTCATTAAAAAATTAACACTAATGGCCGATTTCACCAACGTCACCTAACTTTAAGGGATCCCCTAAGCGTGGTTAGGGGGCTGTTAGGGAACAGTTTCTGTTTTACCGACAGTTAGGGGTCACCTAAAAATTAAAAAAATATATTAAAATGCCATCTAAATATATGTACTAGAAATACAGGCTCTGACGATGGTAAACGAAATTTAATTTAGGGGCTAGTTTAGGGGAACTTTTAAGCTAGGGATCTCATACGTAGGTGGTAGCTTAAGTGATGTTGGTGAAATCGGGCATAAAAGTCGTAAATTAAAGTAATAAGAAACAGCGTATGGAACTATAAAAATGAAGCTAAAATTATGCTTTTCGAATCTCCACGGCCAAGGTACCTATTTATATTTTATAGAATACAAATAAAACGAGCTTTTCAAACTTTTAAAGCTTCAATGAATTGAAACTACCTGCATAATTATTATGTGATCTCTAACGGTATGAATGTAAATGCTTTCGAAAAGTGCAATTATTGTTAAACGACTAAAAATATGTATTATAAGCTTTTACGGCGCTATCTATTTCTTTATTCTACATGCTGGTCACTAGGATCTAGATGAAGGATTCCCAAACTATTTTGGGCAAAAGACCCATTTTCCAAAATGCCTCAGATCCCCAAAATTACTTTAAAAATCCTATCTCTAGTTTTTTTCCTATTGGTACAAAATATGTACTTACCAATTTAAAAAGCCTTGCACGCTTATCGACTTGTTGTGTTTTTTAATAGTACAACAATAATACGTCCTACTAAAATATTCATCATTCTTATAACAAGTTGGTGCACGTAACACGACTTATACTGTGTCTTGAAAGTTTCAAATAACAACTTGTGTTAATTAATAGGGGTCGATTTTTAAATCTCATCGACCCCCAAAATCAGTTTTCGTTCGGTCAGAACGAGTTATGAGGCATCTTGATTCTAGTGGCTAGCTTGGACATTGTACAGCTGCAGATAATAAAGTAATGGGTTTTAGCCAGGGTATTATTTACATTAAACCCCATTCCACGATAACAGCAAGGTAGCAAAATAACTGCAGCAGCTATTTTCCGTCTTCCATCGCTCGAACTTGAAAGCGACAAAGAAAGTGAAGTGGCTATGTAAGCAATGTCACGTTGTCGCAAACGTTTAGAGCAATTTTTACACTTTTACTAAGTGGCATAATGCAAGCATAGTAATAGAAATGTCAAAATATTTCTCAGTTGGGAAGTTTACAGTTGTCAAACTCAATCGAGCCTCTGAGAGTGCTTTATACGCACCTTCATTCCTGCGTTACTCTTACCGGGGGTGCACTAGTATTTGCGCAAATACTTGCTTATACACTATATAAAACTGTCATAATTCGTTGGCTCACTATTACAAGGTTCTATGTTACAATTTTAGTACTTATTTTGTTATTAATGCTACAAGGTTCTGTGTCATTAGCTACAGTTTTGCAAAAATAAACCACTAGATAGCGGCACTTTAACTACAAAATATTCAAGCTTACATAGTTCTATGTTGTTTTTTTTACGATAACAAAATAACGAAGTTCCTTGTAAAAATTACTAACTTCATTAAAATTTACATAGAACCTTGTAATAGTAAGCCAACGCTCACGTATATTATTAGATTAAACTCGGTGAGTCTGGGCGCCGCGCCGTGTCCGAAAATCGAGCAGCCATCAGTATTTCAATCTTCTTTTGAGTCATAACTAAGCATCTTTTTTATGGTGTGAATAATATTAAAAATGTAACATTTGAAGAATCAATATTATATAGTATTTATTCCGAAATTACAAATATAGCACTACTACATACCTATGCTTACAAATATCCGTGCAGCTTGTAGTTTAATTTTTTCCAGCATCATTTATTTTTATTTTTTGTTATGTTTTTCAGAGATTATAATTTTTATATGACGTTTTCCTAATCTAATATTGATCTCATACAATGGCTAATGCTTATCAAAATTATGTTAAACCCACGATTGTTCATATAATTAAGTGTATACAAAATTGTAATGCGTATATTATGAATGTTTCGTCTAGTTAATGATAGATAGTCCAGGGAAATTGGGTTTGGCATATCACTTACAGTTAAAATTATATTATTTTTACAAAGTTATTATTAATATATTACGTTAATTTAATAAAAACATCTATTCGATTTGAAAACCAAAGACTTAATGTATAGAATATTATGAAATTATAAAATTTTCTATATTATGTATAATGTATGTATATTATATATGTCTTTCGAATTTCTCTGGTCTATAATTTGATAAAGAAATGAGCTCAAGTGCAACTATTGCTCAGTTTACAAAATACAGTCGGTGTAATGGTTGTTTCTATATAACAACAAGTGTCAATTGGATGTAGTTATGCATAATAGATCCAACCACAAAAACTTACTTTAGGTACAATAGGAGTTTTAGTAAAATTGGTATATCAAAATAACAAGACCGTAGTTTTTTTTTTTTGAAATTTCTCTTAAATATTGGATTTTTAATCTATTTTATGTATATAAGTTGATATGTGCTTTTCGTGGGCTGGATCAATTTTGCATAACTACGTCCAATTCTGAAAATATGTCGAACTGCACTTAAGGCCGATTGTGCGTTAATAAAAATTAAATTTCACTTTCTAGATGATGTATGTATTAAAAAAAATTTAGCACTTTTGACTTTATAGGTAATATTAATAAATAAATTGCGTTATTATTATATAAGCTTAAAATATATTATAGTGAGTAGCTTTTTTAAATGAACTGTTTAGAAGAAATTTTGTACTGAACACGTTATTAAAGTTTTTTTTTAACAACGCAATGTCCTGTTAGTAATATAGTGTAAATGAACATTCCCGAACCATTCCTAGAATTGGGAAGAGCGTTGTTTACTCACTGTACCTTTTGTAATTTATAATGCAATAAACGTTTTTGCTGGTTCTATGATGTTTTTATTTATATATATTATTTTATTCATAATTAAATAAAACAAGATTACAGTTGTACTTGATTTTATTTGATTAATAACTAAAAAGTAAATAATAAGCATATCCCAAAATCAACAGTAAAAAATTAAATTATACAACTTAAGTTTACAACTATTTCTTATTTATAAAAACCATTAATATTAATGCAATAGATACATACATACATTTACATACTTCTTTCGATCGTTCTTATAGATTAAAATATATATATGGGCAACTAAAAAAACCATTTAAATTCGGAACGGTCATATCATAAAATTATAAGCATATAAAATTACCTTAAGCACTATATTATTATAATCGATCACTTTATTTTTACATATTATATACAATGGCGGTTTGTGGCAGTTGCGTATACGAAAATAAAATTACAGTATTTGATGACACAAAGAGAAACGATTTTGTATAATTGATTAAGAAAAAAAACATTACAATATAAAATTATTTAATAAGCTATGTTAATAGCAGTTTTATTATTTGTGTGGAACCGTAAATCTTTTTAAAATAAAATTAGCGTAAGTTACTCTTTATAACATCAGCTATCTGCCAGTGAAAGTCTCGTCGAAATCAGTCTCGCCGTTTCGAAGATTAGCCGGAACAAACAGACAAACAGATTATTCAGAAACAAAAATTGTTTCTTTCTTATAAGTACATCATTTATAATTGATATGCATTTAGTAAATAGCTGTTATTTTGACATTACAATTTTATTTATCTGTAATAGATTACTATGTTTAAAGAGTATTATGTGTAATGTTATATTTAAATTACATTAAAATAATATCTCAGTAGTAACTAAAGCATTTGCGTGTTTTCAGTAAAAATACCCAATCTCGCGAGATAGCATTCCTTGCTATTCATCATTGCCATATAAGAAAAAAAATGAATAATAATAATATTTGTGTAATTTACCACCTTTTATTTGGAATAAAATATAATTTATAACAGTAAGTACTAAAAAAAATATATTATGCAGAAACCCTATACAAAACATGCCGATTCTAGCAAATGGCTAAACTAAATCTACCTTAAATACTCATCTAAAATAAATATTCATAATTATTTATAAGGTTATATGAACAAGTAACATCACATTTCATGGGACATTATAATTAAAATATTATTGCTCGATGAAGTATTAAATTGATATAAAAATGATCACAAAGCCATGACATTGTTAAAATGCATGTAACGTTTGAGCGTCAAATACGATTTCTATTAGGTAAAAACTAACTATCGCCCGCGGTGTTGCTTACATTATTCTTTCCTTAATAATGAATAAGTAATATGGCAACGATAAAAAAATGTATATAATACTTTCTTAGATTTACGCAAATATTTGACATTTTAAATAAAACTATCTTTTCGGATTTTGTCGCGGATTTATTTGCATTTTTGTTTCCCGACGTTTCGAATGCTTTACAGCATCCATGGTCACGGGATAGACTGAGGTGTTACATGTCTTGAATATATAGTTGTTACAGACAGCCTACCCACAATTAACAAAATGAAAATTGCACCAATTACATTGCAGTATTTTTTTAACTTTAAACATTTCTATAATTTTAATTATAATTGAATATGGAAAATTATTTATTTAATTTTTTGCTATTATTTTTATAATTATTACAATTTTAAAATATTAATTAGTAATCTATATTTAGTGTTGCCATTATTATATTTATAACCATAAAGAAAAATATAAAATATAGTATTAATTATTTAAGCCATATAATTGTTCTATGTGTAATTTAAAAAGTTAAAATTAATTAAGGATAATAATTTTAATTTAGTTTGCTATTATTTAAAAACAACTTACTAAGCAACACTATTAATATATACTTTTACAAATGAAAAAATGAAAAATATTAATCTGATAAGCTGTCATTTTGATCTACACAGTATGAACTTACTACATCTGCCTGTCTGTTATGTTTATATTTATTATTTGATTTTATTATATTAATAACAGGATCCCATGACGATGGTAGTACCCAGCCATCTTCCCTATTGAAATTAGGATGTTTTTTAATTTCTATGGCTTCTCGAATCATTCTAGGGCGATATCGGGTCCATATTCAATTATAATTAAAATTATAAAAATGTTTAAAGTTAAAAAAATATTGCAATGTAATTGGTGCAATTTTCATTTTGTTAATTGTGGGTAGGCTGTCTGTAACAACTATACATTCAAGACATGTAACACCTCAGTCTCTCCCGTGACCATGGATGCTGTAAAGCATTCGAAACGTCGGGAAACAAAAATGCAAATAAATCCGCGACAAAATCCGAAAAGATAGTTTTATTTAAAAATGTATATATTTTATTGCTTTGATTTCGTTTTTATTTGTATATCTATTTGTTTAATAGTAAATTAAAAAATACTACGGACACTAGAACTGAATGAAAAAATAATCGTAGTTGTTACATATTGCAGATAACTCAGAAAAATACATTTTTTAAGGAAACATAAAAGCGACATATATGTCGTATATATATATATATATATACTAGCGGCTCACATAAATAGATATAAAAAGAAAATCTTTCTTTCTCACATTTTAATTATATGTTTTAATACTTACCTATTCCGGACTAAGAGAAATCCAAAAATTAAAATATCATAAAAATTGGAACGCAAAGTATCCTATGTCCTTCTCCTGGCTCTAAACTACCTCCCTGCCAATTTTCAGCTAAATCTCTTTTATATATATAGATATATATATATTTACATCTTGATTTGAATTGAAATACCCATACAGTTTAAATAAAACTATATTTTCGGATTTTTTCGCGGATTTATTTTGGTCACTATAATTGTCCGCGAAGAAATCTGAAAAGATAGTTTTATTTAATACGTCAAATATTCGTATAAATCTAAGAAATTATTATGAGACCATATAGTGCGAAGAAAGAAAGCAACAAACAAAAGATAAAAACAATTATTAGTTATTTAAATTATAATATATACATTATGCAACATTAATAAAAACAAGAATGTACAGACACATCTCCATTATTTTCTTGCTTCTTTATGTATACAGATGTAGGTCAAGCTTGAGGCGGTTCGTCCAAGGGGTTCGCTTGGGGAAGATCATGTAGCTGTTCCTCCCTGGTCGAGGAAGAACCGCTCCTGCTGGTGGATGACGAGGTGGATGATGAGGATTCACATTGATCAGAGGTGCCTGTGTCCCTGGAAAATATTTAAAATATTTAGCACTTGTGTTGTTAACTTAGTTTGCTGAAGGCATCAATAAAAAAAAGTACTATATACACAATCAGCGATAAAAAATGTCCTTACCGAATGAGCGCCCATTTGAACATTTGAGCGTGATATTAATTTAAAATGTTTTTGTGAAAACAACTTTAAACATTGTATTTAAGGTTTAATTTACATTGTCGTATATTTATTTCCACTAGAACAATTACCTAAACACAATTGGTGACAGTTTTAAGAGAACTTTGATTGAACTAGATTGTGTATCTAGTACTTTTTGATTGATGGCTGAAATACATTTTAGTCCACGTTGAAAAACTTTATAACGAATGCTGTATAATAAAAACACTCGCAATATACTCTCTTAGATTTACGCGAATATTAAACGATACGAAACTATTTCTTCAGATTTTTTTACGGAATTATTTTGACTTTTGGTTCCTGACGATTCGAATGCTTTACAGCATTCATGGTCAAGAGAGAGACTAAGGTTTTTGACCTCTCAAAGGTATTATTTGTTACAGACAGCATCTACCCACAAAATTACAGAAATTATATGAGTGCAGTGTATAAGGAGACTGATAATACCGAACTTACTTGTGAAATCCATTGGTCTGACATGTGTTGTATCCTCCACAGTGCTGACATTTCAGCCCCACTACATGGAACTTCACTGTTGAAAGCTGGAAAATAGATAATTTTTACTTAGAAGTTAGAACCAAGAGATTTCATTTAAAAGAATTTGTAACTAGTTCAAATAAATATCAATAGATAGCGTAAAATGTATGGAGTTATTGTTGATATTCATAAAATCGAAAATATGTATTATATCTATATATGTATATAAATCTTAGAAATAAAGCATTGTTTTTTAAATTAAAGATAATAACTGTCTACTATAAAGTACAACAAGTATTGGTGGTTTGAACAAGACGTAAGCACTAGTGACGTGCTGGTTCATTAAAAATGTATATCTACGGATACAGGTACGGAACCCATATAACTAGCTACCTATCGTAAATGATCAAATATTTCTTTTTTTTTAATAAGCATACCATAAAGATATGTCTTGTTTGTAACTCACTACATACAATAAGTGATCTAATTTTCATCTTGTGCAATACAAATGTATCAAATATATTTGTGATTTTAAGAAATAAATATATATAAATAATAATTTAAATGGTGTTCATAAGTCATTACTATCTACACTTCGAATTTCATTCACTTTATAAAATATAATGATAAAATCATCCAATCAAAGTCCGTCATTTTGACGGATACGGACCCAGATCCTTTTTTATCCCTCGGATATCCGGGGATATGGATACGGATATCCAGTGCATCACTAGTAAGCTACTAAGATGACGATTAGTGTGACACATACCTTATGGCAGTCTTTACATAATATAGTGGTCTTGTAATCGGCGTACTCGGGCGGCATCGGCGTCGCGGCCACTTCGGAGTCCAAATAGTTCCACAACTGTAATGTAGATAGAAAATAGTATTAAAATATATATATATATATATATATATATATATATATATATATATATATACACACACACACACACACATATATATATATATATATATATATATATATAAACACGATTCAGATTTATAAATATATTAATTACCTCCTCTATTTCAAAGTCGGTCAAAAAATTGTTCATTTGAAAGTACTTAGAGACGTTTCGGTGATATCAGATATTGTTCCATATAAAAAATATCTCTAAGTTAAATTAAACTAGCAATATTATTACAGAATTATCAATTTTAACCAAAGCTTTCACATAATATTGGTACGAATAAAGGCAATAAAGATAATAAATCTCAACCAAAATCAAATGCATGACAATTTCAATTCAACTTTCTTGTTAATGGCTTCAAAGCAAGCCAATTGAGTACAGATTACTTCAGCAATAACTCACAAAGAAGATTGGTTGGTAAAATAAGATCATTAAAACTATATTAAATTATAATGTGTAAAAAAGGGAGTAAACCCCTTAATAAACCTTGGACCTAAACAAAAGGCAGCACAATACAACAACTTGAATATATTTAACGATATGATTTAAAAAAAAAATCTTTCTTTTTATTTAAAAAAAAAATCTTTCTTTTTATTTAAAAAAAAATTAATTTTGGTTTTGTTAATACTTTCTTAGATTTACGCGAATATTTGACATTTTAAATAAAACTATCTTTTCGGATTTTGTCGCGGATTTATTTGCATTTTTGTTTCCCGACGTTTCGAATGCTTTACAGCATCCATGGTCACTGGAGAGACTGAGCATTGCATGTCTTGAAGGTATAGTTGTTACAGACAGCCTACCCACCCATTTTGTTAATTGTGGGTAGGCTGTCTGTAACATCTATACCTTCAAGACATGTAACACCTCAGTCTCTCCCGTGACCATGGATGCTGTAAAGCATTCGAAACGTCGGGAAACAAAAATGCAAATAAATCCGCGACAAAATCCGAAACGATAGTTTTATTTAAAAATTTGGTTTTGTTAATTAGTTTTACACCTATTAACTTTATGTAATGCATACTATCAACACTGTTCTAGTGCATGTTTCGTTCGTAATTGAGGGTACACTTTAAATATTGTCCAAAGACCTTGTAAAGTATTTTTATATGTACTTCTGTTGGACATCCTTAATAAATAAATACAAATACTTACGTTGGTCATATCAATCATGCTAGTCTGACAGGTAGGGCAGGCGTAGTGACCAGATTTCAGCATCTGTTCGAAGCAGGGTCGGTGCAACAAGTGTCCACAGTCCGGGATGTGGCAAGGGATACGGGATGTGTGTATATCCTCGAGGCATACGGGACAGTTTGAACGGGATACGTTCTCAACACACTGAAAAGTTTAATTTACTAATATTTTACCAGTTTTTTTTGCCATGGTGTTTATGTGTAACTCACACATGAAAAAGATATTGGTATCATATTTTTCTAGAGACCAGGGCGTTTTTTATAGATTAAAGAGTTTATCTTTGTAAATTATGTAATACAATAATTGATAGATGACTAAAAATTATTATATATTATTTTAAAAACAATTATTATTACTTATTAAGTACGACTGTTTCTTAAAAGCAGTTTTTATCCACATAGGTATTTTTATTTAGTCAAGTTCCAGCAACATGATAATGACTCTGACAATAGTAAGAAAATTTATTTCAGGTGAATTCCCCTATTTTATTGATGATATCATTATATTATAATGTTTATACATGAAATGATTGCTTTTAATAAGGGCATATACACACGATGTATTTTGGACGCACCGTCGACGCGCGGTTTTTGCTACTTTTTATCGATGTGAACACAAGCAGTCTTTTGTAAGTTTTATTAAAGCAGACCGCCAGCGGTCGTCAATTGCGCGTACTGTACCAACGCGTTGAAAACTCGTCGTATGTATAGGCCCTAAGCATTCTTGCCAAGTGGTTTCTATTAATAAGTTAAGAAGTGTTGTTAAAATTAATAAATAAATGTTAAAATAAATAAAATGGCTCCAGTTGCATATATTCAATATATATACACTATTGCCAAGAAATAATATTCCATTGTTAGGCATTGTTGGGATAGTATAGTATCCAATATTAAATTTTTTTTTTTTTTTTTTTTTTTTATTGTCGCTCGACAAGATGACTCCATGACGCCTGATGGAAAGCATCAGTGGAATCCAGAATGAGATCCATCGGCTCCGGGACTTGATCTCGATTCCGATCAACCTCACCTCGTCAGCCTGCAAATGTGCTTTTTCAAGCTCCGTTTAAACGACCCAGGATCATAGGAAGAGGGAAACACGTGAGACGGTAATGAGTTCCATTTCCTAATAGTGCGGCACAGGTAAGAGCTGCCAAACCTTTTGGTACGAGAAGGTATGGGTAGTACCGTGTGAGGATGGAATTTCCGACCAGCACGTGTGGTTTTGGAGAGGAAAGGAGAGGAGGGTATAAGTTGGAAGAGCTCTTCTGAACACTCGCCGTAATAAACGCGATAGAAAGCGGCTAGAGAAGCAACATCTCTACGCAATTGCAGAGATTCTAAGTACTGAGTAGCCTCAGGTTTATTGATTATGCGGATAGCACGGCGTTGCAATCTATCAAGAGCGTCTAACAAGTACTTTGCAGAGCCGTCCCAGAGGTGGGAGCAGTACTCAACGCATGAGCGCACTTGAGTCTTGTAAAGTAGACATAGCTGCTCTGGCGAGAAGAACCGCTTCACCCTGTTCAGGACCCCGAGTTTACGCGAAGCTAACGAAATGACACTCTCGATATGGTTTTTTTGGTTCAGATCGCTGCGGATATTAACTCCGAGGATGTTGATGCCATCCTGCATAGTAAGGCGAGTGTTCTGAAGAGAGGGAAAACAAAGGAATGGAGATTTTTTTGCCGAAAATGCGCACACCTGCGTCTTCTTGGCATTGAACTCGACCAGGTTCTTTGAACCCCATTCTGAGATGCGGTACAAGACATCGTCGAGCTCACGGACAAGTTCTGTTCTCCTGTTATCTATCTCCATTCGATTAGCGGCTGGATGGCCAAAGTATCGACCGTGGACAGTGCTGTCGTCTGCATAGCAATGAATATTACCCAGGGATAACATGTCATTGATATGCAGAAGGAAGAGTGTTGGCGATAAAACGGACCCCTGAGGCACACCGGCGTTCACCTGTAGGAAGCTAGAAGCTTGCCCATCGCAGAGAACGCGGATACTGCGCTCATGCAGGAAGTCAGCCACCCAGTCGCACAATCGAGGAGACAGACCGTAAGCTGGAAGCTTGGAAAGAAGAGAACGGTGCCAAACCCTATCGAAAGCTTTCGAGATGTCAAGGCTAACAGCAATCGATTCGCCATGCTTGTCCATAGCCTCGCCCCATAGATGCGTCATAAAAGCTAGAAGATCACCCGTCGAACGTTTTGGTCGAAAACCATATTGACGATCATTGATAATGGAGTGATCTTCTAGATAGCGGATGAGTTGCGAGTTTATGATCCGCTCGAACACCTTACACAGTACCGAGGTGACGGCTATGGGTCGGTAATTGGCGGGATCAGAACGGTCACCTTTTTTGGGGATTGGTTGAACGTTCGCCACTTTCCAGGCCTTCGGCACAATTCCTGAGGAATAGGAGTTTCGGTACAGGCGCGTTAGTGCTGGAGCCAACTCTGCTGCACAATTTTTTAGAACAATCGCAGGAATACCATCAGGACCACTTGCTTTCCGGGTGTCGATCGACTGTAGAATTGACCGTACATCACGCTGCCTAATCTGGATATCAGGCATTGCTGTGCCACAATATGGTATAGTCGGAGGTTGGGCTCCACAGTCGTCGAGACGGGAAATGGCTGCAAACAGAGAGGCCAATATATTGGCCTTCTGCTGTGCGTCATGGGCCAGAGATCCATCAGGATATCGTAGCGGTGGCAGCGTAGGCTGGCAGAAGTTACGTTGCACGGCTTTGGTCAGTCGCCAGTAGCTACGGCTTCCCGTAGGGTGCGAAAGAAGTTCTTGACCAAATCGTGCTACGCGCTGAGTATCTGCTCTAATGTAAGCCCTCTTGCAAGCTTTAGTAGCCGCATTATAAGCAGTTTTGAGAGATTCGACATTGGGATCACGAAGGGAGCGGGCTCTAGTCCAAGCACGATAAGCCGATTGTTTCTGCTCTACAGCATCGGTACATTCGCGGTTGAACCAAGGACGAGATCTACCACCGCCGACAACGTCACACAATTAAATGCAAACACCATCTTGAAAAAATGTGCTTCTACCATATTTTATGTTATATCTGTTGTATAACTGCTGCAAAAGTATTATGAAACTACTCACTCTGTGGCCTACACGTTGTAATTGCACTGGAAGGCACATGTTACAGCGTTCACAATGGAAGAACCGGTCTCGTCCTCCCACACGACATATACCACAACCCTCACAGTGATATTGCTTTTTATCTTCATCATCAAATAAGTTGCAAATAAGGCACGTGTACTGAAAAAAGAAGTTTATATGAACTAAAATAAGTGTATTTTTAAATATATTTTAGATTCTTATACTTATAAGCAACTATGTAAATATTGCTAGGTAGCTAAAAAAGAAAACAAAAACAGACATATATAATATAAATTCTTATAATTACAGCTTAAAAATTTTTTATCACATAATAGTTACAATTTACAATTATTCAAAAGTAGTGTAAAAAAAAGAAATAATGTTTATTGTTTACTTTCACATTCCATAAATAGATTTTTTCTTTTGACATTAACACAGCACCATCTAGTTCCATGGTAAGCTACGAGAGTTGAGTTATGGATACCAGATAGTTGATACACTACACATATATAACTTTAAATACATACATATTATAAGTATAAACACATGAGTGTTAGTCATGGGACTGGAGCACAAACATTTGTGCTCATCACGCAAATGAATGCCCAGCAGGACTCGAACCCGCGACCACTGGCCCAGCAAGTATGATCAACACAAACTAAGCCAAACATGTTGTCAAGTAGAGAGTATTTTGATAATATTTTTTAATTTAATGTAGTTCATTACTTCTTGCCAATTCATATACTAAATAAAAATATTAATATCTAAGTTAATGAACTTTCAATAGTAATATATTTACAATTGCTGAGTGATGATGTAATAAGCATAAAGTAGTATTGCACTAAAAGCTTCCTGTAAACAAACTAGTGGGCGGGTACATACTCACTAAATATAACTATATAACATGCCAAAATTTTTGTTACAATTTAGGCAATAAAATTTATCAACTTTTATATACCTTGCCAAATGTCACACCACAATTGGAGCATTCTGCTTGGACCTTTTGTCGAGTATCACATTCTGTACAAATCAGCTCTGTAACCGATTTTCTGTTGAAGTAGTGTGCTTCATTTTCGTCATGACAGTAGCGGCACATGTACAACTTGTTGCAGCATGGTGTCTAATAAATTATATACAATATAAGCTTTTTTTTATCAAAAAGGTTGATTTTATGAAGCGAGTCATTACTTAAAATGTATTAATGAGATAATGTTATCCAATATTCCAGTTAACACAAAAAATACATTTTACATATAATTAGTTTAAATAATGTTTAAACTAGAACAAGACATTTGTTAATCATTATTAGATTTGTGGCCTGTTATTGATGGCACTTCTAAAGCATATTTTAAGTTAGAAATACTGATACATAAATGACCTATAAATATTTGTTAACTGATTATCTCTTTTTATGTACTTCCACCATATGAATTTCAATATTTAATAAAACAAAATAAAAAATATATATATTTCCGATTTCACCAACGTCACCTAAGTTTAAGGGATCCCCTAAGCATGGTTAGGGGACAGTTTCTGTTTCTCCAACAGTTAGGGGTCATCTAAATATTAAAAGGCCCCCTAAATTTAGGTGCTCGAAATATGGGCTTAAAGCCGATCGTAAAACGAAATTTAATTTAGGGGCTAGTTTAGGGGACTTTTAAGCTAGGGATCCCATACGTAGGTGGTAGCTTATGGGTTGTTGGTGAAATCGAGCAATAATTGCTCAAACATGTCTTAATTTATTTATAATCCATTTGGCTTGTTGATAAGAACATCACATTTTTTTTTAAATTAAAAAGACAATTCTTTTAATTTCAAGTTCATTGACGTGTTTTTGTTCTACTAAATGTGCATATCACAACGAATTGCAAGGTTCCTGCGTAGAAAGGTTTAAATATAGACATGAGTGTTCTGAACCCGGTAGCGTTTTTTTGTCTTATTTATGTTAAATATCTATTTAAAAGAAGATATTCACAAATGCAACTTACCACAAATTTAGCTCTTCGTTTATAATGAGCACAACCAATACGTTTTTCACTAATTTGTTCAGTCACAATCGAAGGTTCACCATTAGTAGTTTCTTTGGTATCTTCGGACATTTTAAGCAAATTTCATATAAAATACTACCTGAAATATGTGCGGTGAATCGTTTCAAGGTTAATAAATGTAGCTGATGAATAGACTCTTTCAATTAATACATTTTATTGAATGGTAATCCTATGATAAGGAACAACAGTTTGCCAAACGTGACAAGTTGACAACTAAACATTTGACCATGGATGACAAATAAAATTTTGACAGTTTGACGATGACGATTGACGGAATGGAATTGACGTTTTAGTTATGTGTTTAGGTTCAGCATTATTAATCTTTAAATTAAAAAAGTAATTTTAGTAAAAATTTCTTTGCTAAAATTATTCTTAGTTATTTACTTAATGTTTTAAGAAATATTCATCAGTTTATATTTGCATCCACGTTATTAGCGTAACAGTCAATGTGAGTTTTGCGACCAAGGTAGAGATAATTCTAATTTACTTTGTCTATGATTAGTTTTTTGGCACTAGAATTTAAATCAAAAAATATACAACAATTTAAAATGTGATTTACACTAAAATAAAAATAAACAAACATAAAAATTCAAAATTAGTAAAAAAATTAAAAAATTCAAAGTTAGTAACGATGAAGTTAATAGTTTTACTTCTATTTGTACTTGCAATTCATAATATCGAAGCTTTATTACCTCCAAGATTTCAATGGAAAACTATTGATTTCGCATGGGAGGCTCGTTCTAAAGAAGCTGCAATAGCTTCAGGGGATTACATACCTAAAAATAATATGCCTGCTGGAATCGCGAGATGGAAAGATAAACTTTTTATAACTATTCCACGATGGAAAAAAGGTTTGGAAAAAAACTTTTGAAGACTTTAATTTCTTAACGAAGCATTAAAAAACTTAATGCACTATTTCAGGAGTGCCTTCTTCTTTGAATTACATATATCTCAACGGTAGTCAATCTCAGCCTCTCAGGCCATATCCTAGTTGGGGAGATGCGTTTGTATCTGATAAGGCGTGCTGTATAAAATCCAATAGCACTGTTGTATCTACCTTTAGAGTGCACGTGGACAAGTGTGATAGACTGTGGGTAGTTGATAATGGTGTGGCGGATATGACAAGTAAGATTTTTATACTTGTTTCTAGATGGAGTTTTAGGTAATAACTGAACGATTGAACCTTGCATGTACAAGCTATCTTTATAAAAAAATTAAGCTAGCAATATTAATGGCAATGGCATTATGTATCGACATGTACCTATGCTTGTGAAAAGATTTTTTTTCCATTGTTACACAATTTCCTTTATGTTAGTTTGTAAACTATAAAGAGGAAGTGATATAATATTATTCCGATTTTACAATCTCTGTTCTTCCTTACACTGAGCCTAACGTATTAGTTACCTACTCACTAATTCGTTACAAGACAAATATTTAATTTTACACCAAGTGAAAATCGAACTCGCAGGATTACAAACATTACTTTATGGACGCTGGCAGACACACCCCGTTTTTTTATGCCATTATATATGCCTAGAGGCTAATTAACACGTGCACTCTCTATTCCCTTCACTCTCAAATTCCGATGGGACAATACGTCGACACGATCGATGAGATCAGGCGCAAGACCGATAGCTTTACGTGCTGTCTGAGGCATATGGGGATGAAACACCGCCAACTTCCTAATTCCGAGCGGTTACTGGGACTTTCTTAACAAAAAGACCTAGTGACTAAACTTAGCCTGACCTGGGACTCGAACCCAAGACGCTAGCCACTACATAATTGAGATAGTCACTAATTATTATTATATTGTTTACTAATAAAAATGTTATAAATAAAGACGAATTAAAACAAGTAACAGCACCAGCCATATTAGTGTTTGATCTGAACAAAGATACCTTGATACACCGATATGTGATTGATGATGAAGTATTAAGGGACTCCTCTGTATTGACGAGTATTGTAAGTTTGCACTATTTTTAATGTACGAGTATCTATTGCCTTTACGCTACATCATATTTTTTAACGTTGGAAAATGTATTTATTTATATATCTCAGCTGTAAAATAGGTGGTAACTGGAGACTTACCGGTTAGAAAAGCCTGTACTACCCACTAAAACTCAACTGAACCTTCCCCGTGGCCATTGAGCTTATGTGAATGTCAATTTTACTGTTTTATTAAAACTAAATTTTATTATGTAACAAATAGCTGATTCGACAGACATTGTTCGGTTAAAATTTCAATTATTGCGTGGTAACAATAAGTTTGAATTCCGTCACTTTCAAAGTATATAATTCTAAAGATGGTGTAGCTTTTTGGTTAAAATAATATTATTTTTTGCTATGTGTATTGTAGAAAGTCAAATGAGTACTTTTAAAGTAAATTCTATTCAGTTGTTTAATTATATTTCAGGTGGTAGACATTGTCGGTAGAGATTGTGACGATTCATACGCATATATACCAGATATGGGTTCAAATGCTTTAATAGTGTACAGATTGATACAAAACGATGCTTGGCGCGTTGAAAACCATTATTTTCATTTTGATCCGCATTCTGGTGTTTATAATGTGGGTGGAGTTAACTTTTACTGGAGTGATGGCATATCTTCGGCTGTTTTGACACCTTCGAAGAAAGCTGGGTTAGTTTATATCACGCGAAGATAAAGATTGTGATTATAAGGACGTCGCTTATTCTCCCTCTAAATCTTCTTGTTTTCAAACTATCGCGATCTTCGCTCACACTCGCCATTGTAAACCGCATAAAAATTTAAATATTTACTAAAGCATACTTCGTACTTTATTATACGTATCTATTATCGAATAGTTTTTCTAACATTAACACCTCCAGGTAAATTTCAAAGAAATTAATTAAATTTCTAAGAAATCTATTGTTAGTTACAGTTGTAACGCCGGCGTGATTTCATTCTTTATCTTCGCTAGTACCGTGTTACCCGCCGTGTAATAGATACATAATTCACCATTGCAACACCTCATGGAAAGAAGCTGCCAAAAATAACTAAAAAATATGGAATATTTTTAAGCCTCAGAATACAGAACAAATTTCTGAGTTTTAAGCCAAAAAAATCTATTCACAGAATCATTCAAACAAAACATCCATTTTGTTTTTTTTTTAAATTCAATAACTTAGTTTTACTATGGTGTATAAAAGGGGTTTTTATGTGACTCTTTAGTCTTTTATTTTTATCTTCAAAATATGTAGTAAAAATACATATAAGATTCATGCGAGAGTCAAACCAACGAACGACCTGTGTTGTGAAATTATATTTTTGAAGCTCGAAAATATTACTGTTATTTTTATGTAACATTTTATTCTAACGTGAGATTTACTCCCCTTTTAAAGTCATATAAATACATAAATTAAAACATAAAAAGGTAATTTTATTTATACGTATTGCTTTAATATTATTTTATTTTATTCTATTTAAAGCTTTCGTGACTTATATTTCCATCCTACGTCGAGTACGAAACAGTTCCGTATTTCAACAAAACTCTTGCGTGATAAACATATGCCGAGGGAAAATATATTTTCTGGAGTCGAAGTAAGTTCAGATTAAATAATTAGGTTATTCAATTTGAATCCGTCCAGCTTTACAGCAATGCAGTAGATTTATAATTATTGCGAGTTGAAATATACTTACGCAGTAGGTATGTGTGCTAGGATAGAAGTTTGTTTGTTTGTTTAACTAACGGTTGTTCTCGGCTCTGTCCGAGTATTTTACTCATTGCTCCGCTTCTCAAACTCGTAGCATGCTTCTTCAATAAAAATACAAAAATTACAAAAATAATTATTTACGTCTGATGGGTTACAGAGATTAGCGTATTTAAACACATAAATCACCCTCCAACTTTATGTTTTCAACCGACTTCAAAAAGGAGGAGTTTCTCAATTCAACTGTTTTTTTTTATGTTTGTTACCTCAGAACTTCGTCATTTATTAACCGATTTCGACATTTTTTGTTTTGCTTGAAATGGTATACTTCCAGATTGGTCCCATTTAAATTTCAAAAAAAAATACGACCCCTAAGGGTGTAAAAATAGCTAATGATGAATTTAACCTACTTCTAATTGTTATATTGACTTGAAACTTTGCAAGTGTTTCTATTTCCGTTGATAGTACAGTGGTTCGGTATTGTTGACCTCATCTGATGGTAAGGCCAGAAGGTGGATAGGTGGAACTCTTCAACGACTAATAGTAGATACTTTGAGTTTGGGTTTATTTTGTTTAATTTGACAAGCCTAACACTTTAGAATTCTTACTTTGCTACTACTGTCTACACTAAAAAGGGAAAAATAAAAACTTTTTAACAAAAAAATTAAAACCGACTTCAAACAAAAGCACTAAAAAGTAAAAAATAACTGATTGGTAGTTTTCATTTACTATACATACCTAATCAAATATTTTCGAAGTCGGTGTATTATATATATTTATTGCAATCAAATACTCGTAGACCTTTTACACTCGCTTTTGTTTGTTTATTTACACTTTGTAGGTTTTGGGAGACAGGGGACCAATGTCTCAGGCTACAGCGTGCGATTTCGATGCAAATAATAACGTCTTTTTCTATACACAGGCACAGTATCTTAATATTTATACTCTCGTTTTTTATTTTTATTTAGATTATATCTAACGTGTATAAATTGCATGTATGTATGTAAGTAAATAATATTTGCGATTACATACGTCGCCATTTTGTGAAATTTTAATAGTAATAGCGCCATTTTTAGTTGTGTAATAATGCTTGTATCAGAATAAAAATATTAGTTTTAATTAATAAAATAAATGATATGTAGCAGTCTTAAACTTTAGACAGTGTGTGAGACATTTCGTCGGTTTTCCATATTTTTTTAATATTTTTACATTAACAAATGAATAGTTCTTGTAGCTTATTTAATTATACAAAGTAATATATATGTGAAAAACATATAATATATGAAATTTTATTAATAATTTTAATAGCTAAGCCAAAATGGCGTCAGTTGTTGGAACTTGGACAGACCACTATCGCACGAAAATGTTCCATTGATTATAAGTGATTGTACAATGCTGGAATTTCCGAACGATATAAAGGTTAGAATCAAACTGAGTGTATTATTATAATATTAATTTAATTGTCCTGTACCGTGTGTTTGTTGGTGTATCGGTATGTTCTTCTTTTAGCAGCATCATAATAATGTTCTGGTCTCACTCAGGTTGCCAAAGTTTTCTTTTCGAACGAACTCTTTCCTTTCTTTTTTTTTAATGGCTTCCTTCGTTTTCAATAAAATGATAATATGTTTCATGAAAAGAAAATATATTTGTAAGTTAGCAGTGTGTGTGTAAATGTATGTGTGTGTGCGTTTGTTACTCCTTCAGATGTAATATAATGTAAATGTTTCTTATTGCTTCACGAACTAGTACTATAACTCGCGTCATCTAAAAAGAACGCTGGCTGTCAAGCTGCGTAGAAGCGATTTATCGGTCAAATTGGTGGTAAGAATTGGGGCGCGAGGCGGCGCGGGGCGGCGGGGCACGCGCCGCATGCTTGCCGGCGCGCTATTGGTTCGTCAATTCGAAATACCATCGCGCACACAAAAGTTTTTAATTACGAAATGATTTTATATATAGAAAAGAGAAAAATTGTTTTTGACGTATATTGTTTTACAAAGTGAGAGTCTAATAATAATGCAGTTAATAATTAAAAAGAATGTATTAAACGTATTAATTTAATTTTTTGTAAGTAGATTAAACATTCTGCACTGAATCTATCTATCTAATATATTTTTCAATGTCCCTACCAATAACTAATATATGAAGCCGCGAGCGAAATGCTATAAAAAATAAAATAATAGGCTTAGTACTTTTGTGCGCGAGTATACTCATGCGCAAACATACCCTTTCCACTTTCTTCCAGCGTTCTTTTTAGATGACGCGAGTTATACTTACTGAAATGGCTGGACGGATTTGGATGAAGTTTAGTATACAGATAGGTTATGTATAACGTGGACTAACACATGGGCTAATTTTAGGCACCTAGGGACACATTATTATTTATATAAATAATTACGCCATTATTCATTTTCAAGGTGGACCAAGAAGGTAATCTATGGATACTGAGTAATAGACAATCTCGCTTTTTATACGAGTCTATGGATTTCGATCAAATTAATTTTAGAATATTAACGGCTCCAGTCGATACAGTGATACAAGGCACGCCCTGCGAAAAGTTATCTACTATGAAGAAAGCTTTCAGCTTTATAAAAAGACCCAAATCTAGTAGTAAGTGAAAAAAAAATACTGTCTATGGTCTAAAATATGAAAGACATGTTTGTCAAATCAACATATTGGGCGACTTCAACTAATAAATCGAAACATTACAATTGTAAATCAAATAAAATATTGTAATAAAGTACATATAAATATCACGTACCCGTGTTCCTTTTCATTTCTTTTTAAGAAGGTAGGTATTCTTTTTATCGAAGTATTTTTTTTTCAGATAGATAGGTAAATAGTTTTTACATAAACTGTAGTGGGTTTGGTTAATAAGCTATCCCCGATATAGATTATTAATTCTGTTCTTTACCTCCACGGGTTATATGTCACTTTCCAACCAATAAAGCGATGATCATAAGCTAGACGTTGAGGTCAAATTGATAAACATATTAATATTAGCACGGACTAGAGCTAAAGAGGTTTAATTGTAAATTGTAATATAATAATTGATTTTGTTATCAAAATATACATTTACTTTATAATAACTTCAAAAATACATAATATAACTATTACACCATTAGGGTGGAGCTTTTATCTACGATTTTATGTAAAATAATCTTTGAGATATATTTGAACAAATCGGAAACTGCGCAAATACCGCGTAACTGAATGAGCAATTCTTGCCGACGAGTACATATATACATTTATTTCGTGTATCTCGGAAACGGCTCTAACGATTTGGATTAAATTTTATATTTATATAACGTTTTGCTTTATATAGTAGTTTACTTAACAAAAACTTTATTTTACAAAAAAAAACACCGAGGTAGGTACTACACACTCAAGTTGAGTACCTACACCTACTACCTATCTTACCCTTTTTGATGCCGATCAATAAAAAGCACAGTAAATAATTTAAATTTTATTTAAATATACAACATTGTAGCTAATAGCTATGTAATTTAAATAAGTCTATGTGTTTGGATATAACTCAAGTGGCGCCATTTTCGTCTCAATTCGTTCGCAATCAGTCTTTTCTAAGGGAACGTGTCGAGAACCAAGTTAACAAATTTTAACTAGCTATTTGTCGCGTTTTTGTTTAGTTTTCTTATTGTATTTAGATATTATATAATTATAAGGATATTTTCAGAAGATTTTTTTATAAAATTGACAATACTTAATTGTATTAGAATGTTTTAGCCATTACCTCACCTTATTCTTCAAATGAAAAAAACTCAGTCATATAGTCTCAATAAAAAAAAAATAAGCAAATTGAACCAAAACTCATGTATAACTATCAAAAGAAACACTTTCGAAAAAATAAACAATACGTAATAATAATATATAATTAATTTATTATATACATTTTTTTTTTAATAATGAGTATATTTTGTATACAACTTGGTCTAACTTTGCCATCGTATTTTTTCTTACATTAAAACTGTAATCAGATATCAAAATAAATACAATTATTGTTAAATTCGGTGAACAAAAAATATGTAAAAGGCGACCTTTTTAAGTCATATAGAAACACCAGAGATAATTAAAAATTTTAGAATTGTCCATACAATTATTATATAATATATAATATAGTCTAACTAAATTTGTTGTATTTCATTCATTTAATGATTTTTTTTCTAATTATTTATTCTTTATCAATTTCTCCATTAGCCATAACGGTTACGTTAGAAATTTTACTACTCAAGTCTCAAATAAATTGCGTGTTTACATACGATAAGTATTAAAATTTATATTTTTAATAATACTGTGTACAATGTACATATAGAAATAATTAAACAATGACAAATTCAACTTTTATATGTAACCCATATAATATTATCGTCACATTTTACAACCCTTTTCCCTAAAAGTTTTGTTTGATCAAAATCGACTTAGTCGTTTCTAAAATAATTACCTAATAAAAAATATATAAAAAAATATGCATATAGATGCTGTTTGATATAAAGCATCGATCAAAAAAGTACTAGATACACAATCCCATGCAAAAGTTCTCTTAAAACTGTCACCAATTGTGTTTGGGTAATTATTCTAGTTGAAATAAATATACAACAATGTAAATTGAACTTTAAATGCAATGCTTAAAGTTGTTTTCTCAAAAAAATATACTTAAAAGCGCGCTCAAATGTTCAAATGAGCGCTCGTTCAGTGAGGACATTTTTTGTCGCTGATAGTGTATTGTGTGATTGGGAATATTATTATATACATAGTACACATAGTACGATGAAAATAAGTAAGACGTCACAAGTTCTCATTTGGTTTTAGTCAGGACGTATTTATTGTTGTTATTAAAAAATGAAAAAAATATATAATTAAATCCAATAAAATACAAAGAAAAATGATTAACGCCTATCATTTTTCATATAAATAATTAAATATTATATACATTTATTATGTAATAGAAAAAGTTTATATCAATACAACCAGCTTTCTCTAGTATTTCACGTTCGAATAAACAGCAAGAGATTTTTTTAAAGTATCGAGTACATAAACATTCGATAAGAATTAATTTTTTTTTACAAATACTAGCAAAAAAGATTACACAGACTTTATTTAAAGTTTAGATGACTTCACTCTTAGAGATGGAAAATTTCTTTGAAAATATCATCGTCCCATGAACCCTTCGTTAATTAAAGAAGCACAAAAATTGTTTCACAAACAAGATACCTCCTAACATAAACAAGAATTAAGTACGTTCTCCTTTTTTGAAATCGGTAAAAAATACAAAAAAAGCACAATTTCCATCACGTCATTTTATATGTACTATATATCATACGATCTATACTAATATTATAAAGAGACAAGAGTTTATTTGTTCCTTTGTTTGTTTGTTTGAGTAATTTCAGGAACTACTAATCCGATTTGAGAAAATCTTTTTGCATTAGATAGCCCGTTTGTTGAGGAAGGCTGTAGGCTATATATCATCATGCTACTACCCAAGGGAGCGGTGCAGTAATTTTAAATGCCAACAAATCAGGCAGACTTCGATATATTATTGTAAAACTGATGTTTATAATCAAACAAATTTAAGGAGGGTGAAACCGCGGGGCACAACTAGTGCATCATATTATCAGTTCACCGAATCCCTTATGTAAGCAAAGTCCATGGGGAACCCTATTCTTATTTTAATCGAATTAAATACATAAGTTATAAAAAAACCCAATAAAACACGATTCGTATGTAAAAACGCATATTTCCATACATCCAAAAGTTTTATTATAAATTAAGCGAGAAATATAAGGAGTCGATATTTACAATTATTGCTCGAATCTTCTATCATAGGCCATAGAGATGACATCGATTTGAGAACAAAAAAAGCAGTTATGAGGACTGCCGACAGAAGTGAAAACTTAAAACTATAAAAAACAAACAGTTGTTATTTTTGGATATTAATTGTTTGATCTTAAATTAGCAGTTGTAAATTAAAACTGTTTACATTTATCTGGTTTTGACATCTATCCGCTCTGAGTGTTAGCGTTAACACGTCACGTGACCATGTCGATGACGACTTACATGAATTTACTCCTCATCCAAACCTGCCTATAGAAGTTTTCACTTCAATAAAACTTACGCCATTTATATAATAATAATAATATACAATTTAATAGCTATCACGCTATATTTTTTCATCACGTTTAACATCAGTAGTTCGGTTAATTTAACATATTTTATTTTTATAATTTATTCTCATAAAATTCAGTCATCCAAAAAAAGCGAATTGAGCTCAAATATATATTTTTTTAAGGAGATTGCAAGAGATTTATACAGTGCGATAAGAGATTTACATTTTACAGGAAGTAATAGTTATATTTAATTATAAAAAGCTTTGCAATTCAGTTGATTTGGATGAAAAATAAAATTAACTAAACAAAATGACCAAACTACTGATTATTTCTAGATCATTCTCTAACTTACGGATTTATCTTTGATAAATCTAATAAGAGCTGACAACTGTAATACATATAATAAATTTTATAAAATATACAAATAAAAAGAACTACATAGCATACAAAAAGTATGATAAAAACATTGAAAGACATTAAATGTTAACTATGTCCATGTTTTTTTTATATTACAGTTGGCAGCACTGACTTTAATTACACAAACTGTCACTTTAATCGATAATAATTTAATCGGTAATTTAATTAATAATATCGATAATCACTCGATTGTTCCACATTTCACTCACTCTTAATTCGTAGCTGATTCTAAACTCGTCTAAGCAATAACCGTGCGTAACGAAATGTACCTATTAATTACTATAAGAAAACATCTATACATTGGTTGTTACGTTTGACCCAATTGGCTATTGATTTTGATATATTCTAATGTTGGGTCAAACGTTGGTTCCAATGTATGTATGTAACGTGAAACATGACGTAGAAACCTTAGAATATAAAGTCCATAGAACAATTAACAGCATTATCTGGCCTCGTTTTCAGGTGCTTTATGTTCTGGCGATTTAGATTCGGCGCGTTTTCGTAAAGGCTCGTTGTATTCCCATCCCTCTTCGCCTTTCGGGCTGAATAGCTGTAAATGAAAATGTATCAATGTATCGTTATGATTTGTAACAAAAATGCACCGTAGTACCGTAATAAGAGTGGCTAACGATAAGTGCATTTGGAAGTGTTGTCTCCCTTAATTTTATCTAGTTAAACAATTTTAAAATTGTATGTTATTAGGTGACAAAATAAAAGCGTCGTCATGATATGATACTACATGATAGTATCACGTCACCTATTTTAATCATTACCTATTTAACCTTCCATCGACTCACATCACGTCACGCTATGACGTGTTACGTCACTCACCTGCGTAGCTCACTTCTCACCAGCAGTAACTTTTATTACAATACCACGTGATCCATCAATCATTTCCCTCGCATCCACCCTCTTGTATCTAACATCAGCGCTATCAATTGGCGGGTAAATTACCCGAAAAGCGGGTGTTTTTAGGATATTTTTACTTGCGGATAATTTTGACACGTATTTCCATTGAGCGGGGTCAAAGCAGATATTTTTGTATAGCTGATTAATTTGATATTTTAAATATTTTTAATGTTTGATTTAAAGCTGTTTAATTAAGAACTGATTACAACGACTTCTTCTTATATTAGTATTATTGTTAACATAAATCAATTACTTAAAAAAACTATTTTCGGGTATTCTGCTCATGGTTGGCGCCGGCGGGATAAACCGGCTATTTTGAGGTTTATCGGTCGGGTAAATCAACGATTGTTATCTGGCAGCCTCGTCTAACATCTCGCCGACGTCAAGTCATGACATTGACGCCGCACGTGACTGACCTGCGTGAGCCACTTCTCGCCGGTGTCCAGCCGCCTCTTGGCGGCGTCGCGCTGCGCCTGCTCGAGGCGGCGCTTGGCGGCGGTGGCGGCGTCGGTGTCGGCGGCGCGCAGCGCGGCGGTCACGTGGCGCCACACGCGGCGCGACTCGCCGCCCGCCTGCCGCGACACCGGCGCCACGCGCTTGCGTCGCGGCCTCATGTGCGTCACGTCGAACAGGACTTCGGTGCGCTGTCACATAAGTCATGCTTAGTGTCACTTCTTTAATATATTTTTTAGTTATTAAGTGTTTTTTATTTTTTATTGACGCGACATCGTTTGCGACGTGACGTTTCATGTGCGACACGTTGAAGAGTGAGTCTTTCTGTGCGCTGCGATATAAGTGCTGTTTAATGTCACGTCTTTAATTATTATTTTTTACTGAACGCGATAAACTCAAAAACTACCAAACAGATTTTCATACGGTTTCCACCAATAGATGGAATGATTCATGAGGAAGGTTTAGGTGTATAATTCATTAGTTTTGTGTAAATTGGCTGATTGATTGTTGAAGAGGTCGAAAAAATTCATGCCGACTGGGAGCTTTATTGGCGCACGCCGCGTAAACCAATAGAGTTATATTACATTTTTTTGATGTATTTGTTACGAAGATTCGACAGAACAAGTGATTGTGTTTTTGGCATTAGAAAAGTAATTATTTTTCTTTCAAATTTGCAAGTGTAACTAAATGTTGAATTGAATTTTAGTAAAATGTATAACAAAAAGTAACCAACAGAAGCACCCCAGCGAAGGGGTAAGTTGATAATAATTAAATATACAAAGCTATATCTCACCCCCGTCTCTGTCCATCTTCCCTCCATCCTGGTGTTCCATTCCCCTTGAGCACTGTAATACGGCTTTTTATCTGCTCCGGTAAATATTTCGCAAGTCACGCGATGTTTCTTGCCGCCATAGAAAGGTTTCGTTAGAAACTCCACATTAGCCTTATGTCCCGTCTGTACGCATTCTATGACGACTGAACCGCCGAGTTCTATCCATGGCACTGTCAATATTGATCTGGAATTGTTCATAATACTTTCTTAGATTTACGCGACCATTTGACATTTTAAATAAAACTATCTTTTCGGATTTTTTGGACCCGTGACCATGATTGCTATAAACTATAAAGCATTCGAAACGGAAATCAAGAATCAAAATAAATCCGCGAAAACATCCGAAAAGATAGTTTTATTTAAACTTAAAATATTGGTTAAGTGCGAGTCGCATTTGCGTGAAGAAAGAAAACATATATTATATGAGAAATTTTGTCCCGAATTTCGAATTTAGAGAATATAAGCTGTAAAATAAACGCAACATCTTAAAAAGAGGTTTCATTTAGACCTTTTTTCTTTAAATTTGCAATTAACCTATAGCAAATATTGTAAATGCTCTACGTGACATATTTATGCCTGTTTAAAGAAACAAAGCAAGGAAAACATTATTTGATAGCAAATATGTAAAATAATTTATTTTCCTACAATAAGCATTATGTACATATATGTGAACTCTAGAGGATATAATTGAAAATTAATGTTATTAATAACTTCGTATGTATTAAAGTTTGTGTGTTTAAACAAATTAAAAACCTTACGCTCTCAAATGTAAACAGCGCAATGCTTCCCGATGTAAACATCATAATAAGCTATGCAAAAAATATTTTTAATTTTATTATAGTAGACGATTTTTTTTTCTAGACGATTGCTCGTCTAGAGACTACATCCTTTAGCTCGCTAAATTATTGACTTAATATTATTGCATGGAAAAGACAATTAACTTGTCTATACTAATATAATGAAGAGGTACAGTTTGTGAGTCTGTGAAGTTGTAGGGGTAATCTCTGCATCTACTGAACCGATTTTGATGTTAAGAAGATAGTTAGAGACCCCGGGAAGGACGTAGGATACTTTTTATCCCGGAAATCATCCATTAAGGGGGTAAAAATGGGGATGGAAGTTTGTATTGTGAGCAAGCTAGTACAATATAAACGAGTCTTTATGACCACTATCATCTGACTGCTAATTGGTCATGTGGCAGAACTGAAGGTCCTGGGTTCGAGTCCTGAGTCGAGCCAAGTATATTTATTGAGTTTTTCTGTTATAAAATTGATGGTGTAATATCCCCGTGCCGCGGAGAGCACGTAAACTACGTTTAATCTCTCACCGCGAGTGTCGAAGTATCGTCCTACCGGAGTATGAGGGTTAAAGAAATAAAGAGAGCATAGGAAGAGTGCACTTGTCTGTATGAAAGAGTGCTTTATAACATTTATACATAAGACTGTCTATCAATAATAATAATTAATTTAAAAAAATGAAACCAACCTGCCATATCCGTTTGGGAAAGTCAACGTGTATTCTTCTCCGAGATCTAACAACGTGACCGTTCCTTTGCCAATGTTGTGGACACCTATGGAAAGACCTAGAAACTTGCTTTTCGTCCACACGTAGGCTTCGAATTGGATACGTTTGTTCACGTGTTCGGCGTAGAAGGCCGAGATGGGAGGATGATGGGACACTTGCTCCGCTACGAAGGAGAGCTGGTCTGGTGAGCACCACGGTACTGGCCCATCGCCTACTTCTTGCTGAAGTAACGAAATATATGTTCAGTCTTTTTATTTAGCATCCTTTTTATTTAGCATCTCTTCATATATTAAATAAAAATTACATTCGACTGTATATTAAAGAAAATGTTTAGCCCTTATAATAATTGTGTGAAGCTGACAATATTTTATCGCTATCCATATATATGACATATAAAAATTAAGTTTTAAATATTTGCACATTTTAAAACCAATAATATAAGTTAAATACGAATGTACTATAACCCGAATAAGCATGTACGATACACGAAGACTTACAGGTGAGACTCCTTACTAAATGTGTTAACAGTAATTTTTTGTAACAACATCACTATTGTAAGACGTCGAAAGAGTTATCACAGCGATATTCGTCTATTAAAAAAGTAAACCTAACTAAAACTCACCTTAGGATTATTCTCCGGGGATTCCCCCTCTATATCCCAGTGGCATCTGAATATCTCGCCCAGTATTGGGTTGTATGGTTTCTTTGCCACTTGTGACTTGCGTCCCGCGTGGTAGGAACTGAGGTACCATCGTACTACTTGCACCATTCTGTCGCGGGGTGTTTGCATGTCTACTATCCTGTATAAAAAAAAATAGCATTAAATTATTACAGTGCATTTTTTTATTATTATTGCTAGAGGACTCAGTCATGTACAGGAAAAATATGTACTTACATAATATTTTTTTGAGAACAGTTCATTTTATATAGATATGTAAATAATGACCGAGTACTAAATGATTATAATCGATCACTCGGCGAATACTACTTTTAATAATCTTACTAATATTATAAATGTCAAAGTTTAGATGGATTTTTAGATGCTTGTTACTCAATCGTGCCGGAAAGGCTGAACGGATTTGGATGAAAGGCACAGAGATAGATTATAGTCTGGAATAGCACATAGGCTACTTTTATTCCGGAAAAATGTACGGCTCCGTGGGATAGATTTGTTGATGGTTCTAGAGGCAAACCGAGGCAAAGCGAGGGTGAGCCGCTAGTGATTTATAAAAGTTTCTACTTATTACAATATATAATTTATTCCAAAAAAAATCAACAAAGAATTTTAACTCAGAAATGCGCATTCTGGTGTCCCAAATGATTCCACTCAATTAATCGACTTTTGAGTATTACGTCCAGTTAATTGGCTAGAGTTGTTCGATAAAAGGCGAGTAAAAGTAAGATAGATTTCAAGTAAATTTAACTTCAAATTTTTCGAGTAAATTTAAATTTAATTGGAATATTTAAAATCATGAACCGTTTTTGTTAAACTATTTAGTGAATAGTTCATATTATTTTTAATCTCTTAATTTTCATCTCCGCATACCTACATTTCAAGAAACCAATATTTTAAAACCGTTAACGTCCTAATTTTAAAGTAATCTAATATATAAAATTCTCGTGTTACACTGTTTGTAACAAAACTCCTCCGAAACGGCTTGACCGATTCTTATGAAATTTTGTGTGTATATTCGGAAGTTCTGAGAATAAGACGTAAACTATTTTTCATACCCCTAAGTGATAAATAAGAGTGATCCACCCCAAAAAAATTATTTTTTATTTTTTGGACAATTTTTTTATGTTTTTATGATTCGTCATTAAAAAATACACACAAACCTAAATGTCCTCTAGGGACGAACCCGAGCGGAGCGAGGGTGAGTCGCTAGTACATTTATAAAAAGTGAATGTTTTTAATATGAGTATGTAATACAAATAAAGACTTACTTAACAAATTGGTCGGGATGGGCGAAGGAGTCCGCGTACATTTCAAGAAGTGATCGCCTTTCCAAGATGAACGTAGGGAGCACTACCTGCGCAGTGAAAAGGAAAATTTAATCAATATATTCATAAATTAAAAGATAATGCTTAAATAATAAATTAAAAAGTAGACATTTACAAAATTGGCATCACATTTTGTACGAATGGTCTATAAACATTTAATACATTATAATGACACAACCACAGAAAATATACTACTCTGAGTAGTATAGATAGATACTCTTACTTCATTCGATATTAAAAACAAATATAATATTGTAAAAGATATGGTAAACGAATATTATTTTAAAAGAGCAAGCTGTTAAGTTTCTCACCGGCTCATCTCAGCAGAACTGCCTTCCGAGCCGGTGGTAGATTCTTCACGGACCTACATATACTGACATTTTATTTAAATTTTGAAAATGTAAAAAGTGAAAATTCAAAAGTTGCTTGTAAAAATATATTTGATTAAAGTATATTTTGATTTGATACTAAAAATGTTACTATTGCGCGTAAGAAGGACTAGAAGACGCTGATAACAGCTATCAGTTGTCCTAAGGCGTTACCGAGGACATAACTATTTCATTTTAATATGTGTACTAAAATGTGTATTATATACAAAAGCATAAAAAATAAAAATAAAACGAGTGATCATATATGAACTCCAAAAAGGAAAGCAACAATCTATGCAGCATAATATTTATATCTACGATCAGACATCAGCAATATTATGAAAAAGTTGGGAGTTCCATTATTTTTAAATCAGTTTTCATGCTCGTTCGTATAGAGACAAAAATTATAAATTTCTTTAAAAAAACAAACAAATTTGGATAAACACTGAGTAAAACAACAAAAGAAAATGACTCTTCACTTAAAATAAAAGTCGCTAGAATGTCACAACTAACCTTAGTGAGATCCATTCCGATTTTGACTTGTGATAGGAGATGCGTGACCACGGAGCCATGGTTCTCCATGGACCCGAGGTCGCTGTCCGAATCATCTTCGTATAATGCTGAAAACATGTTTCATTTTATTCTTTTTTTTATCAATAAATAGTATAAATAAAGTAAGAAAAACGATGTTTTTTTTCTGAACATGATATTTTTTTTGGATTTAATGCCCAAAGAGTTATAGTAGTTTGGAAGAAGAAGAGAGATAGTAGTTAGATTTACGCGATTATTTGCTATTTTAAATTAAACTATCTTTTCGGGTTTTATCTCCTCGTTACCATGATTGCTGTATAGAATTTTATTAGAAATTTCGGAAACCAAAAATCAAAATAAAACCGCGAAAAAATCCAGAAAAGATAGTTTTATTTAAAATAGGCTTAGACATACGGTTAACGGATAGATAAACAGATACGTGTTTCAATCAAATCAGACAATATTAAAAGATAGGCAGAGTATTCTCTACTTACTTCACTTAATCAAAACAGTAAAAAAAAATATTAAATATTGTGACTCACGCGCATCTATAGAAGGAGCGTTCGTCACGTGACGGAAACAAAGCGATTCCTGTGACCGGGTAATAGCTCTCCGGCGACGTATTACATCATGACTCTATTTAAATTGCTCCTTTGAGTTTCTAAATAACACGCCAGAAGTTCTACGGCACACGACATATTACTAAAGATACTGCTTTCGATAACACATTTACATAATTTAAAGAAAGTACTTCATTATAATTAGTATTTAATGCGTTCAGTTTATTCACTGCGAAGATAATTGTAACGCTTTGAGTTTTAGCATTATTTTTCACTTATTAAATACAAGGTGTAACTTTTGTAAAGCGATAACTGTGATGCTTTACATTTGACTACTTTGCAAATGTTCACGACTTTAATTCCTATACTTGTGTTGCTAAAATAAGACAAAACTCGACATAGGCTGAAAACTCCATATTCCCTATTTCTATGGATACGTTTTCCACAATTCATAATTATTATCCTTATACCATATTATATTGAATACTTGTAAAGTTATTTTATGCTGATTTAAGTATCAATTTTGTTTAAAATAAATACATCTATACATATAATAAAATTCTAACTAAGCCGAATCTGTACATTAAATGTTTTTGGAAAATATTATTAAAATAGACTTTATTTTCGATACAGAGGCCGAATCCATAGATTTTAGAATTTTTGTCTGTCTGTCTGTTATGGCATCACGGAAAAACCACTAGTGGGATTTTGATGAAATTTGGTATGGTGATAGCTGATAATCCGGGTCAACATATAGGATACTTTTTACCGGGGAAAATATCTCATTTCTGAGAAAAAATACAAAAACTGCAATGTAAGAGTACACTTATATGTTAAACTTAAGAATTATGTTTTTGGTCATCTAAACGCGGGCGGAGCCGCGGGCAATGCTCGTAATTAATATAAATAACGAATGCACGAATAAACAGTATTCGTGAAAAATATGTACATATTATGTATATACCAGATGTACCTATTACTAATAATATTGGGAAACAAATACATGTACAGGGTTTTTAAGCAATTAATTATATAGTCTTATCGCGTGCGTAAGCTATTAAAAAATCAATTAATCTATGATTTTTAATACTGTTGGGCGTGTGGCATTGGATTTAGTTTACTCTCTCTATACTACTTAAATAGCATTTAAGTAGATTCTATTCCCCGGTAAGGTAATTTTTTATTGGGCCCTAATTGAATATTATTCCAAAGAGAAAAGTTATATATAGCATTCGTTTTATTACAAAAATGAATGGAAAATGCGTTATTACAGTTCTGAATTTCATTTTATCAATATCTCAATAAATATTTAAAACAAATAGCCAAAATGTATATCGTTGTCGTCTGTTGCCGTTCATTTTAAATTTCCTTTTTTAAACAAGTTAGGTATTGGACAGACGGGGTTCGTAAATAAAATGATTCAACTTTCACATGTATAAAGTTTATTCTGGCGGTCACGATCCGTCCGACCTGTCTCGTGTATGTCAAGAAGAGAATCCGTAATAAGCTAAATGTGTCGCTTTTGAGAAATATTAAAATTTGAATTTTTAGAAAGCATGACATATTATGCTACTATTTAAACACTATTATAATATACTAGCATTGCCCGCGGCTCCGCCCGCGTTCAGATGACCAAAAACCAAATTGTTAGGTTTTACATATTAGTATACTCTTACATAGCAGTTTTTGTATTTTTTCTCATAAATGAGATATTTTTCCGCGGTAAAAAGTATCCTATATGTTGGCCCGGATAACCAGCTATTACCATACCAAATTTCATTGAAATCCCTCCAGTAGTTTTTCTGTGATGCGGTAACAGACAGATAGACTTAAATTCTAAAAACTAGATTCGGCCTCTGTATCGATAATAATGTTTATTTCAATAAGATTTTCCAAAAAATATTTTATGTACAGATTCGGCTTAGTTACATTTTTATTATATGCATAGTCTATGTTTTGCTCGCGGCTCCGTTCGCGTGGTGCATATCGACAACAAATATGTAGCCTGCTAAACTATATAGGTACATATTTTTGCAATATTTATATATCTTCATTTCTATTATCACAATAAGTACGTCGAGTGATTGAAGCAAGAGCGTGTCCATTCTATAATAAATATAAACCTGAAGAGATTTTTTGTTGTCAGATATCAAAAAATCTTTTTGCATTTTATAACATACTAGTTTGAATGTTTTAGAAACGCATAAAAAATAAAGACCCAAAACAAAATATTTTTTTGCGCCATGAACTTTCACAGGCATACATAGCATAAGCTACCAGTTTCATCACAATCAGATCAATGGTTTAGAAATGCATAGAGGATAAACATACGAACATTCATTTTTATTTATATAGATAGAAGATAGATTTAAAAAATTAACAAGTGTAATAATGTCGTGACATATAATCACGCTACGAACTTTAAATGTGGAGCTGAAAATATATGTTCATATACATAAATAAAATACACGAGCGAAGCAGTGGAAAACAGCTAATTAAACTATAAAGTGACTATTGAATCCGAACAATACATAACTCAAACGATTGTCCTGAAAAATTAAAATGTTGTTTTCCAAATACCTCTATAACGTACATATATGTACATCTTCAATAGCTGTATTGTAGGTACTTCATCACAATTTATAGCAACTCGTGAGAAATTCACGTAGAGCTTTTATCTTGCTTGGGCAAAATGCATGCTTTTATGCTACTCGTAAACATGTAATGAAGTCTGTTTACTATTCAGTCCATTTCATGTTCATACACGACCGTAGCGATAGAATAAAGTTATATGGACCAATTTGACTTTGCCGGAATGCATGTGTTATGTACTGGTCGGTGCAGATGTTAGACTTAAGAGGCAAATCTTGGGTAGGTCAATAGGGAATATGCGTATTTTTTTAATATATCATACAAAAGCTAACATCGTTATATAATTGTAAAAAAAAATTCCAGCTCCAAAAAACTAAAATTTAGTATAATTTTTTTAAGTGTACCGATACGGATACTTGAAACGCCTGCCATTCTCACGCTTGGCGTGAGGTCAAAGTATCATACATTGAAAAATGACGACTTTAGTTTGTAGCGACAAAATCACTAATCGCTCTGTTATTATAATACTTTGACGTTATTTGTAGCGATAAAATCGCTAATCGCTCTGTTATTATAATACTCTAACGTCATTTGTAGCGATAAAATCGCTAATCGCTCTGTTATTATAATACTCTAACGTCATTTGTAGCGACAAAAACTTTTTAACAAAAAAATAAAAACCGACTTCAAACAAAAGCACTAAAAAGTAAAAAATAACTGATTGGTAGTTTTCATTTACTATACATACCTAATCAAATATTTTCGAAGTCGGTGTGCTTTGCTTTATATGGCCTGGCACCGATTTCGAAAATATTTGATTAGGTATGTATTTAATAGATAGGCTTTAATTACTTAGCCAAAGCACACCGACTCGAATATATTTGATTAGGTATGTATAGTAAATGAAAACTACCAATCAGTTATTTTTTACTTTTTAGTGCTTTTGTTTGAAGTCGGTTTTTATTTTTTTGTTAAAAAGTTTTTATTTTTCCCTTTTTAGTGTAGACAGTAGTAGCAAAGTAAGAATTCTAAAGTGTTAGGCTTGTCAAACCAAACAAAACAAGCCCAAACTCAAAGTATCTACTATTAGCCGTTGAAGAGTTCCACCTATCCACCTTCTGGGCTTACCATCAGATCAGGTCAACAGTACCGAACCACTGTACTGTCAACGGAAATAGAAACACTTGCAAAGTTTCAAGTCAATATGACAATTAGAAGTAGGTAAAATTCATCATTAGCTACTTTTCCACCCTTAGGGGTGGTATTTTTTTTTTAATTTAAATGGGACCAATCTGGAAGTATACACTTTCAAACAACACAAAAATTGTTTAAATCGGTTAATAAATGACGGAGTTCTGAGGTAACAAACATAAAAAAAAACATACTGTCGAATTGAGAACCTCCTCCTTTTTGAAGTCGGTTGAAAATCGCTAATCGCTCTGTTATTATAATACTCTGACGTCATATTCGGTATGACCCATGGCGTGCGTTTCAACCACTTTAAATTTCCCACCTCTATTTGCAATTTTTAATACTCATTTTCTTAATGCAAAAGAAATTACATTAAAAATATTGATAAAGGCTTAATTCAAAAGCAATAAAGATTATATATAAAAAATATTTTATCTTTATTTAAATCACACACATATTCCCTATTATTTGCATACATACTAAAGTATTTATAAGACTTGGTTTAAGGAATTAAAAGGGTAACGACCGCGGTCGATGTAGCGTCATTTATGTCTTAAGTTATTGAATTCACTTGTTGTGAATCACATTTAAAATTCAAAACGCGACGTTGCCGTAATTTAATATTTTGTGTTACTTATAACAAAAAATATTTTTCTTTTATTTCTGAAATGGGATATTTAAACTCGCTTCACTCAGCTTTCTAAATGAGCGCGTTAAATGCATTAAATTCTTATTTTAAGATAATTATAGTGATTCTGTTATAAGAAAATAAAGTAAGTTAAACGCTGCTCCGAAGTTAGTCCTATCAGTTAAATGCAATTATGAGATTACTTAGGACATTTATAATTTACTAGCGGCTCACCCTCGCTTCGCTCGGGTTCGCCTCTAGAAAAACAAAAATAGATCTATCCCACGGTAACCGTATATTTTTTCGGTTTATTCTGATGTATGAGCTATATTATTGTAGTTTCATTAAAACCTATTCAGTGGTTTTTGCGTGAAAGGGTAACAAACATCCATGCGTCTATACATTTAGACACACATACATACATCCTCACAAATTGCATTTATAATATAATTGGTAGGATTAGGTTGTGGGTATAGATAGCTACATATATTATATTAAATAAATACATTGTCATGCTGGTAGTCGTAACTCTCAGAGAAGGGTATTATAATAAAGCATTAAAAATATTAAATGTAGATTTATTACAGAAAACTTTAAAAAGTTTTCTTACCAAAGTAGTAAAAGTGTCGAAACATTAGGACCTCTTAAATCAATGGTAAAAAACATATTAACACCATGTTATATACCATAAAAATAAAATTATTGACCTTGAAAGTTCACGACAAGTGGATAAACTTTATCTTACCGTCATAATCAATTTCTCCATCCCTGGTCCGAGGCAGGTCGACTGCGGCGGGCGGCGCCGTCTCTTGCTCGGTCGCGCCCTCCGCCCCGCACGTGCGGCTCGCACTGTAACAAAATCATTGTTGTTTTTACCTATATTCAACACTTAATATGAAATTTATCATACATATTCGCTATAATGATATTCTTTAATAGTACAACAATTTGACAGGACTGGTGCGATATCCGGCGAAGGATATACGTGCTGTACGAGGGACGGGTTTGAAACACCGCCAACTTCCCAACTCTGGGCTGTTACTAAGAATGACTATACGTGGCTCGATTCGGGATTCGAACCCAGACTTTCGGATCTGCAGCTTTACATCCTAATCACAAAACCAACAAGTTCAAGATTATATGCATTATTCTCAGAAATAATCAGTCCGGTCATCAACATTCAATTCATAGCCTGTGACGATAGTAAGTCCAATGCCTACAGTCCATATAAAAATTGCGTCTGATAGACCAGTTATATTACAGCCAATATAAAATGGCAATTTTTTGTACATGTAGAAATTATTTGAAATAATTTTAATTGGCAGAGTTAATCCATTCACGAGTACTTGAAGAAAGTGAAACTCTTGATTAGATGTTTATGTAATGAGAAATCTGTATAATATATAAAAGCAAAAGGTCAATTTATTATTTTTATATATTTATTTATTTTTATAATTCACTAAATATACACGTAATTTGAAAAAGCACTTTTTTAGATTTACGCGAATATTTGACATTTTAAATAAAAGTATCGTTTCGGATTTTTCCGCGGATTTATTTAATATTGAAATAAATCCGCGAAAAAATCCGAAAAGATAGTTTCATTTAAAAAGTACTTGACCTATGAAACTAAAAGGCACGTAGGTAGTTTGTAGGTAGAATACGTCAGCTAATAACTAGAATTTTGCGAGAGGGCAAGAGGGTTTAAACTTCAAAGGCTATCCCTAAGTTTACATGAAAGTACATATTTTTGCTGTTAGAGACAAAGATGAATTCACATGGAACAATTGCGTGGGCGGAGGACAACACTAGTGTTGATATTAAAAATCCGTTCAATAACAAACCGTGATTAATGGAAACCTTGATTATACTTATCTATATCTATATATATAAAAGAAAGTCGTGTTAGTTACTTCGCTTATAACTCAAGAACGGCTGAACCGATTTAGCTGAAAATTGGCAGGGAGGTAGTTTAGAGCCAGGATATAATTAAAATGTGAGAAAGAAAGATTTTTTTTTTTTATATCTATTTAAAACGTACCTAGCGACGAATAGTATATATATATATTATATAGTATAAATATTTTGTACAAAACGACTCGAGCGTAGATGGTACTCGTATTTAAAAAAAAAACTGTACTATTATATGGCTAAAGGCTAAACCTTTAAGAGATACATCTAAATAATGTACTAGAAAATTGTAAGTCTTTAAACGGCCTACAGAACTCTACTATAGCATGTGTCTATCTCCTAAGGTACGCTCAATAAATATTTTTATCTACATTTATAAAACGTGAAACGTCTAGGGAAGCATCCGAGCGAAGCGAGTATAAATCGCTAGCTTATACCATCTATACTAATATTATAAATGTGAAAGTTTGTGAGTATGTATGAATGTTTCTTACTCTTTCACGCCACAACGGCAGAACTGATCTGGATGAAATTTAGCACAGAGATAGACTATAGTCTGGAATAACACATGATTTTTATCCCGGATAAATATACGGTTCCCGAGGGATAGATTTGTTTTTGTTTTCCAAAGTTAGTTAGTTAAGTACAAAATAGTGAGTAACTTATGTTTGAAATATACTAACTAGCAGAGAACAGAATCTCTAAACAAGAACTATTTATAACTATTATGCTAAAACTATTAAACATCCAAGGTCCGTTATGAATTTCGAATAGTTTCTAAATTAAATTGCCCATATACTGGTAAACTTACTTAAATTTTCATTAAAAGTTCTAAGTATTTAGGCATAAAGTGTACCTAAATTTTGAGGAAAACGCTTATTATCTTACCGCTATACCATAAATAAGTGTACCTACATACATATATTCATACCTATTTGCGGTATAATTTAGATGATTCTGTGAAGCCGGTGGCTGTATGTTAATAAATCGTTATTAGAGCGTAAACGTCACGAGCAGTAATTACGTGAGCAAGATTCCAGATATATAGAAAGAATATAGAAATTTTAACATACACTGCTGGAACGCTTTGACGACCATCACATCGTAGTATATGTGACACGTATACCAAACGTCGCATGTTTAACTGGTGGGTCGGGGGTTTGATTCTTGCGAGCGGGCATAAAGGGTAAAACAGATACATTTCGTAAGAGGATAAAGCTAAAAAAAATTCTTTTAAGATAAAGGCTGGACAGATTTAGATGAAATTTGGTAAAGATAGACTATGATCTGGAATAATAAATAGGCTTTTTCAGACCTATGGACGAACCCTAACGAAAAGAAGCTCTTTATCTATATATTTTATAGGTTATAAAAAATTATGAGTTTTTAGCTTACGTGGGTGACATCTGACTATCCATTAGCCAGTAAAAATTACTTAGCTTTATAAGTAATATGAATTATATATAAACCACCACCATGAAATAAATGGCATTTTAAATGCTATGAGAAATGGACACGTGTGACATACAGGGCATCTATTCATTACGATCTAACGGCCAAAGTCAGGGTTGAGTGAAGGATCGATCAGTATTGCTGTCATGTTAACATGTCATTATATACATACATATAGGTATATAGTATTCAACGCTTTTATTTAACGTCCGATTGTGGGGAACATGCTTCCCTTTACTACAAGCGGGATCGGGCCAGTCTATCACGCTGGCCTAATGCGGGTTGGCGGACTGAGCAGTGAGCATGTCTTTTGAAAACTTGCTAGGTTCTCTCAGATGTGTAGGTTTAATTACGATGTTTTTTTTTCACCGTAAGACATGTGGTAATCATGTAGGAAATGATTCGCACATGAAAATACCAAAGGTACGAAGAACCGGGGTTTTAGCTAGCTTTACTCGGTTTCCAAAGATAACGCGTTACCACTGGGCTACTACTGCCATTAAATGTATACAAATAAACATTTAAAAAATGCAGGTTTGTTATGTACAAGAAAAATATGACACTGACTGAGGGTAAACCATTACTAATCTATACATAAAATATAATTGTAACTAAGCCGAATCTGTTCATTAAATATTTTTTGGAAAATCTTATTGAAATAGACATTATTATCGATACAGAGGCCGAATCTATAGTTTTTAGAATTTTTGCCTGTCTGTCTGTCTGTTACCGCATCACAGAAAAACCACTAAAGGGATTTTGATGAAATTTGGTATGGTGATAGCTGGTTATCCGCGTCAACATATAGGATACTTTTTACCGCGCGAAAATGTCTCATTTCTGAGAAAAAATACAAAAACTGCGATGCAAGAGTATACTAATATGTAAAACCTAAGAATTTGGTTTTTGGTCATCTGAACGCGGGCGGAGCCGCGGGCAATGCTAGTGTAATAATAAAGTTTATGTAAGTCAAAACAGTTCAGTACTTTAACACATTTACTGTTAGGCATCTAAATACACAACCGAGTGAAGCGAGGGTAAGTGTCGAGTTTTAATTTATATTTGTAATGTAAGTGAGCGTCCAAGTTTCGAGTCATGACGGAAAAACCTTCTTGCCCTTTCGGCTTTTTCATATAAATGGCAGAACATGCGTACATATTTAAAAAAGTTTTCTTATTATTCATTCAAGAACTTTACAGAAAAAAAGAAAAATGTGAAATATGCTTATACAGTATATCTGTAGCCGCCGTAGCCGTATCCATTATAGGGTAACCTAATGGTTTCATCACTATGTTATTCATTTGATTTAGTTTATATTGTAATTGTTCTATGAAAAAAAAGCTAAGTAACAATAAATAAATAAATATGTTGGGACGTTAACACACACCACCATCTAGTTCCATGGTAAGCTACGAGGCTTGTGTTATGGATATCAGGTAGTTGATACATATAAATAACTTTAAATACATACATATTATAAATATAAGCACTTATGACTGGAGTACAAACATTCGTGCTCTTCACACAAATGAATGCTCCTAGCCTAACTCGAACCCACGACCACTGGCACAACAAAGAGGGTCACTACGAACTGAGCCAATCGTTCATCTTAATAAGCTTTAAAAATATTGTGAACACTCGTGTCTAGAGCTTGATGTGTAAACAATTTTGTATAAACTAATGTTCTATTGGTTCGGCCTCGAACAATCACTACGGTCAGAGAGCAACTGCCTGCAAAGCGACAATATTTTCAGAGTATGTATTATGAATCTAGCTTATACCATAAACTCAAACTGAAGAATAATATATACAGAGTTTCATAGAACTAAAAATGAAGCCAAAAAATAATGTTTTAAAATAATATATACACATATTGTTTTAAAATAGTATACAAATGATAAGTAAATAAATGTCGTTATAAAATAAAAATCGCTAAAGGATTTTATTATAATAAAGTAAAATAAAGCTTATTGAAGAGAACTAGGTAATGCAAAAATAAAATAATATAATATTATTTTTATAATAATTTATATTTTACTAGTGACGCACACTCGGTTCGCTCGGGTTCGTCTCTAGTGAAAAACAAACCCATCCCACGGGAACCGTACATTTTTCCTATGGATAAAAGTAACCTATGTGCTATTCCAGACTATAATCTAAATGTGCCAAATTTATTCCAGATCCGTTCAGTCGTTCTGACGTGATTGAGTAACAATGACCCATCCATCCAAACTTTCGCGTTTATAATAGTAAAATATATATAAATTTATATATAAAAATATTACTCTTTGAAGAACGTAAACGATCTCTGTGTGTAAAGTGAGTGATATGACAGTATCGAAAACAGTAGCATAAACAGCAAATCACGCTACTATTTTTGACTTTAACATTTATTATATCGGATTCTGTCTATATATCATTTAGTTTGTATTTCTTCTTATTCTGATCATAAACCAAGCTTTCCTTAAATTAAATAGTTTAATTCTTAATACAGCAAAATATTCATAGGAACGATGACTAAGTAACATAAAATATAATATATTCTGAGCGGCTGCGGACCAGCTGGTGGGGAAATGTAAGTAGAATATAATACGCAAGTATGAAAGATGTGACCTGTCTTTAAATGTTTTGAAGACGGCAGAACAAAAAATACTTTTATTACACTGACTATTTTCACTCCTTATTATTAAAACTAGCATTGCCCGCGGCTCCGCCCGCGTTCAGATGACCAAAAACCAAATTCTTAGATTTTTACATACATATTAGTATACTCTTACAATGAAGCTTTTGTATATTTTCTCAGAAATGAGATACTTTCCCGCGATAAAAAGTCCTATATGTTGACCAATTAATCATCCAAAATACCAAATTTCATCAAAATCTGTCCAGTGGTTTTCTCGTGATGCGGTAACAAACAGACAGACAAAAAATCTAAAAACTATAGATTCGGATACTGTATAGATAATAATGTCTATTTCAATTAGATTTCCCAAAAAATATTTAATGTACAGATTCGACTTAGTTACAATTTTATTATATGTATAGATGTAAAGCGAACCATTTTTTCCCGAGAAAGCTTTATAAAAACCTTCAAAAGATGAGACTTGTGTGAAGCTTTACAAAGTAAATTATAATTAACGTTGTTGGTAAGTTTTGCCCAAAGACATTTATTGTGTATTAATCTAATTATACTAGTTTATTAGTCTCTGAACAGTCAAGGCTCGAGTCAAGGTTATGTATTATATTGATCGTAACAAAGATTTTGGAGTGCTTAGTGTCAACGAACCTTCTTGTTAACTGTTAATAAGATAGGGTTTAAAAATGTATACTACCATATTCAGAATTCAATATGTTAAAAACTATACCCTGTGTGCTGTTAATTTATAGTACGAATATATTGTCATTATAAATTTAGTTTTTTTCTAAGTTTCAAAAGTTTGTTTACAGTTAATTTAATATAATACTCGTATGTAAAGGCGGTTTACGTCAGTAAAGGCCTACCTATAATTTTTAAGTAACAGGTCTTAAATTTAGATTTTGATATTGTGTCTAAAGAAAATATAATAATTATTATACATAGGTTACTAAACTCTTACTTCTTATTTTACGTTTAGTATAGATGGATATCTTTTATTTCCGATTATATAACTGCCTCGGTGGTGTAGTGGCTAGCATGTACTGCTGCACACCCGGAGGCCCTGGGTTCGAGTTCCGGGTCGGGTCAAGTTTAGTTATTGACTCTTTCTGTATAGTAAGCCTCAGGAGCAGCCCGGAGTTGGGAAGTTGACGGTGTGTCACCCCCGTGCCTCGGAGAGCACGTAAAGCCGTCGGTCCTGCGCCTTAACTCTCACTGGTCGTGTCGTTTGGTCGTCCCACCAGAGTATGAGAGTGACAGGAATGGAGAGTGCACGTTGTGTCTGCGCGTACACTTGTGCACTATAATATCTCTTGCGCAGTTGGCCTAGTCTCAATGAGATTGGCCGCCGTGGCCGGAATCGGTCAGGAGAACATCATTTCCGATTAATCTCCATTGTTTCTTTTCAATTCATTGACGACGAAAATTGAGTTCAAAGGGCGTGCTTTTTTAAGCTATTAGCATGAGAAATTAATAGACATCTCTTTGCTTGCTCTTTGTTGCATCATTAGAACAGGTGAAATTACCCATGAGATTTAACATATTCGACGACACGTTTGTCTCAGTTTGTAGCGACCCCACTTGATGTGCCAGCGGTCGTGGGTTCAAGTCCCGCTGGGGGCATTCATTTGTGCGATGAGCATGAATGTTCGTACTCCTGTCATGGGTGTTTAAGTCACATTTTAATCTTCTTTTACTAACAATTAGGTATAGGGATGTACCAAGTCACAGTTATTAATGTCAAAAATAAATCGATCTAAGCATCGTCTCATGTCAACCGGAGGTTGAACGACACTATGCCCGATTCTTAAACGAGTTATCCTGTTATTATATTCTTTCATGACTCATGACAATTAAACATGAAAATGCACGTATAATCGAGACATATTTTGCTGAGTAGCTTTATCCTGTAATCATGACATTGCTAAAATAATAAAAAAAATATATTAATTAGGTTATAATTGCTATTCTGTTATATTACTTTTCCTATTTGTTTAGTATAACGAGAACATACGAGTATTTTGATTTGATCACAAAATATTATAATGAATGCGAAATTTTATGAATGTTTATTACAGTTAAATATTATTGATTGAAGGTTTAAATGGAGATAGCTTTTATTTTTAAATTTTTAAAGGATATTTTTTCGTACGTAGGTACAACACGAGTCGTAGTCGGAGTCGAGTCGAGTCACAGATAAGAATTACGTTTTGATAAGTATGATATCTATATAAATAAAAATGAAACATCGAAATGTATGTGTATGTACACGCATAACTTCCGATCGACTGCACCAAATTGGATAATTCTTTTATTTTGTGTTTGTTTTTCAGGACAAGTTTTGTATTAAAGAAAACTAAAAAAAAAAAACATTTTCAAAAAAAAAAATCTTGCAATGTAATCTCATCAATTTTTTGTGAGTGAAATAGTTTTTATCCCGGAAATCGTCCTTTATGGGGATGAAAGTTTGTATGGGGAAGCAAGGGTGAGTCGCTTGTTCCAAATATATTATGTAATATATTGTTATAGTCATAAGTTCCTAGCTGCGTTGATTCTGAAATTTTTTTACCTCTACACTTCTTACACATTTATGATTGGCAAAACATTTTTGAAAAATATATAAAACAGTTTCAATACAATTTCACTATGAAAAAGTTATTCTAAATAATATATTTGTATGCTATACAAGTACTACACGGAGCATATGACGCACACACTAACAAAATAAGTATTACCATAATTATCCCATAACTCTTTCAAAACAAGGTTGAAGTACAAAACTATCAAATAAACTAACTAAATTTCAGAAGCATTACTGTTATTATAGATAAGGTGGACTAATAATGACGTTTAAATAATAAAAAAAAACGCATTAATGATAGCATCGTGGGCAATAAATCGTTTAACTCGAGATCGTAAACTGTAAAGCGCACCGTTAGAGAGCGCTTGGTGTTTCCAAACAAATTCATATATTATGTGGCAGCTTAAGTTGAAATACTGTAATTGAATTTAATATGATCAATTTTCAACATTTATCAAAAATCAGGGATATCCATACTAGTATTATAAATGTGAAAGTGTGTTTGTTTGTTTGTCCTTCTTTCACGTTGAAACGGAGTGACGGATTGGAGTGATTTTTTTTTGTGGAGATAGTTGGAGGGCTGGAGAGTAACATAGGCTACCTTTTACCGCGGGAGACTATCCCATTTTCACGAGAAAACACGTTATAATACAACCCGAAAAATTATTTATGATCAGAATTACTTGAAACTTGGTATTAATGTTCTTCAATACAATTGAATAAATACGTGTTTTAGCATTTTTCCAAATTTATCCCATAAGGGGGTAAAATAGGTGATAAAAGTTTGTATGAAACCTACCTTTTTAAAGCTTTTTTTGTAGTTTTAGCGCGAGCGAAGCCGCGGGTTCTGCTAGTAAATTAATACAATTAATTGATAACTAAATAGGTGCACTCATTTAAAAATCATTTTAACATTAATTGACCCACCTGTTAGAAAGGAATTTTTCCTTGCAATTTATATGAATGAACTTAGAAAAAAAATTTATTCAAATTAGTCTACATTTTTCTAAACACAAAATACACAAAAACATTCCTCCTTTCTGAAATCGGTTAAACCTTGACTTGAAAATGGCCCGGAGGTCCGAACCCCCGAAACGATGGCTCTAGAATTATTGATAAGCAAGTGCCTACAATCATGTACGAAATATAGGTAAAAACTAGCAAAAAAAAAGTATCAGTAGCTAGTACTATAGCGCTTTAAAAGTCTACAAGGTTATTTTTATTAACAAATTTGCTGTACAAGAGACAGGAATTTATTTATCTTGTATAGATTGTATTATCAATCGTATCGCCAATATTGAATCGTTATCATAAAAAAAGCTTAAAAGGTATGAACTTTACCTGCTAGTGCTTTTAAATAGTGGTTTTATATACCTAAGTATTTCTTAAACATATTAACCTCTAACATACATACAAATGATGTGAAAGCTTTTCATGCTCTTTAGTAAAATAAAAATGCGTTGTTTAAAGAATATTATTATATTTAAAGCTTAATAAGCTTCCAAATATTCAGGTCTTCGCATTCACAATAATATTATGTTAAAGAGCTACTTGGTATAACGCTTGTGATTTTATATAAACACTCTAATTTATTTTCTATTTACATTTGCATTATAAAATAATATATGCCTGAAAGAGGTTTGTGAGAATAAAATAATAAAAACTTTTTAACAAAAAAAATAAAAACCGACTTCAAACAAAAGCACTAAAAAGTGAAAAATAACTGATTGGTAGTTTTCATTTACTATACATACCTAATCAAATATTTTCGAAGTCGGTGTGCTTTGCTTTGTATGGGCTGGCACCGATTTCGAAAATATTTGATTAGGTATGTATTTAATAGGTAGGCTTTAATTACTTAGCCAAAGCACACCGACTTCGAAAATATTTGATTAGGTATGTATAGTAAATGAAAACTACCAATCAGTTATTTTTCACTTTTTTGTGCTTTTGTTTGAAGTCGGTTTTTATTTTTTTGTTAAAAAGTTTTTATTTTTCCCTTTTTAGTGTAGACAGTAGTAGCAAAGTAAGGATTCTAACGTGTTAGGCTTGTCAAATCAAACAAAATAAGCCCAAACTCAAAGTATCTACTATTAGCCGTTGAAGAGTTCCACCTATCCACCTTCTGGCCTTGCCATCAGATCAGGTCAACAACACCGAACCACTGTACTATCAACGAAAATAGAAATACTTGCAAAGTTTCAAGTCAATATGACAATTAGAAGTAGGTTAAATTCATTATTAGTTGTTTTTCCATCCTTAGGGGTGGTATTTTTTTTTTGAAATTTAAATGGGACCAATCTGGAAGTATACCCTTTCAAACAAAACAAAAATTGTCCAAATCGGTTAATAAATGACGGAGTTCTGAGGTAACAAACATAAAAAAAAAAAAACATACAGTCGAATTGAGAACCTCCTCCTTTTTGAAGTCGGTTGAAAATCTAGAAAAGATTATTGTTTTTTTTTTAAAGTAGATAATGTACACTCTTTTTGTTTCATTTATCTTATATTTTGTTAAGAGGTAAACGATAGCACGATCGACACGTGTCAAGCACGACCAAACAAATTATACTTTAAAATATTGCTGAGATATTTTTAATAGCCACAACTTTCAACTACTGCACTGCGTAATCTTCTAATATTTTTTTTGGATATTTGGTAGGTATGAGAATAGGTTGTAAAGTATCCCCCCCCCCCCTCATCCCTCCCATTTTTATCGCGATTTTAGTATTTTTGTATAAACAATATATGGCGACGAACCCGAGCGAAGCGAGGGTGAATACATAGAGCCAAAGAGTTTTTTTTGTAGATTGAACGCGGGAGTAGTAGAGTTCCACTAGAATACATATATTTTCGAGGTATAAATATAATACTGTTAACAAAATGAAACTGAAAATGTGTAAAAAGCTTTTAAAATTAAAAACAACCGGCACAGCGGTATTGATTGGTATGTCCCGAACGTAGGCGAAAGGTTTTATACTTGCGAGTGATGAGTGTATTTATAAATCTTACAGTTAATACTTTCTTTGATTTAAGCGATAATTGATAATTAAAACTATATTATTGCCATTTTATTTAGTTTTTTTAGTTTCCGATATTCTGAATGCTTTACATCACACATGGTCTCGGGAGACATGAGGTCTCGAAAAAATAGTATTAATAAAAAAAGAGTTTACAAATATTAGTCCAGTTAATAAGATCGACTTTGTAACGTTTGGGACAACATCTATTGTTACGAAAACCCGTAATAATAATATATTTCTACATTACAGATCCGATTCTCTATTGGGGCAATATTTATAGTAATTAATAAATATTTGTTACGGCACGAGTGTATTTTCGTTCGTGCTTTAAATGTTTAATAGACCCCGACGGACGTTAACATAGTGAGAGCAATTGTGTGTGAAGCTTGCGTATCTATCCTATATAGAAAATAGTGCGAAGCCATAAACATATTAAGCTCTTATCTCATAATCAAGCATAATGCTGATAGCATTTACCATGATTATTAAATTATTTATTTATTTATGTACCATAAAATATACGTTATACAAAATAAAATAACAAAATGTTGACAAAGGATAACTTATCTCTTTAAGAGATTTCTTCCAGAAACCCTTCAGAAGTGAGAAAATAAGTTAATATAGTACGGTGTAGGTACAGTACAGCATTAAATGGAATTGTCTTAATATTAAAATACATATATTAACTAAATATTATGATTATACAAATATATATATATATATATATATATATATATATATATATACACACATACATACATACATACAAACATATATACTTACATATAAATACATACTAATCTACAATAATTTATGTCTGATTTGATAAATAGTACTGTTTAATTCTAAGCTTAAATGTAGTGAATGAGGGATCATCTTTGAAAATATAATCAGGCAGTGAATTCCACAAACTTGCTGCCATAACAGAAAAAGATTTTTTATAGAATGTAGTATTGTAGTGAGGAACCACTAATTTGGGCAAATTGACACAAGAACGCACTGGTCTGCATCTAGGGGATACTAATGTGAAGCGTTCACTTAAATAAGAAGGTGTAGAAGTCTTCAAAATATTGTAAAGCACACATAATACACGAACGTTTCGGCGAAAACGAATAGGGAGCCACTTCAGTTGCCGTCGGAAAATACTTATATGATCAAATTTGTGCAATCCATATATAAAACGGATGCACAAATTCTGAAGCCGATCTAGCTTGTCGAGTAGCTCCTCGGTAGCATCAAGATAGCAAACGTCGGCATATTCGAGTAGAGGGATTAGCAGTGATTGAGCCAGGGTAATTTTAGTTTCAAACGGAAGAAAATTCTGTAAGCGTTTCAAGGATTGAAGTGAATAATGTACGCGCTTACTGACCTCGTTGACATGCGCAGCCCAGGACAGGTTGCAGTCGATTGTTAAACCTAAGTTTTTACACGTGTCTGAGATATTGATGCAAGTGTTATCGTAGATGATGTCAGGCAGATTGTTGATGTCGATTTTGTTCCGCAACTGCTTACTACCAATGATCATGGCCTGAGACTTTATTGGATTGACAAGGAGTTTTCCTTTATTTCATTACACATATTATATACATTTGATTATATGTTGTTTCCGTCCTGTTAAAGATTAATCACTCTCCTTTTAGATCTCATATTCAACTTGTGACTCACCCTCACTCCGCTCAGGTTCGTCCCTACTTAAGTTTTACCGTTTAGTACGTACAGATTTATCAAAGATTAATGTCCTTAGACCCCATGAAACATTATAGCTTGAAAGTTGAAACCATAAAATGAAAAATCGGCCAAGTGCGAGTCGGACTCGTACACAAAGGGTTCCGTACCATGATATATATTATTATTTGTTGGTATAGCGTCAATAGAAATAAATACTCTGTGAAAATTTCGACTCTAATTGTTAGAAATTTTCAATATCTATACCGTTATAGATATTGAAAATTTATTACAATTTCTTTCATGAGATATAACTCTTTGACAGACGGACGGACGAACAGCGGAGACTTAATGATAGGGTTCCGTAGGCACCTTTCGGGTACGAAACCCTAAAAACGCGTATTCGAGTATTATTTGTGACAAATTCTTCAATATAATGCAATACACATAATATAACTGCAAACTTTTCATCTAAACATTGCAGAAACTCATCTATCATATAGATAAGCTAGATAAGCTCAGCTCATAATAAGCTCATAAAATGCAGCATCAATAAGTATTTTCACTAAAATAAAATTCTTATACATACATATTTTAAAGAGGATGTGTTTACCAAAATATAAGAAAAATAAATTAGATGCCAAAATAAGGGTCTTGACTAAACATAATAAGGATTACTTCTATACGTCGAGGCCCTTTGATATCATGGCTTTGTAAAATATAATTTGGATGACATAACATGATATCGTATAGATTGTATGAAATAATGAAAACTACCTTTCTCAGAAAAAATAATATATTCTCTAAAGGTCAACCTTATAAGGACTCAGGTATAAATAAGTTAATTAATGTTTGCAGTGATTTTTAACCCCCGACGCAAAAAGAGGGGTGTTATAAGTTTGATGTCGATTTCTGTCTGTGGCATCGTAGCTCTCAAACGGATGGACCGATTTCAATGCGGTTTTTTTCATTTGAAAGCCAGTTTCCTTGCGGTGGTTCTTAGCTCTGTTTGGTTAATATCGGTCAGCTCTTTTCAGAAATTATGTAAGGCATTTTGGCGTATGATTACTCGATTAAGTGCTTCACGCGTGCCAGTGTAATCGTTAAATGACAATTAATGTGCGTAGGGGGTATTTTATATCTATATATATAAAAGAAAGTCGTGTTAGTTACTTCGCTTATAACTCAAGAACGGCTGAACCGATTTAGCTGAAAATTGGCAGGGAGGTAGTTTAGAGCCAGGAGAAGGACATAGGATACTTTTTATCCCGTTCGATTTTTATGATATTTTAATTTTTGGATTTCTCTTAGTTCGGAATAGGTAAGTATTAAAACATATAATTAAAATGTGAGAAAGAAAGATTTTTTCTTTTTATATCTATTTAAAACGTACCTAGCGACGAACCCGAGCGAAGCGAGGGTGAGCCGCTAGTTTTTAATTTATAATTATAGTTTAAAGAGTAATAAGTCGTTTGTGTTTAATAAATTCGAAATAGAAACCAACTATTTCTCTATTTTGGTTAAAACTCTGATAAATACGTATAAATAGAATTGCTTCGCAATAATAGTATCAGCATTAAAATTAATAATTACAGCTTTACAAGTAAGGTCGTAGCCTTTGTCCTTCTTTTAAAGGGCAGGGTGTAAAGAATAAGTAATTCTTTAATCCAATATACCTAAGTATTATAATAAAAAAAGGCTGATGTTAACTATATAGAAAGTGACACACAAAACGTACTTGAAGTATTTTTCATATAAAATGTCTCAACATATTCGACTAAACAAAGTATATTTGGGAGTTTTTACGGAGTGCTCACAAACAGCATCGAACAATTGAAAAAGAATAATAAGAAAATCAGAAACAATATAAATCAAACTACATCTTTAATGCCAACTATTGGTATCTAGATTCTAGTTGCTTGATAAGAAAGCGTGTTATAGTTTCTTATTATGAACGAATTAGCCACAATTCGTTCATGTTTCTTATCATGAACGAAGTCTCTAATTCGTTCATGTTTGTTATCTATACATATAATAAAATTCTAAGTCGAATCTGTACATTAAATATCTTTTGTAAAATCTTATTGAAATAGACATTATTATCGATAATACAGAAGGACATTATTATCGATAAAACTGAGGCCGAATCTATCGTTTTTAGAATTTTTGTCTGTCTCTCTGTTACCGCATCACAGAAAAACTACTGGAAGGATTTTGATGAAATTTGGTATGGTGGTTATCCGGGTCAACATATAGGATAGTTTTTACTGAGGGAAAATGTCTCATTTCTGAGAAAAAATACAAAAACTGCAATGTAAGAGTATACTAATATGGAAAACCTAAGAATTTGGTTTTTGGTCATCTGCGGGCGGAGCCACGGGCAATGCTAGTTATATATAAAACTAGCCATTCGCCCTCGTTTCGCTCAGGTTCATTCCTAGGTAATTCTTTAAATTGACATAACCTTTTTAATTATGAACCGATAGATAAAACAAGTACTAAATGTTAAGTGAAGCTTATAACAAAACATAAGTGTAAACCGCACTCAAAATCGGTTATCCGTTTCTGTGATTAGCGCGTTCAAACGCATAGACAAATATGCTAAAAATAATTGTTTTGGGTTCCACTGCGTTAATAAAAATACCAATAATGGTTTTTCTCAAATATCTTCCATATACAGACAGCAATCAGTTACACTTTTATTATATGTATAGATATGAATAAAAAATCCATTTATCCTCGAAAATGTCTTACAATTAGTTATTATTAAATTTAAGTTTATATAAGTATTATTGATGATATCCACCTAATTATTTTAATAAAGTACGAACTTACATATTTCTAAAATCATTCATTCATACTAATCGAAATATTTGGCATAATATATATTATATTTAGGTAATTTTATTGCTCTCACCTTTCGGTTTCCCGACGTAACGACCATCGTCTAGAAGTCAACGCTCGAATCATTGTTCACTTGATATTTAGCACAAGAGTCATCACAATGTTGGTCACAGCACTATATGTCACTATATTTTATATCTTTCTTGTTAAACTGCTACTTGGTAAGATTGTTCAAGAAATGCCAAGAAAAATGCCATGCTGTAAAATCGTATGTTATTCTAACAATGAAAACGTCATACTGGCGCCCGGCGAAGAGAAATGCGATATAGTAATTGATTGTTCACTGAGCCATGTCACAAGAGATAATTATTAGTGATTAAAATGTTTCTGAAAATCAGTTTCTTTATTTTACGAATAAAGTAGTTAGATAATCGTTTAATATCCACTGATAAAATCATTCGTGATGATTTGTATACAGCTAAATTTAACCGGGGATCCTGTGTTCGAGTCTCGGGTCGGGTTTTGGGGTTTACAGTCAAAAATTCTCGGTAACAGTCCTGTGTTGGAACTCAGGACGAGTTGGAAAATTAGCAGTGTTTCACTACATGCCTCGGAGAGAACGTAAAGCTTGGGCCTACGCCTCGTGTCGAATTGTCATTCCTTCTGATTTTGAGAGTGAATAGGAAGTGAAACTTCTGAACAATAACATCCCTAGTGCACTCGGCCGCTCTTAGTGAGATTGACCGCCGGGACTGATATCGGTCAGAAGATCCTTAGAGATATTGAGCTTAGAGCTTGACTTTAGAAAGTTTTCAAATCTCATCAGTAGAAAAAATAAAGATGGGTATCAAAAACTTTAATAACATCACATTGTCTGTGTTATGAAATGGAACAAATATTTATGGATGACGCTCGAAAAGTGAATTTCAATTTTGTAAGAACATGAATATTGTATGACAAATTCAATTATAGTATATCCGTTTTGATAAATCTATACATATAATAAAATTGTAACGAAGCCGAATCTGTACATTAAATATCTTTTGGAAAATCTTATTGAAATAGACATTATTATCGATACAGAGGCCGAATCTATAATTTTTAGAATTTTTGTCTGTCTGTCTGTCTGTTACCGCATTACGGAAAAACCACTGGACGGATTTTGATGAAATTTGGTATGATGGTAGCTTTACACCTAGGTCATTTAAGATTACGATCAAGGCCAACCTTCATCTGTTTTAAGTCAGGTGTCGTTATCAAGAAGCTTGTTAATTTATGTATAAACAGTCGTACTTTGTTGTAATAATTAATATATCAATGCATCGATACGAAATTAGGCGTTGCCCTTGTATGGAATAGTGTTTATCGCAGAAACTTACTAGCGTCAGATATAACTCTATTACTTTATTCTTTTATTAGATTTCTAGCATCCGCCCGCGTTCAGATAACAAAAAACCAAATTCTTAGGTTTTACATATTAGTATGCTCTTACAATGCAGTTTTTGTATTTTTTCTCAGAAATGAGATATTTTCCCGCGGTAAAATGTATCCTATATGTTGACCCGGATAACCAGCTATCAAAAAATCTGTCCAGTGGTTTTCTCGTGATGCGGTAACAGACAGACAGACAGACAGACATTTTTTTTTAAACTATAGTTTCGGACACTGTATCGATAATAATGTCTATTTCAATAATTTTTCCAAAAAATATATAATGTACAGATTCGACTCAGTTACGATTTTATTATATGTATAGATTATCATTGAGCGATCTGTTTTCCCTAGTCAATAAAAAATTAAATACCTATTATTATGAAAACAGAAAACAGTTAAGGCGATTTTTAGGATTCCGCAGTCAACATCGAACCCTTAATGGTTTCGCCATGTCCGTCTTTCCGCAGCTTAGCTCAGAGACTCTTAGTACTAGATAGCTGTAATTTGGCATGAATATACTTATTAGTTATGCCGACAAAGTCATAAATAAAAACTTGAAAAAAAAAATAGTGTAGGTACTTCAAATGGGGATGTTCTTAGAATAAGTCTTTTAAAAATATTGTGGGTTTGTTAAAAGAATTTTTCGATTGAGGGATTCGTTTGTGAAATATTAAGCTTTAAAGTGCTAATTTTTGTTAGAGTCTATGGTCAACCCCCAATCAATATAAAATTAAATAAAGCGCAAGCGATCAGAATCTATTAATGTATATTGCTATCGAAATAATCTATATAGGTCAAGGTATGAACACTATTTGTCGGTAACTTCCTTGTTTACAGCGACCGCGGTTCAAAGCACTACATTACATAAAGGCAAAGTTTTGAATATGTGGCCTACATTTTTTATGGAACATTTTAGCCAGATAGTAAAAATTAAATATTACTAAAGTATAACACGTTATTTCCACATTGTGACATGATAATTAATTATAGATTATGACCTATTGCTAATCCAAGTTGAACGATATTTCGGAGAAACTTAGTAAAATAATGCAATCTATTCTAATATTATAAAGAGGTAAAGTTTGTGACTTTGTGAGGTTGTAGGGGGTAATTTTCTGATCTACTTAAGCGATTTCGATGAAATTTGGTAAGAACATAGTTTGAGACCTGGGAAGGACATAGGATACTTTTTATCCCGGAAATCATTCCTTCAGGGGGTGAAAATGGGGATGAAAGTTTATATTGAGAAGCAAGCCAGGGACGAACCCAAGCCAAGCGAGTGTGAGTCGCTAGTTTATTTATAATTTTTTTATTGTAAGCTCTTTTGACTTCACAATATTTTGATATTATATTGGTGCAGTATGAAATTATTTAAATGGTATCTACAAATTTGTAGATCCTGGTTTGATTTTCGTTTGTATTACTGTTCATCCAGTCTATTTAAGCAAAGTGTGGGGTTAAGTGTAACAGCTTAACACACACGTTTCGATATCACTGAGTGTTCACTATTATTAAATGATATAAGACATTCAATATGCATACTTATGTATGTATTGTAAAACATGTCTGTCTGTCTGTCTGTTCGCTTATAGCTCAAAGACTATTGGTCCAACTTACAAGAATATTTTAGAGTGTAGAAATACATTATTACGGCAGGCTTGATCATATGTATGTACATTTGGGTATGACAAGTAACATTAAATAAATTATTAGCACTAATTCCAGCTCATGTTAGATGAAATACAGGATAGATACAGAGGCCTACAGTGTATTCAGTGCTAGCGAGGCGAGTGTGAGTCGTTAGTAGAAATATAAGTAACGAGTAGGTACTTTTCCTTCGTTTGGCGGAAATGAAGAAAGTATTTCAACAAACTCATCAATCAGCTTCCTTTCGTGTTACAAACAAATTTTAAACCATGTGTAAGATGTATTTATTTCTATTGTAGTTTGTTTAGTATATAATGGAGTTGAATCTAAAAATAATAAGATTTTTTTTAAATCTCATAATATGAAAAGTGAGTGAGTGAAATAGTTTTTATCCCGGAAACCATCCCTTAAGTGGGTGAGAATGGAGATGAAAGTTTGTATGGGGAAGCGAGCTAGAGACGAACCCGAGCGAAGCGAGCTAGTTTACATTAAAAAATAAACTTAACGAATTAAAGCTTTCAAATTGATTCCAATAAATAAAATAAATGAATACTTACAGTTCTCTCAATAAACTTTTTGGATAATAAAATCATATTTTTTTATAATCTAATGTTTAGATTCTGTTTTGTTAAAATACAATTCCTAAAATATAAATAAAAAATTTCTTTTCAAATACAATGTTAATAAAATATATAAATATATGGGTAATAGTTGAAAACATTGAATCGCGAAAATATTTCACACAACCTATTGTTGTAAGTTATTCGTGTGGATTCAACCTGTGTATTATATTTTTAAAGTTCAAGGGTTCTTTCTCGTGTTATTTAAGTAGAAAAATTATAAAATCTTTTTTTTGAACAAAACGCTAACTTGTGCAGAATCTCTGGGGATTTTTACAAAGTTCCTCAAGTTTAAAATTAATTCATTCAATTAGAATTCACGACATTTTAAATAAAGAATGTACTATAGAATTCACGACTTGGTAAATACGTTTATACTTTATAGTATAAACTAGCATTGCCCGCGGCTCCGCTCGCGTTAGATGACCAAAAAGCAAACTGTTGGATTTTACCTATTAGTATACTCCTACAATGCAGTTATTGTATTTTTTCTCAGAAATGAGATATTTTCCCGTAGTAAAAAGTACCCTATATGTTGACCTGGATAACCAGGTATCACTATACCAAATTTCATCAAAATCTCTTCAGTAGTTTTTCTGTGATGCGGTAACAGACAGACAGACAGACAGACAAAAATTCTAAAAGCTATAGTTTCGGCCTCTGTATCGATAATAATGTCTGTTTCAGTAATATTTTCCAAAAAATATTTAATGTACAGATTAGGCTTAGCTACAGTTTTATTAAATAAATAATTGAATTCGCAGTATTAGTGTATGAACAATCATAAACCCAGAATAAAACTTTATACAACTTTCAGTGAAGTATAATCGGATATTCTATTATAATTTCAAAAAATATTATTGGATACCGCTCTATCACTTATTTGCTTTTTTAGTAACATCTTTAGTTTACGGAGACGAATCCTATGGAGACTAACCAACCATCGTGCACAAATGTATGAACTAACTCAAGTGCGGCACTTAAAGGAATAGAGAGCTATTCCTTGAAATCCTGCAGGATCAAAAACTTAACGTGATCTCCGAGACAAAGAGAGAGAGAGAGACGTGGCAAACAGCCAACTTTAGGCTGCTACTGAATATTTTGCGACCGCAGTGACTCAATTACTGGGTTTTTGGTTCGATTCGGGAATCGAATCTAGGGCCTCAAGATTTGCAGTATTAAACATTCTTAGATCAACGAGACAATCATACAAATTAAATTCAATTTTATAATATAATATAGGATTCACAAATTTATTCTCTTAAAACAACAGGAAAGCACTGTACATATATAAACAAAACCTTAATTTATTAAACGTCCAGATGTAGCTTTTGGTTTTAATAAACAGTATAATTCTAAATATGGACCCAATCATAAAATATCCAAAGCATCAACAGTATGTGCACAATCCGTTTCAAAATGGCTTATACTGTAAAATTCAGCTCGTTGTTAAATGAATATCAAATTGCGCGTACTAATTGGACGAATGAGAAGATTTTTATATGAATATCGCTGAAATTGAACTTTGAAATTTTATCTGAACTATGTTCGTATATTAAGTATACATGTTTCTATACTTTAATACATCATAGGAAAGAGCCTGTGGCCAGCAGTGGAGCGTTATAAAATATTAATATTTATAATATGTATGTATAAAAGTGTTTGCTGGTTTGTCATTCATTTACTACGCAGCAAAGAAATCTTGTAATTTTTTGCCTAAATCTTCGAAAGACAGTATTGTAGAGAGAGTCTCGAGCGAGGTATTAACTATTATAATATAACAAGAAGGTAACGACTTGTTATATGTATGAAAGTTATTTAAAATTTACATAGCTATTTTTAACAAATATGGTACACAATAATTTCAAATGGCTAAAAAGTAATTATTTTATCTTTAGGGAGTAGTTTTTGATATTTATATGGCTATACCCTTGTATGTATTCAGCCCTTTTTTTAACGTCCCACTGCTAAGGCCATAGGTTCATCACGCTGGCCAAGTGCGGGTTAGCGGACTTCACATGTCTTTTTTATGAAAACCTTATATGGCACCACCCTTAATATAAGCAAATTTTGTCATTGAAAAATAATAAAATCGATCCACATTTGCGAAGGCAGGGATATATTTTCACAAAAAAAGTACCATTTATAGTTTAAGGCCAACAACATGTATTAAACAAACATGTAACTAACAACTATCCAATGTTCTATTAGTTGAACTTATGAAAAAATGAAGGCTAACTTTTAGTAACAAAATTCTTATTTAAACATTGTAACGCTCACCCTGCTTACATCTTATCAGGAAACGGAAGAAACAAATAGCACCCCAACCTAAACAAGGCAATGAAACCCACCGGTAGCACGCATGTTCCGAAATAGCCATATAAAAATAAATCCAACATTTCTGTCTATCGCACTAATATTGAATTCCAACATCAATCCGAGGGAGGAAATGTAATGCGTCACATTTCTTGAGGGATGCAGCATTTAAGATTACATATTTAGTCTTTGAGTCTTTTATCGAGCCTATTGTTATCTCATAGCTCCTACATATATGTAGGTATACTGTATATAATTAACTATTACCTAGTATTGAGTAAAAGCTTGTACAAAACTAAAATTTTCGAAATTTTGCATTATTTTAATATTAAAAATAAGCAATAGACCCTTCAGCTTGAAACCAAGTTTATTATTTTAATGGGAAAAGTAGTGCCAAACATATACTCGTAGCTCGAGCTCTCTCAATATACGAGTACATGTGAGCGGAGATCACGATAGCCTGTCCTCTAACAGAAGCTAACTCATAAATAAAACATTTTTATCACGAAATCTACCCCGCCTTTATACAATGGGGAGGCCCAAGACTGCACCACATACTTAACAAAATATACCAGGCATGTTTGGCTTTTGGCTACGTGCCTAAAACCTGGAGAGAGGTTAAAGTAATATTCATACCGAAGCCAGGTAAAACAGACTACTCGGATGCAAAATCCTATAGACCAATCAGTCTCACATCATTCCTACTTAAGACTATGGAAAGATTATGTGATAGACACCTGAGAGATAACGCTTTAGCAAAAACACCCTTACACAGGAATCAACATGCCTATAGTTCAGGCAAATCAACGGAATCAGCTCTTCATGCAGTAGTATACAAAATTGAAGAGGCATTAGATACCAAGGACATTTGTCTGGGCACCTTCATTGACATTGAAGGTGCTTTCGACAAAACCAACTTTACTAGTATCAAAGCCGCACTCAGCAGACACAAGGTGAATCCAACAATAACTGACTGGATCCAATATATGCTAGCGAATAGAGTGGTCAGGCTAGGTAACAGCAACAAACAAGGTGCCATCGTGGCCAAAGGATGTCCTCAAGGAGGAGTACTCTCACCCCTCTTATGGAACCTAGTAGTCAACGACCTAATAACCCTGCTCAACAACAACAGATATTATACGATAGGCTATGCAGATGACCTAGCCATCCTTGTAACGGGCAAATTCACAAGTACAGTCTGTGAATTAACTCAGACAGCACTGAATATAGTCGAAAAATGGTGTTATGACTATAATCTGAGTGTTAACCCATGCAAAACAGAACTAATAATGTTCACAAACAAAAGAGCCCTAGGAAGCTACACCCTGCCGAAACTCTTTAACTCCACCTTAACATTAACCACAGAGGTAAAATACCTTGGAATCACTCTGGATAGCAAACTAAATTGGGCTAAACACCTAGACAATTTATTAAACAAAGCCAGCATCACCTTCTGGCAATGCCGAAGGATGATAGGTAAAAAATGGGGCCTCAATCCCAAAATAACTCTATGGCTATATACATCGGTAATACGACCTATGATCAGCTATGGTGCCTTAATATGGTGGCGTAGAACACTTTTGACCACAGCACAAACCAAGCTACAAAGCTGGCAAAGGTTGGTGTGCATGGCAGTGACGGGCTGCATGAGAACAACACCAACCGCAGCACTCGAAGCCATGCTAAACCTTACACCGCTTCACTTGTTTATACAACAAGAGGCTGCGACTACCGCGGTAAGACTAGATAGTCAAAAACTGCTAAGGAAAACAGGCACTCCACACACAAAAATCCTAATAGACGTTGCCAAAGACATTCCTCTCATGGGAGCACCCAATGATGGAATACAAATAAAATACATTTTTGACAAAAAATATAAAATACAGCTGGAGGAAGATACATGTGAGGGTCGCGACAGCAAGGACCTAAGAATCTATACCGACGGCTCGAAAACCAAATCGGGGACTGGCTGTGGCATTTTCTCCGATGATCTAAACATTAAAACTTCAATACCTCTAGGTACCTACAACACGGTGTTTCAAGCTGAAAGTCTAGGTATCCTTGAGGCAGCTAGAACAATTGCGATGAAGAAAGTGGAAGACTGCTCCATCCGCATACTATCAGACAGCATGTCAGCACTACAGGCATTAAATAGTAATTCTACCACATCAGGTATGATCTATGAATGTCATAAGGCCTTGACACAGGTAAGTGACCGGAATGAGATCACCTTACAATGGATCAAAGGCCACAGTAACTCGTGGGGGAACGATAGGGCAGATGAGCTAGCAAGAAGGGGTTCGGACATGACGGCGATAGGACCAGAGCCCATCGTCTCGTTACCTTCTTGCTGGCTCAAAGGCCAAATTCGACAACGAACTAAACGCCAACACAACAATGTTTGGCGTGAAGTTGTAGATTGTAGACAGGCGAAAGAATCGCTTCCAAACATTGATGTCAAAATGTCGAACCGTATCATCAAACTTAACAGACCTCAACTTAGGCAAATAACCGCGGCCTTAACCGGCCACGGACCATATAATAAACATCTATTTAATATAGGTAAAACTGACAGTCCACTTTGCAGGGCATGCATGGGGGCAGATGAAACGGCTGCACATGTGATCTTGTATTGTCCAGGTGTAGCGGAGTACCGGGCTCAACATCTTGGCACTCCTAGGTCACTCCCGGAAATCTTCGGCAAGACAAAGAAGTTGCTGAAATTCCTGGAGGAGCTGGGATGGCAGGAGTAACGAGAATTTAAATTCCCACACACGCAAAATAGGCGCCCAGTCGTCGAGTTGCGGAAAACAGCCCGAACATACCATACCATCACGAAATTTTGCATATAAAATGTTGGGACTAAGAGGGTGTTGCGATACAACAATGCTTTGTACATTTTTAAATATATTTTTGGGCGGACCCAAAAATATTGCTATAGGGCGGTGCTATTTCGATTTATTTACAAATATTATTAAACAATTTATAAGTTAATGTTGTGATTATGATTTTGCCAGAAATTTACCTACCTTGGCATATTATAAACGAAACGTTTCATCGTATTATGTTTGTTTATTTGTAAGGGAAATGAATTATTTCAATCATGTAAATATGTATACAACTGGTCAAATTTACCACAGACCACACATTTCAATAAAAATCAGCAGTATTTTTATCAGATTCATAATTTGATTTAACCTCTACCGCACCGCGCTTTATAACAGTATCCCATGAACGAATTAACCACTGGACTAGACATATAAGCGGACGTACCTTTATCGGTCTTCTCAGTAACCAGGAGATTTTAGGCTTGGTCGTTTGTTTTTTGCGTCAGTCTCAAGCACTTATTTGTCAACAAAACATCTCCCAAAAATGACTAAATGTTCTGTTAAATGATGTAAAAACTATAACGGCGGAAGCAGCAGTATTTCTTTTCACTTGTAAATACATTATTTTATTACATTTATTGTTATTTATCACACAATTTAATTAAATGTAAAATAAATTGTCATATTATCCAACTATGTTAAATATAGTCGATATTTCTACGTATTGTTGACATCTGACAACCATCATAAAATCCCTGGATTATACCATTCAGAACAAATGACTAAACTGTCGAGTGAGTCCATTTGACATCGACTAGTGCTTGACAATGTCGAAAAATATATCGATATTTGACGAAATTACTAAACGAATTGTGTTATTTGTACAGTACAATAACATAAAATACTTTTACCACAGTATCCTACAATCTGATGACAATAAATTTATAAAAATATTTTCTAAATCAAATAAAAATATAAATGCAAAAATTATAATTAGTATGTGTACTTAATTTTTTATTTTATTCTATTCCACATTTATATACTTTGGAATATTATTCCATTGTAATAATAATAAAGATCATTTTATTTCAACACATAAATTACACAAAATCAAACAATAATGTTTTAGCACTAAACTTCTGGGTTGGCGATTTCTAATAAAACACTTTACCACTTGCACTAATTATTTTACTTTCACGATCCAACACTCACTTTAATTTGCAATCTCTTTTTCTTTTTCCTAATTTCACAAATGTTTATTAAGAACTGAGCAATATTAGGACAGTGTCACATTTTTATAACTACCCGAGACAATCAATTGCCAATTAAAATAGTTCAATAACAGAATCAACAAAATCACTTTATTTAATTAAATTAGCTTAATATTTTTTTTAATCTTTACAAAATAATATTTATTTATGGAATATATACCCGATATTCATTTGTTCATTAACATTATTACAGGCCAGCAGAATGTTGCCATCAATGCCATCGTATTTATATAAATCAAATTAAAAAATAATTATTATTTGACACATTATTATTGCCTCTTTAATTCATTTATTTTAATTTATTATAATAAATACAGATATTTTAAATTAAAAGATGTAAAATATGATGACTATGCTAACCAATGTCTAAAATGTCATTCATTGGTTCATCGATATATGTATTTTATCGATTACGTTCAAGCACTAGAAATATTGTATTGTGTATCAGTGTTTATAATAATGTAATAAAATCTTTGTGTGCGTTATGCATCACTTGGTTGAACTAGTTTTCATACATTTGTATTTTATGTCAGGTCCAGTCTCTAATTCGTTCATGCAGTATCCATAGTCACCACCATCAGTGCTTTGGTAGATAAATGTCTTGAATGTGTTCAGCAAACATCCAGTAGTACAATTTGACATTGTATAAACATGTTTATGATATAAATCGAATTAAAAAATAGCTGTATCGATTGGGACTACGGTTACATAAAAAATTATTAGTTTAAGCGCCAAGTAAAATGTCATTTATGGGAAAGGTATTATTTCAACTTCTATAGTTGTAGTCATTATAATACTAATATTATATACTAATATTTATATATTAATATACCATTATATACTAATATAAGAGGTAAAGTTTGTGAGTTTGTGACGTTGTGGGGGGTAATCTCTGGATTTACTGAACCGATTTAGATGAAATTTGGTAAGAAGATAGTTTGAGATCCTGGGAAGGATATAGGATAGTTTTTATTCCGGAAATCATCCCTTAAAGGGATGAAAATGGAAATGAAAGGTTGTATGGGGAAGCAATCCAATCCCGCTAGTATTCAAATATAATTGTACTCTTATTATAAGTAAACCATGTTTAGACTAGTTTAGTGTAAATAAAAACTTAAAAAAAAAGAAAACAGACTTCCAGGCACTAAAAAGTAAAAAAATAAAACATACAGACGAACATAGAACCTCCTCTTTTTTGAAGGCGGTTCATGAGTAAATGATTTAACATTATATACGATCAAAATAAATATAACTCACTATGACTAATGAATTCACTTTTACAGCTTCATTATATTCGTTAAATAACATAGGAACGAGTAGGCAATTGAAGCTTTGCTTCTGCATAAAGATATTAATTAGGTAACTGGTACGTTCTTTCTGACAGCTACAGTATGAAATTAAATATTTTAAACTGCAATATGAAAATTATTATTTAAATTATATTATTATTAAAAAAATAGTATAATAATATAAAATAAGTGAATACTACAATCATTTCTAAAATACCTATTGCTGTTGGTATAAATATACACAATATTTATTTTTTCTTTTCCTTATTGAAGGAAACCTAAAATATAATACAATAATTGATAACAATATAGACGGTATTAGTAATATTCTCAGAACCAATTACGATTAAAATGATACACCGAAAGTTAAAAATGTATGTGAAATAACGTAAACGTATTTGAATTTCCTTTGCAAGTAATTGTTACCATCCATACTAATATTATAAATGCGAAAGTCACTCTGTTTGTTTGTTTGTTACCTTTTTACGACTAAATGGCTGAACCGATTTAGATATAAAATTAATCATATCTATGTGATAAATCCACACTAAAAACGTCAAAACGTACATAGGGACACAAACCCGAGCAAAGCGAGGGTGAGCCTCTAGTATCACTATAAATTTCCTGTAAATATCATTATTTCACCTAAATTCTTTTTAAAATTATACGAGACAGCCCTTGATGTAGGTATCTTCATTGAAAATAATCATGAAAATGGGTTCACAAATTAAATTATGATAAATTGCGTTTCAATATTTTTCTTTTTTACGGCAGTGGTAGTGCAGTAGTAATGAGCTTGTTTGGAAAAACAAGTGAAGGGGGTTCAAATCCCGTGTAAATCATTTTCAACTGGCATGTCTGAGAGTACATAGCATATTTTCGAAAGACAGGTGAATTCTAAAATTCGCATTAAGCCAGCGTGGTGGACTATGGCTTGATCCCCCTTCGCATTGAGAGGAGGGCCGTGCCCAGCAGTGGGATGTTAAAAAGGGCTGAATAAATTTTCGGTTGGTGAAAAAAGACATTATACCTAATTACGTGAGCAAAATATTACTTTAAAAGTATTATTATAAAGCTTTTTATATATAGAATGTAAATGTGTATTTTGTGATGTTAAAAGAAAAGAAAGCAAACATTGTTTATTACTTATAATCTACAGTACAATTATAACAAACTTACATGAATGTTTAACGAAGGTACAAAACGAACCAACACGACGTTCGGAGATGCAAAATTTAACTCATTCATAATTCATTTTCTATGTAAATAAAAAATTCAAAATCTGCTGAATCGTTAAAACATACTCCTAAAGTACTGTATATTATATCCATACTTAACATTATAAATACAAAAGTGTGTTTGTTTGTTTGTCCTTTTTTTACGTCGAAACAGAATGACATAATGGCGTGATTTTGTGTGGACATAGAGGGCTGAAGAACGACATAGGCTACTTTTTACCGCAGAAGATTATCTCATTCCTAGGAAACACGTTATTATACAACCCACAACAACTCATTACACCTATGTATATATATATATATTTATTACATAAAATTTCCTTGTCATGATGTTGGTCCGGGATGAACTCAAAAATTATTTTTAAAGGGGAAGGACATAGGATACTTTACCTCGGAAATCCCTTAAGGAGGTGAAAATGGGGTTGAAAGTTCGTAATGGGAAGCAAGCTAGTGACAAACCTGAGCGAAGCGAGGGCGAGTCGCTAGTACAATAATAATTTAAAAATGCATATACTGCCACTTCATTGTACGTATCCCTACAACTCTTAATGTTATTAAAATTACAATTACTTAAAATAAGGTAAAAATAACATACGCAGCGTAAATACGCAAAATCAAGTTCATGCACTGGCCAGTTGGTTAAAAATGATACATATCTAACAAGCGCCTTAACCTACGTATTTCGATATATTTAAATATCTGTGAAACTTCATACCCATCCTTTTTTTTAACTGGACTATCACATTTTTGCTATTATTTTTTTTTCATATTTTCCTTCCAGTAAGTCTCTCTCAATATTGCAAAAAATACTCTACTTTTGTCATCTATACAGATAAATAAAATTGAAGTGTCTGTTTGTAATGTCAAAATAACAGCGTTTTACTAAATGTATTTGAAATTATATATGGTACTTATAAGAAAAACTCATTTTTTTCAATTCTTGTCTGTCTGTTTGTCCCGGATAATCTCTGAAACGGCTGGACTCATTTTGACCGGCCTTTCACTGGAAGATAGCTGATGTTATAGGGAGTAACAGTAAGTACTTTTATTTTAGAAAAAGAATTAGGGGTCCGTTCAAAAAAAACGTACTTAGGTTAGTCGCTAGTAAAATTGATATAATATTCAATAACTACGATTAAATAATATTAATAAATGGAATGCCTACAAAGGCCAGAGTATCAGAACGATTTCACTAAGCACTATGAAATTCAGCGTAGCATGAAATATTCAGTAACGCTTCTTTATCCTTACAATACATTTGTAAAAACAACACTGTAATATAAAAAATAGATTGTAGTAAACGTGAGCTAGAGTAAGGCGGTCTAGTTTTCACGCTTCATCTATTAAAAAGATTTCTATTAGACGTCGCTACTATTCGTAAATCGGAGATACACTCGGTTTACTCTTGATTTTGATTACTAGTTTTCACAAGAAAGAACGTAATATGAAAAAAAACACTGTACGCAATTCTTACATATATTTTTTATAGAGAAACATTCGGGCAAACTTCAAATTGCAGTACGGCAAAACAATAACAACTAAAGCAATAGCAACTTGCTATGTCTTTGCAATAAAGCAAACGGGCACTATCGTGACACGCACGTAATTTTGTCCTTGGGTTAGTACAAGGGTGGTGATACGTAATGTCTTTATATCGATCGATGGTGTTACACGATACGCGTGCGTCACGCGGCGCGTCCCGTCGCGCACTGACGCTTTTCTCGAGATCGGCCAACGATGATGTAAGTCAGAGGGTGCGGTAGGTAGATACAGTAACAGGGCTAATATAATTAAAAATTCATGTACTATGCATGTAACTGAAATACATTAAAGGCTCCGAATGTTTATGAAAAAAAATAATATCTTAATTTAATCGTATAAATTGAAAATAACCTATCTGTGGAAAATTAAAATTGGAGAACGAAATAGCGAGTCACATCCGTTATAGTACTCCATACATAGTACAAAATAAAACGTGTATTAATAATTGAACAGTACCAGAATAATTGACCTATTTGATTATAAATCAAATCTTATAATCCAAATAACATCATGATGAATCAAATTTATTTGACAACAATCGAGTTATGATGTGTTTTATTCTTTGATTTGACCATCGAACCACATCTACACATAATAGTCTTTGCGCAGTACCGTAGAGTCGGCGCAACACCGCTGCGCTACCGGAATGCCGGATAAACACCGAAGCGTCTTGTTTATAAATATACAATGTATTTCCACTGTACTCAAAACCAAATTGATTAACTGCACTTGATAGAACTGTATTGAACGGTTATCCTGAATGTTTTGTGAAATTACTCAATGACCAGTAAGGCGTCTTGTAAAAATTTCGCTACTATATTTCATAATAAATGAAATTAAAGATTTTCAGGGCTTCAGTAGGGAACCACTGGCGTCAATATTTATAGAAATAACTTGAGTGTGTTTTGTGGATTTAATGTACATTTTCAACAGTTCGACGATTGAGCTTATGTGTTGGAAAAATATTACATTACTTACCTTATTAGTAATAATAATAATTTTGCTTATCTATAGTTAAAAATGAATAAACTTACTTTGTCAATTAATGACTTATTGTTATTGAATTAAAAATCCATGTAAATTAGTAAAAACAGAAAAATTGAGAGACATATTATGAATTTTAAGAAAACATAAAAGCGACCTTAAAACTAAATGACACAAAAATGTCACATGTTTTTTCTAGATTGCCATATCTATACTCTATCATATATTAATAATATAAATCGATATATACCTATTTGCATTCGACGTTTTAAGATCGATCGATAATAATTAGATATGTAGAGAAGCATCGTGGTTCTTAAAAAAAATTTAATATTTAAAACATTTTTATTATTTATGACCGACTTTTATTATAACGATTTTATTTTTTTCTAAAAAGAAGCAGGTTATGTGTTTACAAAGCAAAGGACAAAAATAAAATAATTAACAAAAATAATTTCATACCCATCTTCACCCCTTTAAGGATTGATTTCAGGGATAAAAACTATTCTATGTCCTTCCTAGGGTCTCAAACTATATTTTACCAAATTTCAACATAACATCTAAATCGGTTCAGTAGTTACGGAGTTTATTTGGTACAAACAAACAAAAAATCTTTCCTCTTTATAATATTAGTATAAAAGTATAGATTACTGCATGAGAAAACATAAAGGGTGAGGAATATAATTTTTACACTTGCATCAAGTATAAATATTGTAACTCAACTAGTTATATATATAGGCATATAGAGTTTTATAAATAGCTGGAGAACCGTATGAATGAAAGTACTTACACGTTGACAAATACACAAAGTATAAATAGAAATATCTATTGAACAAACACATCTCTAGATTTTGCACATATTATTTATACATGTCTATTAAAATGTAATTAATTTTATGAAACAGGTTAGAAACTACTACTTCATCGATTTTTTAATCGATTTAAGCTATCACTGTGTAGCATAAGCCTTTCTGTAGCTAAATTAAATTCGAATAATAGAAATTTAAAATTTGCATTGTTTTATGGTAGAGATATTATTTTGTTTTTTAACCCACAACGCAAAAAGATGGGTGTTGTAAGTTTGACCGCTTTGTGTGTGCGTTTGTCTGTGGCAGCCACTCTGAAACGGGTGAACCGATTTGGATGCGGTTTTTTTTATTTTCTAGCGGTGGTTCTTAGACATGTTTTATTAAAATTGGTTCAGCTGTTTGTTTTTTAAAGTCAAAGGTTTTTTAAATGTTACTTAAATTTATTTATTTTATATCCCCTGTGTTATTGAAAAATATTCATATTCGTTGCATCATTGTACCTACTACATTTTATAATATATTTTGGCGCTACGCTTTCACTTTACATTGCAATATTATTAGATATACTGCATATACACGAGTACGTCATTAGTGTGTGTATTTGTAGGAAACGTGTTAGTTACACTATAATTATTACCGATGTAATTTCTAATACTTCGAGAAAGATGTGGCGATGCGTAAGAATAACAATTGTACTGGAACAATTAACCTTAAATATAGCAATTAATACGAAAAAAAGTATATATATGACAACTGTAATTTCCATCACGTCATCGCTTTACTTATTGTAAAAATAAAACGAACACATTTTTATATATTCAGTAGCGACTCACCCTCGCTCTGATAGGATTCGTCCCTAGTTACATTTTAACGTACAGCTCAGAGATACGATATTTTCCCGCAGTAAAAAGTATCCTACATGTTGACCCGGACAACCAGCTATCATCATACCAAATTTCATCGAAATCTGTCGTGGTTTTTTCGTGATGCGGTCACAAACAGACAGACAGACAGACAAAAATTCAAAAAAATATAGATTCGGCCTCGATATCGATAATAACGTCTATATCAATAGGATTTTACAAAAAAAAAATTATGTACAGATTCGGCTAAGTTAGAATTTTATTATATGTATAGATTACATTTGTCTTATATATTTTATAGAGAAAGAAATTATACCGTGTGTGTGTACTGTGTATACTGAAAGCGTGTTTTTTTGTTCGTCTTTCTTTCAAGCTGAAACGGAAACACGATAGCTTCGTTTTACGGCGTAAATTTTTTTTTATTAAATTTAATTTAGTAGTTCATATACAGGTAATTTCAGGGAAATATGGGGTTTTCTATGAAAACAGTCATAGATCTCGAAGGTATACTTCTTACCTAAGGTATACCTGAGCGTAGCAACGACACGTTACTAGTATATAATAATTCTGATAGCGTTAGAATATTTAAAGTTACTCATAGTATATAGTTAAAAATTAAATAGACAAATGAACCAAAAACAAATAATTTAATGAAAATTAATTCGTTATATAAAACCTATTAAATTACGTAAATACATTTTAAATTCCATCTTTTGTACGAATCAAAAGGTCACGGTATCAATTAGTAATTCATGAAATGAAATAAGCAATCTCGAGCCCTTTCAGAAGAATACCTTTGATCTACCTTTGATACATAACGCTCTAATTTGTGGCTTTATACACGTTACTGGAAACTTTTCGTTTTACACTTTTCATCGTAAACATAAAATAATGTTATGTATTTATAGAAATCCATATTTCCCTACTAATATTATAAATGTGAAAGTGTGTTTGTTAGTTTGTTTGTTAGTCCTTCTTTTGCGTCGAAACAGAGTGACGGATTGGCGTGATTTTTTTGTGTGGAGGTAGTTTGAGTGTTGGAAAGTGACAAAGGTTACTTTTTACCACAGTAGATTATCTCATTCCCACGGGAAAACACGTTTTAATCAAACCCAAAAAAATATTTATGAACAGAATGACTTGAAACTTGGTATGAATGCTCTTCAATACAATTAAATAAATACGTATTTTTAGCATTTTCGAAATTCATTCATAAAATAGGGGATGAAGTTTTGTATGAAAAAACTACTTTTTAGAGTTTTTTTTGTAGTTAAAGCGCGAGCGAAACCGCGGGTTCTGATAGTGCTTCATATTTCAACTTTTTGTAAAATGAATTTTCTAGTATACTCATGGAATAGGTACATTTTTCAAGTCAATAAATAATATTTACATAGTATATATAACTATGAACTATTACGAATCAAAAGTAAAAAAATGTGTCATGTTTTCATTGGTATGATTTGATTAGCTTAGCAGTACACCAACCCCAAGGTTAGTTATAATCTGAGCATCGATTACATCTAGTTTATATGGTCCTTGTCCTTGAAATAAACCTTACATTTAAGGCCTTGTTTTCATTCTTGTAGAGGGTATTTAATCAAGGATGTTTAAGAAACTGAAAATGATTAATTATCTTAGCAAAACCAAATAGAAAATTCATTTTTATTATGATAAAAAACTTTTACTTAATACAATTGTATGTAATGAGGTATACACAGACGCTAATGGTACAGAAGCTTAAAGCTTAGCTATTAGATAAGAGAGTACGAAAATTCCAGAAAAGAAATGTGACATTGGGTGAAAAAAAGCGAAAGAGATACACAGACCTTAGCTTAAGTCACCACCCTTTCTGGCTGACCCCGCAAACTACGAGTATCACTTATCTACATTGTGTATATCGTTATTTAACATCGACTTCATATTTCAGGCAGAAACTTTACTATTACTGAAATAAAATATAGCTTACGTTACTGTCAGATAATGTTGCAACTATACTATATAACAATTATCAAAATCGGTTCAGTACTTTCAGAGCTCATCGATTAAAAACAAACATATAAAAAAAAATCTCTTCACAAAATCTATTATTTACGTGATATATTTAATACAATAATTATGCAACTAATATGCAATTGGGTCAAACACGTCGTCACAGCAGCAAAAGTTAAAACAGGCAAATAAGAGCAATAAGTAGGTACTATTGTTTCCAAATGGCTGTTGCTTATTGTTAAAAAAGTATTTGTTTTCTATTTTTGGAATATACTATGACAATATGATCTTTTAAAAGCCGTAAGTACATTGCGGTAAATTTTGCTTATAGTGATATTAAAATAGAAAATGTCTGCTTTCTCTTAAATTCATAACTAACGAGGACAAAAAGGATGCAGACACATGTAAATGATTATTCTTAAATAAATAATGTATGTATGTATTCAGCCCTTTTAACGACCTACTGCTGGACACGGGCCTCCCTTCAATACTAAGGGGATCAGGCCATAGTCCACCACGGTGGCCAAGTGCAGGTTGACGAATTGCACATGACTTTCGAAAACTTGTAAGGTTATCTCAGACATGCAGGTTTCCTCACGATGTTTTCCTTCACCGTAAGACAAGTGGTAATCATGTTTGAAATGATTCACACACGAAAATATCAGAAGTGCGAGACCCGAGATTTGAACCCACTTCAATGGTTTTCCCGAGCGAGCACGTTACCACTGAGCTACCACTATCTTCTATGTATATAACATTTAATTTCACAACTTCACCAACCAAAAATTGACAAAAGTTGTGACAAACAATCGTATCCATACCACACATGGGAGACCGTGGATTTTAATGTCACACATTTGTGTGTCTTGGTATTTGTTCACGATATAATAGCTCTGCTAAGAATAAAACTCAGAAGAAAAATAGCTTATTATACATTTACAATATACTTTACAACTGGTATAACGTAAAGCTGCATTATATTTCTACAATAGGTAAAATAACATAAGCTATTATTATAGGAATGTTAGCATTTGCGTGATTTGGGCGTATGCAGTATGGAGCAGAATTTTACGCTCGTTGCGGTCATTTTTCACCTCCATCGAGGCCACGCAATAATGAACTGATATGAATATGAACACTTTTTCAAATTTTCACTATATTGTAACCAACAATAAAACAACTACATGTTTAACGAACCAATATTAAAATTAACACCTTCAGGTAAATTTCTAAGAAATTAATTAAAATTCTAATGCCCGATTTCACCAACATCACTTAAGCTTACACCTACCTATGGAATTCCTAGCTTAAAAGTTCCCCTAAACTACCCCCTAAATTAAATTTCGTTTTACCATCGTCAAAGCCCTTATTTATAATACATACCTATATTTATGTGGCATTTTAACATTTAGGTGACCCCTAACTGTCGGTGAAACAGAAACTGTCCCCTAACAGCCTCCTAACCATGCTTAGGGGATCCCTTGAGCTTAGGTGATGTTGGTGATAAGAAATCTATTGTTAACTGACACGCCGGCGCGTTCGCGGTCGTGGAGGGATTAATAAAAAAAAGTATAAGAAAATTGTATTTATGATATTACAAAATGTGCATATTTAGTTCTACAGATTATACACGGTAATCTAGATATTTATAAAGAGTGTAAGAGCCGTGTTAACTGTAGACAAGATTAAATAAGCATTATAAAGGAGATCATTGAAGATTTTCATAAGTGACCGTCAACATCCTGCTCTTGAGCAGTAAGTAGGTACTCGAATCTTGAGGCACTGGGGAAGCAAAAATCTTCTTAGAACACCGTCATATCCGGGCCTACTTCACGACTTATTTTCTTTAAAGTTTAAGGTTTTCAAGTAAATTAATATTAAAATCCATACTAAAAATTATAAATGTGAAAATTTGTGAGGATGTATGGATGTTTGTTACTCTTTCACGCCATAACGGCTGAACGGACACAGCACCATCTAGTACCATGATAAACTACGACGCTTGTGTTGTGGATACCAGATAATTGATACACTACACATATGTAACTTTAAATACATACATATTATAAATATAAACACCCATGACTGGAGTACAAACACTCGTGCACATCACACAAATGAATGCCTTCAGCGGGACTCGAATCCGCAACTACTGGTACAGCAAGTATAACCATACTAACCGAGCCACACGTGTCGTCAAATGTACGGTTCCCGTGGGGTTGATTTGTTTTTGTCTTGAGACAAACCCGAAGTGAAGCGAGGTAGAGTCGCTAGTATTACATATATTAAAGGTGTACCTAACACAAAGAGTAGTGAATAAGTGGATTCATAAAGCCACAAATTGAAAAAATGTCTATTGTAAAAACTATACAAAATAAAACAACGATATCTATTTAACAAAAGCTTAGCTTATTATACTTAAAATTATTTAATTATCTTGGTTCTTTTGTTTAATTATAAATTAAAAATTTAAAAAACCCCATACGCAAATTAATAGGGGATCGGACAATTTTTCAGAAAGTGTTTTAAATTAATCTTCATGGATACTTATTCACATAAAAAAATAAATTTAATTTATTTATAGCCTTTTAGGTACTCAAAATCATGTTTTAATATTGTTTGTTTAAAAATACCGCCAAAACGACACGTTATACGCGTGACGTCACTTGTAAATGTCATCAATATTATTGTTCTGTGGTCATTCATAACATAAACAAAACGACTGTATGAACATAAGTTCGCAAGAAGTTTTGTTTCGTGGAAAATATTCTTTATTTGTTGTTATGGAACGAAAAACATATCGTTAGTGTGTAGTACCTCAATGTACGAACACATCAAAAACTACTCCAAATAAAATATTGATTGATGTGCCAAGAAAAGCAGATATACGAAAAAAATGGTTGGTCTTAGCGAGAAAAAAGTGCGACGGAATGTCTGTAAATTCACCAATTTACTTTTGTGAAGATCATTTTGACGTAAGTGTACAGTAGTTACTTACTACAAATGAAAAATATTAATTTGTAGTAAATGCACATTGTTTAATGTTAGAGGTATAACCTCTTTTTTACGATTTACGATTTACGAGATTTTATTCATTTTTACTTGTTTCAGCTGCCGAATGATATGGAAAATTACATGCGATACCATATAACGTGACGATGATATATTATATATACTATGACGTGCTGTCAAATGTCAAAATTCAACAAATGACGTCACGCACTGTGTTTTGGTGTTTCAGTACAGACTTAAAATATTGTAAAGAACAAAATTTTATTTCTTCAGTTAAAAATATTTAAATGAATTATATTTAACTATTATTCGATAAATAATCGTTAAACAGTGTACTTATTTTATCTAAGTATATTATGGATTTTTATCTGATTACTGTCCGATCCCCTATTGTCATTTAACGATTACACTGGCACGCGTGAAGCACTTAATCATACGCCAAAATGCCTTACATCATTTTGGAAAAAAGCTGATACTCTTACACTACTGAACCATTTTTAACCAAACATAGCTAAGAACCACCGCAAGGAGACTGGAGGAGGAGAAAAAAAACCGCATCGAAATCGGTCCATCCGTTTGAGAGATACGATGCCACAGACAGACACACATAGACAGACATCGACGTCAATCATATAACACCCCTCTCTTTGCGTCGGGGGTTAAAAATAATGAGTTACAAAAATATTATTTAGATTTTCTGAGATGCAAATGTTTATCGTTTTTTTTTCATTACGTATATTTAATTAATACGATAATAATACCTACCTATAAATGTACAAAATACATACATATGTACCTACACGTAAAAACATAATTGACTAAGCAATTTAAGAAGAAATATATTACGTATTTCATATATGGATTTGTAATGAATATTCGATGAATTTGCATTTTTTAGGCCAATTATTGGGGTTCGTCTGAATATTTAAACTCTTAGTCAATATATTGACGCATATAGATATTTGTGGGAATCGGTTTTTGCATGGCTTTAATCTTTGACCTTGTTTTCATGTAATGCTAACGTCAAGAATGCTTTATAAATCATCGCATAGATAAAATCCTATTTAAAGTAGCACAGTATAAAATGATTGTTTATATTATGTAGATTATAACATATTTTTTCAGTATGAAAAAATATAATTAAATAAGAGATTTTTATTCATTTTACTTCGGCTACGCTCGTCTGGTACTTAAGTCAAGAAAAAGAAACCTATGTGATAATTCAGGATGAGCTTTTTCCATTCCTTGGGGAGAATCATTAGTGTAAGCCAATCCAGTCGAGTGTGAAGCTAAGAGACACACTGGGAGATAAACCCACTTCGGAAGGGCGGGTTGCGGGTTACTCCCGGTACTATTGTTTATAGTATTCAGTGACAAACGAACAGACAGTCCATCTGATGGAAAGCGGTACCTGTCGCCCATAACATCTACGGTTCATGCACTTAGGTTATATGTTACAAAAATGCAGAACCGCAGGTGCGTTGTCACTGTGAGGACTAAGATGATATGCCTCTTGCCTGTAATTGCGCTGGCTACCTTATCCCTCAAACCGGAACACAGCAATGTAATAATTGTTGCTTGGCGGGAGAAATAGATAAGGGGGTGGTACCTATCTATTGGGACTCCTCAGGCTTGACAGAGTCCTTAGTAGGTAGTACTGGCTTTTCTGACCGGCTAGTCCCAAATAACCACAAAATAAATGCAAGTAGTATGCGTAAATTCATTTCCCAACGTTAAAATAGCTAGTATACCTAAAGGTCGTCTACTTTCAACGTATTTTTCAAACCGCTTTTGTTTATAAGTCCATCGCCCAGAAAACTAATGTACATACATTTTATTATTATTTCATTAATCCTTTAAGAAGCTCCCAAAAACAATATTCATTCAAATCTATTTCATAAGGATTGTTAATATATCCAATCAACGTAGAGACTAATACAATAACTATATCTGCATTAGAATGAACGAGGTCAAAGCGCTTTTATTTGGAGATGAAGCAGAAATAGGTTTCGCATCGATTGAACTGTTAGCCTGGATTTGGACGATGACGTTTTAACCAAACTGGCTAAAATGTAACTAAGATTAGAAATTTTTATGTAGGTACTTTTTATAATAAATGCTAACGTATAAGGTGAAAATCTTTCATATTTAGTGATCTATTTCTTCCTTTTTAACTGTAAACTAATGAGTTGCATAAATTAATATTTAACTATATAAAAATTGATTCCCCATACAAACTTTCATCCCCATTTTCACCCCCTTAAGATGATTTCCGGGATGAAAAGTATTCTAGGTCCTTCCCATGGTCTCAAACTATCTTCTTACCAAATTTCATCTAAATCGGTTCATTGGATCCAGAGATTTATAATATTAGTATAGATACTTATACGTATTTACATTGATGAATTAAACGATGTTTCATAAGAACTTGTTAGACATACGAGTACGTCGGTTGAAACGAAAAGCACCAATGGATAAAATCCAGCAGAAATGAGGTTTATTATTTTCATATCTCAGTATAACACTCTTCGTCTAACTTATGTTCCGAAATAAGCTTTTTCTGTCTGGATAGAGTCCACGTCTTCGTCCGATAAGATTACGAAAGAGGTTATTTAAATATATAGATATATATTTATAACAAAAAAGTAAAATAAAAATAATATTTTTCATTTCAATTCAATACTATAAAAATAAGGTCTTTAGTTTACTTTGCTAAGAAGAAAATAAAATTTTCTAGTATTAATTTTTGACTGAACCCAATAAAGAGAAATTCATTAACAGAGCTTTTGACTTCTCCGATCTCCATAGCTAAAATAAACGTTTCAGTAGAATCTAAATAAAAATTTCATATAAAATGAAATTTGTAGTAAAAAGTAATGTATAGTATAATTCGTAATAATAAACTGACGATAAGTTTGGCTCAATTTGTAGTGACCCTACTTGCTGTGCCAGCGGTCGCAGGTTCAAGTACCGCTGAGGGCATTCATTTGTGTAATGAGCACGAATGCTTGTACTCCAGTCATGGGTGTTTATATTTATAATATGTATGTATTTAAAGTTATATGTATATGTGTAGTGTATCAACTATCCGGTATCCATAACTCAAGCCTCGTAGCTTACCGTGGAACTGGATGGTGCTGTGTGTTAATGTCCCAATATATTTATTTAAGTAATAAATTAAATATATGGAGGTCGAAAGCTTCGGTATATTATACATATTTTAACAAAAGCCCGAAGGCTGAAAATAATAACTTTCAGCGTCACATCCGGGAAACCTCTATAACTCGTGTAAGTATATAATGGTACTAAATGTCATGTCCACAAGGTCATAGCATAACATTTTATTAACCTAATTTAAACAAGGGAGAAGGGTTGAAATCGGTTGTGTTTTTATTATGAACGATAATTTCGCATCATATGGAATGGGGTCGATCTCTTTTTGAATACGTTTTTAGTTAGTCGAGATATTCACTTGTAATAAGATATTTAAATGTGTACCCATAAAGAAGTTGATTTTACGCCACTTCTGAGAGTCGTATTATTGTGAAACTTTGTTAGTTTTTACGACTCCCTTACCTTAGTTAAAAAAAAACAGTTAAAAGCATATATTTTTTTAATTTTTTTTTTGTTATTATTAAATAAACTACCAAACAATAAATTTTCTATTTTAACCATTTTCATTCACAAAGATACTAATCATTTAGCTTTAGCATTTTTTTGGTGAGGAAAAATCGTGAACTTAAACTATAAATATTGTTTCGTAGTAGATTAATCAACCTTGAATAAATTACCCTTAAAGCTTGTTTAATTAGCTTTCAAAGATTTATTTTTCATCGTTTTTTTTAATAAAAATCAAGGTTTTGATGACTTACAACGAAGTATATATGTATATAGAATATATGTATGTTTATTTTCTACCCGAACGTGTAGACTTCTTTCATCCGATTAAGTTAGTTTCTGTTGGCATTTGGGCGAAAAAGATCTTTTGGGTAAATCGGATTAAATACTCTGAATACAGGTACAATAAAGTAATTTAGATGTAGAAATGCGTAAAGGATGCCTGGGACGTTAGGGAGGCTCTTAAGTATAATATAAAGTATAAACTTATATATAACTAGCATGCCCGCGGCTCCGCCCGCGTTCAGATGACTAAATCCCTCCAGTGGTTTTTATGTGATGCGGTAACAGACAAACAGACAGACAGACAAAAATTCAGAAAACTATAGATTCGGCCTCTGTATCGATAATAATGTTTATTTCAATTAGATTTTTCAAAAAATATTTATAGTACAAATTCGGCTTAGTTACAATTTTATTATATGTATAGATTTGCATGTTAAGTTAGCCTGTAATTGTAATATAATACTTTGTAACACTTTTTTATAATATGAATATATTAAGTTAAGAAATGTATTCTTAGTATATAACGTGGGCTTCCTAATAAATAAAAAAAACATATCACGTTACTACTGAGCGAGACTAACAAAAACAATAGAAAATTCAATTTCAAGAAGAATATCTCTATTACAGCAAAGGTCACAGGTCCCACTATAAAGCTTCATTCGATACGACGTACTGAGTCATTGACCTGACCTAGGTCGCCCGTGTTTTCATTCCACCTAGGTATATTTATAGTTTAATGCGGAAGAACGGAAACGTTTAGAGACTAAAAACTAAGTAGCTTTTTAGGTTACCTAGATTTCCTCAATGTTATATATTTGTTTTGATATAAAAAAGGTATGTATGGATGTCAGACTAAAGAATAATATATATAGTGTCATAGAAATAAACATAAAGCCAAACAATAACGTTTTTTAAATAGTACACAAATGACAATTTGTAAACTAAATGCTAAATAAATAAATAAATATTAATAAATAACAATAGCTAACAGATTTTATTATAATAAGAAAAAAGAAATGGATTTTATGACAATAAAGAAAAAAAAGCGAATATTATACTATCTCTCTTTCAACGGGAAAAGAACTAATGCTTATAAAATACAAAAAAAATATAAATGTAGTTTTTTTTATTCATACTTTAGTCTCAAAAATTTCATATTAATTTAACAAATACATACATATATAAAATTTTCCTTCTTCTTTTCTTTCTTTAAAAACAGTACCTAAACGATCTGTCTGTCAAAACATAAACAACAAAATCAGGCAACCATTTTGACTTTGACAGTTATTTTGGGGGGACTCCGTCTAAATAATTCTTTAGTCTGAGGTACCAGGTTTAGATATTTTATAACCTACTACTTAATGCGTAATCTATACATATAATAAAATTGTAACTAAGCCGAATCTGTACATTAAATATTTTTTGGAGAATCTTATTGAAATAGACATTATTATCAATACAGAGGCCGAATCTATAGTTTTTAGAATTTTTGTCTGTCTGTCTGTCTGTTACCGCATCACAGAAAAACCACGGGACGGATCTTGATGAAATTTGATATGGTGATAGTTGGTTATCCGGGTTAACATATAGGATAATTCTTACTGCGGAAAAATATCTTATTTCTGAAAAAAAATACAAAAACTGCATTGTAAGAGTATACTAATATGTAAAACCTAAGAATTTGGTTTGTGGTCATCTAAACGCGGGCGGAGTCGCGGGCAATGCTGGTCGCAAATAAGACCCTTGATGTTTTTAAGCTATACGTGAAACTAATTACCTAATTAAGTTTGTAAATAAATGCCGGAAGTTTAATATAAGCGTACTTTTAAAGTCGCACGATTTTTTGTGTCGTATTTATTTTATACCTTTCAAGTGAAATGTTGATAGCAATACAAATATTTGGCACCATTGAGCTGATGTGATGACGGAGCCAGGAGTTTGATAGTGGCTGTTTCATGAGTAATAAAATTTACGAGTTTGTGCGTTCATTACAGCTTTTTATATTACATTGAAGCTCGTCAAAGTCGTGTTTTTAAAGTTTTTTTTTAAATTAAGTAAGTAGTATGTTAGCAGAATGGCGAGCTTGAAGCTTGTAGTTAGATCTACTCGACCTATTAAAACAATACTTAGTTAAAATATTATTAAAATTTAAGCTACTGAGTGTACGACAAAAGAAGTTGCATTGAATTTTGTCTGTTTTTAATCATTGGCATTGACAGACAGTCAGTTCAGTAAATATAAATAAATAACTTGGGACATTAACACACAGCACCGTCTAGTTCCATGGTAAGCTACGAGGCTTGTGTTATGGATACCGGATAGTTGATACATTACACACATACCTATAACTTTAAAGACACACATAATATTATAAACATAAACACCTATGATTGGAGTACAAACATTCATGCTCATCACACTAATGAATGCCCCCAGCGGGACTTGAAGCCGCGACTAAGCAAACTGGGCCAAACGTGCCGTCAATACGTCGTGTAAGTCGTAATTTTAGATACCACATAAAGGTAGATTTAAGTAAGTTAAATATTCCACAGTTTGGTTATTTTTTAAATTAGACCATAAGTACTATTTAAATACAGTGACTCGCCTCTTAATTTTCCTACTACGTTGTTTATTATTATACTCTATTACTTACGTAATGGGGCAAATTATAAAACTTTGTTTTAAATACAACATTTAAAACAATGTTTATTATAACTCAATGTATTATTCAAGTACCTACTCTTTGCTAAGGTTCAATCAATACGGGTAGTGAATCTGAATTTAAACTTAGTATATTATAATATAATTATACCCAAACCTCTCGAGAATATCAATACGAAGTCCAAATTAAACAAATAAATTATTTAAAAACTAGCGAGTTAATAATAAACTTGCAAACCAAACTAATCAAACGTTTGCGAATATTCGTTCTGGAACCATCGATTTTTTAATAAAATCTCGTTTTAAACTTATAAAGTCAACGACCTTACCTAACGCGCAAGAATGGAAGCGCTTTAGATAATATAAAGTGAAAGTTGCATCGACAGCAAAATTGTCTTTGGAGTTTTGCATATTAGAGTCCCAGCACACTGCGCATTTTATATCACCAATAGTTTACTTGGGTCTTAGGTTCAAATTGGTTCGAATGTAAATGCGCAATTTAAATTATTTAATAGGTATCGTAATATCCTTAGGCATGCTATTTAGGTGCAAAATCTTTCAAATACTCCGTAATATGAGACATTATACATATAAAGTAGCGTAAAAGTCTCGAGTTCTTATAAATATATCGTTATATAATCATTCCGCTTTTTACCCGCCTCCGTGGTTAGTTTCCGGGAAATCAATTGTTAACTGACATGGCGGCGGTGAGCTTTTAAGCTTTAAAATCGATAAATTCTTCACCCTTTTATATAAAGTTAAAAAATAAAATAAAAATGTGGGTACTTGTAATTTTTCCTACTTCGTATTCGTACATTGAAAAGGTACAAACTGTATACTCTAAAATAAACATCGATATCTCATTTGTCCGCGAAAGAATACAAAATAACACTTGCCTTTATATCTATCACAAAACAGATTTTGCAAACATTTTACAATTATAGAAAACTATAAAATAAATAAATGTTAATAAAATAATAAAGGTCCATACTACATTAGCGTTGGCATGAACGTTAGAAAACCATTCCTAATTGATATACATAATATATTAGTATCAGCTGATATTTTTCATTCTTTTAGTTATTTGTGTACGCTTTGTAGGTAATTTGGACTACAACTGCAACTCTGGTCGCTTGAACATGCCCAAAAAAAGAAAAATCGCGCGATTGCAAATAAAATTCAATATCAAACATGGCGGAACTTCGCCACTTGGCCAGCGTGGTGGACTATGGCCTAATCCCCCTAGTAATGAAATGAAGCACGTGCCCAGCACTGGAACTTTGAAAAAGGCAGCTTATGTACAAAATAAATCAAACATGGCCGACTAATGAAAACTACATATTTTATTCATATTACGCAAAACTTAACACAGATTATAAAGCATTATTTATAAACGGACCTTACTAAAAGCGAAATAACAAAAATAATATTTTGATTGTATTGAATGGTAAGAGTTTATATCTTCATCTAAGATCTTTTAATAACTCTATTGCCTGTCTTAAAGATGGTTCAATAGTTTTCAACAAAAAAATCTACTCCTAACAATGGCGCAGTTACTTTAAAGTGATTTTAATGTCGATATTTTAACCAACTACTACGAAATCGAAAGAAAGGTAATAAAGACTCGCAACAAGTATAAAAACATGTACAGTATGCGATTGTACGTTAATTTTAACGGAAATGTAAGAGGTTGTCAAAACACCAATTTTTATGGTCAATAATATTGACGTTAAATGTATTGTAGGAATCGGTACCAGTTGTACCCGACACCGTTAAAGCCTTATAAAACTTTCTTTTCGTTTTTTTTCGTGGATTTATTTTTATTTAACAGACTTATTCTCTCCCGTGACCATGATTGCTGTAAAGCATCCGAAACGTCGGGAATTAAAAATCAAAGTAAATCTGTGAAAAAATCCAAAAAGATAGTTTTATTTAAAATCGCTTCGCTCCGGTTTGTCCCTATGTTGCTTCCCAATATAAACTTTCATCCCCTTAAGGGATGATTTCCGAGATAAATCAGTCCAGTAGTTTCGTAGGGCTCTATTCTATTCGTGTAAATCTAAGAAAGTATTACCTAAAGCCTTTTACCGGATGTTATATAAAATTTACTATTGTTAGGAGACTGTAATAATACTATGTTACTACGTCAACTTATTAGTTGGACTCAGTCGGGTTTTTTTTTGTTTTGAATTTTTTGAAGTGAAACTTCTTTAGAATCGTTGTGATTTGAAACTTGATGAAACGGAAATGCGACACTAATGTATATGTCAAATAAAATGTAAAATAACTTTTAAACTCGGTAAAAACTAAAATATTATTAAAAAAATAAATCTTATAATTATCCTACTCCTGATACTGTATATTCATCTCAATCTCTCGTAGGTCCCTTTTCTGTAGTTTCACTTTACCGTGTGTGAATCAGCACACACATGCGCATTTTTTTATTAAAAAGTAATTATATACCTTATATATAATATATATCACTTACCTAGGCCCCGGTACAATCGCGTCTGCCGGCTCGTCATCTGCGTCGTAGAAATCATCCTCGCCTTCTGATGATGAATACGACGTGTCCGGCACTAGCAGGGACATTGCTTGTCCTGTGGTAGTATTATTATATGATTAATTATTTACATAATACTAGTATATAGCAATATATCCTCAATTCGCTTGAGAGTCCCTAGATGCCTAAAAGTAGACTGAGTATTCATTTATCTAATATATTTAAACGAGCAATTCTTATATGTATATAAATATATATATATACATACATATAAGTATATATATATATATACACACACACAAGAATAATAGGACATAAGCATCGTGGTCAAGCGGCCGAGGCGCAAGTTCGACAACCACAGGTGTCTGGGGTCGTATTCCGGTCGGGTACAAAGTTTTTACTTTTGTCTTCTTTTTGTATTTATTCAAATTTTTAGTTTTTTTTTTTAAGTTCTTAAGTATCTATGATAGAAATTGTATAGTTCACTTACATAAATAAAAAAACGTATATAATGAAGAACGGAAAACAATACAATACATTCTTTGCAAGTATGTTGTTATTTTAAAAACTTTCATAACTAAAAAAGACTACAAAAAATATAAATAAAAACAAATATAAACATTGAAACAACTAAAAATAATAAACACTTAAAATGTAAATAAACAATATGAACTTATAAAGTATTTCAATCATTCAGGTCATGATTAATCTGTGGATTAAATATCATCCTAATGCGACCAGCAGTTTCAGCATGAGTGAGTGACAAAAATACAAACATACACACGCACACACGCGCTTGCACACGCGCGCATGCACAGGCACAGACACACGCACACGCGCACATGTGTAGACACTTATTATACATTCGCATTTGTAATAGTACTTCGAAATTATATGGTGTGAGATCTATACATCTATACAGATAAATAAAATTGAAGTGTTTGTTATGTCAAAATAACAGGTTTTACTAAATGCATACAGAATTATATACGGTATTTATAAAAAAAACACAATTTTTAATTTTTTTGTGTCTGTCTGTCTGTTCCGGCTAATCTTCGAAACGGCTGGACCGATTATGACGGGATTTTACTGGCAGGTTATCAGGAGTAACTTAGGCTACTTTTATTTCAGTAAAAGAATTAGGGTTCCGCTTAAAAAAAAAAAGTTGTACCTAGGGACGAACCCGAACGAAGCGAGGGTGAATCGCTAGTAATAAACATTAATAGATGGCGTAAACAGATGTATCGATTGTCATTATCGTTATTATAAATTAATGATAATAAAAATAGATCCCCAAAAACATGTATTGCGAATTTTACAAATACTTATTAAAGTACACGTTAATTATGACGAAAAAGAAAATGAAATAATGTGTACTTAAATTAAACTTTGCATTTTTTTAATTTAAGTACTTTGCATTGCGTATTCATAGATGGCGTGGTATTTATTTTATGAGCATTACATAATTACAAATAGCCACAACGAAATTCGTTTCATTTTGCTATTTGCTATATTTAACACATTTTAGTATTAAAGTTGTAAAAGAATTCAAAATTTCTTTTAAATTTATTTGGACATCTTTTGTATCAACGCCATCTATCTTTCTTCTCTTGACTTTTCCTGCAAAAAAATAAGACCGAAGAACTACAACCGTCTTATAACTATGTATAGAATGAATGTCAGCACAAGTATAGTAATATCTCATCTGTGATCATTCAAACCAAGACACTTCGCAACTGCGATCAATCTTAGGGAATTAAAAGCATCTTAATGCAAAATTATATCATATTACGTGAAAAGAGGACATAATTTTCCATTTATTACCAATGACTTGTTATCGTTACTACGTAACGGCAATATTCTATTGCATTTTATCCATATAAAATTAAATATAAAATATGTTGAGACATTAATACACATCACCATCCAGTTCTATGGTAAGTTACGAGGCTTGTGTTATGGATACCAGGTAGCTGATACACTACATATATATAACTTTGAACACACTCGTACATATTTTCTACATAAATAAAAATGAATTTTGGTAAGCGCATAACTCAAGAATGGCTGGACCAATTCGTCTAAATTTTTTTTCGTATGATCCTTAAGGTCCACGGCAGGTTTTAATAAAGAGAAAAAAAAATAAAATTTATATGGCTAACGCTGGCTAATAACTATTTATATTTATTTAAAACGTACTAATAAATATAAATATCCATGACTGAAGTAGAAACATTCGTGCTCATCACACAAATCAAAAATCACAAATCAACAGAGAGACTCGAACCCGCAACCTCTGGCATAGCAAGTATTAACTACTAACACTACAAACTGAGCTAAAAGTGTCTTCAAAATTGAATAAACAAATCCATCTCAAACTCACTTTCTTCGTTCAGACATCAAAAACAAGTTACGTAATGGAAGCTTTTAAATATTTTAATATACTAACTGGGTGAATCGATATGCTCGAGTGGGGCCAGCGGTGGGATGGGATGCGTGGGCGTCGACAGTTCGCGACATTCCGAGCCTAGCTCGACGCGTGGGGATAAATCTGTAAAACATACACTTATTAGACATCATTAATAATTTATCTAACACTATCGACTTATCCTTGCGTTGCTCGGTTGCCTTTTTTACCAAATTGTTGGTGCCTTTTTGTCATTCCATATCAAATCGACTTATTTTTGAAATTTTGATGTAATTTGGTGGGAAGTTTTCTTTTTTATCATAAAACGAAGTACGACCAAAGTAAAAAATAAATAAAAAAAAACCTTCTGTCGATTTGACATGGAATGATCATATATTTTGTTGTTTTATTTAAAACCGTTACGACTTTCGCCGATAAAAGAACTCAATCGGTCGGTCAAAAAGTCGTTTTTTTCCGATTTTTTTTAACTACTCAATTTCTGACAGTAAACACCTTTTTATGAGAATAAAAAATAGCATACATAGCACTTCGCGGTAATTTAGTTTTCCGTAAGTGTAAGAATTTTCTTTTTAATTTAAGAGGATCAGTAGTATCTGAGACCCTTTACATTTAAACTTATAAGTTTAGCTTTGATCACATGCGATGTGTGTCTGAGCTTTTCTTCATACATTATTCTTGCAAAAATTTTTCAATATGGGCCATACATTTGAATATACTGTGTCCCTTTGCTTTAACCAGATTGAGACCAACATATGTATAGTCTAAGTATCTCCAACGGGCCTTAAGTTACTTGTTTACATGAGTGAATCATTTTCAAAGTCATTATCGCTTGGTAAACACGTTGAAAATGATTCGCACTATATGTAAATATCAGAGGTGCAAGACCCGGGATTTGAACCCGCTTCACTTTTCACTCATTTTTCAAGCGAGCGTTATCATTGGGCTACCTCTGCCATTATTATGCCATTAAAATATATACGAATTATAGAATATAGCTCACCCACAACAGTCAAAATTGTCTAAGTGCGGAAAGAGCCATGCACGAAGAAGGTTATAGAATAAAGAAAACATATTTGCCTTCTGTCTGTAACAAGTATATAATGCCTTTGAGACAATGAACACCTTAGTCTCTCCAGTGAACACGATTGCTATAAAGCATTCGAAACGTCGGGAACCAAAAATCATAATGAATCCGCGAAATAATCCAAAAAGATAGTTTTATTTAAAATGTCAAATATTCGCGTATATCTAAGAGAGTATTATGCTTACCTTCTTTGATTTGGGATGCGTTGGTTGGTCCCTGATACACGCCATTCACTGGGTTCACGGTATTCTACAAACATGAAAATATTCTATTAGTCATACGCCCTCTCTTTATATTCGTTAAAACTAGCGACTCATTCTCGCTTCGATCGGGTTCATCCCTAGGTATATTTAAATTTTTTTGAGCAGAACCCTGATTCTTTTTCGAAAATAAAAATAGCCTATGTTACTCCCTATAACATCAGCTATCTTCCAGTGAAATTCCCGTCAAAATTAGTCCAGCCGTTTCAGAGATTATCCGGAACAAACAGACAGACAAGAATTAAAAAAAAATGTATTTTTCTTATAAGTACCGTATATAATTTCATATGCATTTAGTAAAACGCTGTTATTTTGACAATTCAAACAGACACTTCGATTTTATTTATTTGTATGGATAAACTGTTACTAAACTAATGGAGGCAAAATGAAGAATTGCCACTTGTTATACCTTTAATTTTTTTTTGTTTTTATGTACTTATTATAGTCCTCTTTATATTTGCTATCTGCCAGTGAAAGTCCCATCGAAATCAGTTCAGCCGTTTCGGAGATTAGCCGGAACAACCAGACAGACAGACAAAAAATAAAAAAAATGTATTTTTCGTATAAGTACCGCAATTTTTTTTATCTGCATAGATATAAATTTTAATAAATACAACGCACCTTAGCTATTTGAAGAAGCACAATGGAATGTTTAATGTTATCCAACATCGCCTGCGAACAATGGGAATATTAAAATTAATATATTGTATAATAATAGCAATATTGATAGCGCACTTTAATTTGTAATTTATATTTAATATTTTTTACTCCATTGTCAATAAAGCATGCCATACACATGTGAATTAGTTCTCGTAAAAACTAAATAAAATGAAATATTGTAAAAAAAAATTAAGTATCTCTCTCTAAGCAGTCACCGGTTTGATTCCCGCTTGAGGCCATATTGATATGGTTTCATCTAGATGATAGTGAGGAAATAAGACTATGCGTGTGTCTATATAGTTGTGTAAATTGAACCGGACACGTATGTCATATTAGGGTTTGCCAACCAAATAATGATGCTCCACCACCTTCTCGGGCTATATGAGGGTTTCATTTCAGGGTGTTGTGTTATTTGCCCAACAACCGTGTGTTTAACACCTTAAGAATATAAAGAGCGAAGGAACCCAAAAATAGGGCTTTTTAGAGACCCGCTTATTTTTATGGACAGCTATGAAAAGAACTGTAGGAGATTGTGTATAGACAGTAGGACATATAAATAAATATGTTGGGACATTAACACACAGCGCCATCTAGTTCCATAGTAAGCTACGCGGCTTGTGTTATGGATACCAGATAGTTGATACACTACAATATAGAATTTTTAAATACATACATATTATAAATATAAACACCCATGACTGGGGTACAAACATTCGTGCTCATCACACAAATGAATGCGCCCAGCGGGACTCGAACCCGCGACCGCTGGCACTGCAAGTAGGGTCACTACAAACTGAGCCAAACGTGTCGTCAAATATGATTGATATAATATGATTGATATATTATCAATGATGATATCAATCATTAAATAATGTGAAGAAATGAAATCCAAAACTCTACCTGGACCCACAAAGTATGCAAGCTTTTCTGAGTAAAAGCTTCGAAAAAAATTTTTTTCCATCGATTTCCATTGTACACTAATACTTACGTTAGAGTGATCTAATATTACTTGTCCTTTACTTTTTTCTTGCGGATCCGCCAATTCAGAAACTCTTGTATTCATTTTCTGCAAAAAATATAATATATTAATGTACTAATATACAATTTTCAAATAGAATAAATAACTAAACTAAACATATATAATAGAAGGAGACTATTTCTAAGAGTATTTGTTTTTTTTTATTACTTATAAAAAGTAAAGGTACTAAAACCAACATGATACGGGTTTTACGCGACATCTTACAATTAGCCAATTTTTAATCTATTTTAATATATTCTTTAAAAAAAAACATTTAGACGTCAAAGTTTTATGTTATTTAAAACAAAAAAAAAACTTAAAGCCATTTTGAAGTCAGATTAATAATAATATAAGTCAATGATAATTGACTACTAGATTTTCATTAATAACTTTCGATAAAACCATGCAGTAATTTAAATTTTACAAATTCAGTCTAAAATAAATAGATGTTTGAATAATACAGACATTCACTCTTAACTATATCGTATCTTTATATATATAATTCTTCTGTGAGTGTGTATGTCACTGAACTTCTCTCAAACGACTGGACCGATTTTGATGAAATATTTTGTGTGTGTTCAAGGGGATCTGAGAATGGTTTAGATTCACAATTTGAATAATAATTTTCATCAAAATGGTCCAGAATGTTTTAGCTTATTAAAAAAAGTTTGAAATTTTCAAATTAAAGACGTGTAGACAGGACAACGTCTGTCGGGTCAGCTAGTACCTATATAAAACCCATTATAAAAACGTACCATACACTATGGCATTTATACGTAGATATTAACGTAAGGCATGCGACTGTAGACACTCTATTTTATTAGACACTCAACAAGTTTGTTTACGATGAATTCTTTTAGTTCATTGTAGTAAACGTGACTCAACGCCAGATAATACGAAAATGTGGACGTTGCCAAAAAGTTTCGTGTAGCGAATCGGAATTTTATTATGAACACATCTGTCATGTTTTGGTTTGCTTTAATAAATTTAGCAGTAAAACTAAAAAAAAAAATCTTTTTTTTTTTCTTTAGCGGCTTAGAGGTGCGTTAACAAACGCAATAACCAGTTTCACGTATTGTGAGACAGACGCGAATGAGTTTAAGAGGTAATTTTGATATCTAGCAGTTGAGCGTAGAATAAAAAAAAATACTTTTCTTCTCTTCTTAAAAGACTGAGTAAGATATTCATTTAATTGTAAATGAATTATGATTTATATATTATCATTGGTGTTCTATATTTAGACATTTTATGATACCATCATTTAGTAAACACTTTACATCTTTTAGACGGTAAAATACTAAAAAACTCGGGCTCTATTCCTCAATTAGTGCAGAATTGAGGGAATTTTATCTCATGTTTTATTTTAAATTTATCATAATGAAATTATCAAAAAAAAAAAACTAGTTTGCTCCCTCTTCATAACGAATTATTGATATGTGTAGTTCTTCAAACTAGGTTTGGGACGTAATGTCGCTTCTCATAGCACCTACATGTTATTTATAGTAAAGGGTAGAATCTTTCATATCGAATCATAAAAATAATAATATCATTATATCTAAATCAATTACACACACATTTTATTGTAAAAACATCATTAGCAACCAGTGACAGTTTAGGGGCATAAATTAATTGCTGGAGCTCTTTTTCTTTTAATATAGACCGAAACTTGACGTGACATTTTTAATTATACCCTACTCACTTTAAATGAAATTTAATGAGGTTTTACTAGACCACCTCCCCACGCTCTCCCCCACCCCCCATTTTGAGCTCACGTAATTGATGGATGTCTCCTTTCAATACAAAATATATTGATGATCATTTTATCAATACGACATTCAAAGTCATCCATATTGAATACAGTACATAAATACAGACGGATATGACAATTTGACACAGAACATACAATCCATTATATAACAAATATAACTAACAAAACCATTTGAAATAAAACTATCTTTTTGGATTTTTTCGCAGATTTATTTTGATTTTGGGTCGCCGACGTTTCGGATCATGGTCACGAGAGATAAATTTTAGACGTCTCAAAAGTCATTATATTATATATATACACATATTTCACCAAGTCTATGAAACGTTGGGACCCAAAAATCAAAATAAATACGCAAAAAAATTCCTAAAACATACTTTTATTTAAAATGACAAATATTTGCGTATACATCTAAGAAAATATTATGTTAACAGAACCATTCTCCAATAAATTGTCATACCTACCCATATTCTTCCTACTAAAGTATATTAAATTAGAACTCACCGACACTAACTCGATCATGATTTGCAAGTAAGCATCAGCCTCAGATATACGCCGTTCTAGATCGCCGTGGCGGTGTGCAGGCGCGTGGACACAGCGGGACCAGCGCTCGCGGCGGCCATGACGCGCTATCGTGTCCTCTAACGCACGCACCCATCGTTCACGTTCTGAACCATCGCGGGCCTTAGGGGATAGTGAACATTTTATAGGGTTTTAGTTTTGACCCACTTCCATTGACAAGCGTAGTGGTAGTCCAGTGGTAACACATTCACTTGGGAAACCTAGTGACGCGAGTTCGAATCCTAAGTCTTGTTTTTGATATTTTCATTTATTTTGATATTATATTTATTGATGTAGGAAAACATCGTGAGGAATCCTGCGTTTGGAGAGAAAGTAGAAGTTTGCAAACCCCCCTTGGCTAATGTCTTGAACTATGGCTTGATTGTGATGGAGCAGTAGGACGTTAAAATGGGCTGATTGTAAACATACTTTGACAAAAAGAAAGGAGTTAACCGATAATAACTAAACGATTATTCATAATCTAACATAAAAGCACAATAGGTTTATTTACCTCAACTGGTCGATTACTTTTCAAAGTACAATTTTATTTTTGACTCACTTCAAAGCAGGAGGAAATGGTTAACTTTTCAAGCAAAACTGAACTTTTTTTAGAACAGTCTTTTTTATTTATTAAAAATCTCCAACAGAAGTACTTATAAAAATACAAATAAAATAGAAGTATTTAGGACAGTGTTTAAAATGTACCCACAATTACTGGAGAAGACAACATGCACTAGAACAGGGTTGATATACATAACTTAAAAATTGGAAAAACTACTTTAAAACACAATATTTACAATAACCAGTTGAGTAGATTCTAAAGTATAATTCGAAAGCAGAGTACCTACATTTTTGTGGCACTTATATTATAAATGCGAAAGTGTGTTTGTTACTTCACACTATATAACGACTGAATGGATTTCGATGAAATTGAGAATGGCGATAGTTTACATTTTGGATTATCACATAGGCTTACCTAAAACGACGTAATACCACGTGAGCGGAGTAACTGGCAAAAACTATTGACATTTTAAAAACTATTTTTTTACGTCATTTCCAGCATTTTTTGTTTATTGAGGTGATAAACAAAACAAATCGACGACACGTTAGGCTCAGTATGTAGTGACCCTACTTATTGTATCAGCGGTCGCGGGTTCGAGTCCCGCTGGGGGCATTCATTTTTGCATGAGCATGTATGTTTGTACTCCATTCATAGGTATTTATATTTATAATATGTATGTATTTAAAGTTATATATGTGTATATATATATATATATATATATGTGTATATATATATATATATATATATATATATATGTAGTGTATCAACTATCTGGTATCCATAACACAAGCTTCGTAGCTTACCATGAAACGAGATGACCTGCTGTGTATGAATGTCCTAACATATTTATTTATTTAATAAAACATATATGCTACAATTAAATAACGAAATAAATCATTAAATAATGCGAACGTACATCTTCAACATACACACTATTCTAGAAAATAAGATAATTTTCAATAACGATGAATTTCATATGAACTTATAATTTAAAAATATTTAAGTGTCCAAAAATGTTTTAATCTGCATCCATCATGCCTTGGAATGCACTGGGTGCGTTTACGGAACCATCTCATGGCGACCTCGGCTTACTTTTATTTCGAATGAATCACCAAGATCCTGCCTTTCTCTCATTTCCGTTTAAATGAATTCAAACAAGAAACATTTCGAATTCTCCACTGGAATACTAATTTGTGCCGATGTTATCTCCAACGTCTGCTCTTAGATATTTTTCTGCTTTATATATTTACTAGCGATTCACCATCGCTTCACTCGGGTTCGCCTCTAGGAAGACAAAAACAAACCTATCTCACGGTAAATGCGCCAAATTTCATCCAAATCCGTTCAGCCGTTCTGGCGTAAAAGAGTAACAAATATAAATTAATAATAAATATGTTGGGACATAACACACAACACCATCTAATTCCATGGTAAGCTACGAGGCTTGTGTTATGGATACCAGATAGTTGATACACTACACATATATAAATTTAAATACATACATATTATAAATATAATATACATCCATACTCACAAACTTTCACATTTATAATATTAGTATAGAACTATTTTTCTGCTTTATGTATTCAATATTTAGCAGCAATTGCCCAGATTAATTCATTAATTTCCACCAACCAACCAACCAACCGAGAAACTAATGCAATAACTGTCAGATTTATTATATATATTTTCGTTAAGCCACTGAAATAAATCCCTATTATTGCGTTACATACTCTATGCACGGAAATAAAAACAAACCCTAATCGTAATTTTATTTGCAATCTGGAGCAAATGTATGAACCGAGCCGAATGTAAAACTTCAACTATGAGTATCAAATATGGCTCGAGGTATCGAAAAAGTAACCTTAGTTATCGTACATACTATAGAATTAAAGTCCTAAGAGAACACGTTAAAAATATCATCTTTTTTAAAAGAAATATAGGTTTCTTCATTTTCGTATTGAATAAACTTAAGTTAAACCGAAATAAATGAATTTTCTGCATAAATATCCATTTCTCATTTAAATATTTATTTTAAACAAAATACCTGGACAAATGATTATGTTACGGAAGTACAGTATTAGTATACAGTATTGCATAATAAAAATCACTAAACATATATTTTACGAACAACGTTTATCATATAGGGGAGAGTGGGGTAATTACGAACACCCAAGGGAAAGGTGGAAAAAATGGAAGTTAAAAACGGTATTTCATTTAAATATACCTGAAAATGGAAAGTCTTATGGTCCACTGTGATAGTGAAGGTGGAGTCGTCTTCATCATCGATACCGATCACAGCTGCTCTGAGTCGCACGCAGCCGCGCCTTACGCCTCGAGTCATTTTCTCTTTCGACTGGAAATCATAAAAAGCTATATGTTAGCCATATTAAAAAAACGGACAGTTGCTTGCTAATACCTCGAGATATGAATCGTGTTTTTACATTTTAATATATTGATTATAGATTTTATATATTTTCTATAAAACATTGTATATTGGGTTGTGCTCATTTGATTCTATGTCATATAACGATTTAACATCGAAATGTAAATTATTAAGTCATACCTACACTTGTATATGCGTTATAAATATAATACCCTTGTTTGGCATTTTATATAATGGTTTAAAGGTCAAACATAATCTAGTGCCTGCAAAAATCTTTTTTTTTCGTAAATATGACATTTAAAATTATTACATAAGTCATAACGCCTATAATCCTCTGCTTTAGTCTCAAAAATATTTAATACGATGAAACTTTCATGAAAGACATACTAGCGACTCACACTCGCTTCGCTCGGGTTTGTGTCCCTAGTTTGATTCCCCATACAAACTTTCATCCCCATTTTCACGCCCTTAAGGGATGATTTCCAGTATAAAAGATATCCTCAAATTATCTTTTTACCAAATTTCACCTAAATCAGTTTAGTAGATCCAGAGATTACCCCCTAAACCTCACAAACTTTACCTTTACTCGACCTTGCTTCACTCGGGTTCGTCCATAGTTACGTTTTAACGTTTAGTATAGATTTATCAGAGACGTAATAAAAAGTATCCTATATGTTGACCCGGATAGCCAGCTATCATCATATCAAATTTTATTAAAATCCGTCTAGTGGTTTTCTCTTGATGCGTTCCCATACAGACAGACAAACACAAAAATTCTAAAAACTCACTATAAACTCTGTATCGATAATAATCACTAATTCAATAAGTTTTTCCAAAAATATATTTAATGTACAGATTCGACTCAGAATTTTATTATAGGTAGGTACTTATGTATATATTTTTTATTCAAATTATTCGACTAGATTAAGCATTATATAAATTAACAGAATTTTTGCATTTTACAGGAAGTATAGAAACTAACTAATATTATATTCAGGTCAAAACGACGGCCAACCCAACGACCCGATTGACGACATATGATAATTGAAAATGATGCAGGTTGATTTAAATTCTTGAAATAATTAAAACAAAACTAGACAAAAGAATTAAAAGAACAGTAGCGTTATTTTGCTGTTTACTATTCGCAATGTTGCCATGTTGTTTACTTTTGTTCAGAGAATAAGATTTTTTTTATATATTTTAATTTTTAATTTTCTTCTCTTTTAAAGACATTTTTGTTCTTTATTACAATGGAATCCGTTAGCTATTTTTATTTATTAACACATTTTACTTATGAAAGTAAAGAGTATTGTTTTAAATTATTTGCATGTTTTATTTTAAATATTTTACAGATAATAATATTTACATTTTTTATAATTTACGTTTTGTATATTAATAAAAAAAATATTGTAGGAAAGTAAATTGAAAGAAAATTTAATTTATAAAGTCATCGAAATTTTCAGAATCGAATTTATAGAAAATGATAAAATATGAAAAAATAAATAAAAAAATCAATTCTTGACCATTTTGGATTTTAAAAAAAATGTAAGCGACTTCTAAAAAAGTTTCTTTAGAACTGATTTTTTAAGGAGGCTCTTAAAACATGAAAAACTGACATATTTTCATAAGAGAAACGACAAAAAAAAAATTGTCGGTCTTTTGCGCCACCCTAATATAGATACATAATATTTATAATTAAGAAAGAAAGGTAAACTATTAGTTAGATATGTAAAAAGTTTAGCTTTTTAGTTTTTAACATCTCTCATGGTGGCGTTATCCATCAATTCTAGGACGACATATTAAGCTATTTTCTACCACGTTTTTATTAATATCGATATTGTATCGTTTTAATTTTGGTTATAAATCGTTTTTATAAAAAAGCACACCCCCGCTGTAAAGATATACATATTAACTTAGCAAATGGTAACGGACCGTACATTCTATTTCCACATTTAAATCCGCGTAGTCAGTGTTGTGACATAATGGAGACAGTCGTGGGATTTTATAACACTGTATTCTATGAGAGGGCAGGTAATTAAATTAATATGGCGTAGCAAGCCATCGTTTTGTTTGTTATGCAAATATAAAACCAAAAAGTTATATACATAATTATAATTTATTATAGAAGTGTTAATTCTATATATAATATCACTGTTAAATGTAAAAATATAAGTTTGGAATATTAGAAGGCTGGAATCGATTCCATATCCATACTATTATATTACATTATTAATGTGAAATTGTTTGTTTGTTTTTTTTGTTTGTCTGTCTGTTTGTTTGTCCTTGTTTCACTAGTAATAGAGTGACGGATTGGCGTGATTATCTCATTCCCACGGGTATACACTTTATGATACAACCCACAACAACTCATCATATATCCGTATATATCTATAATATATAGTTTACTTATTCCATACTAACCGTTAAAACGTATCTAGGGACGAATCCGAGCGAAGCGAGGGTAAGTCGCTTGTACGTACCTACATTATCTATACATATAATAAAATTGTAACAAAGCCGAATCTGTGCATTAAATAATTTTTGAAAAATGTTATTGAAATAGACATTACTATCGATACAGAGACCGAATCTATAGTTTTTTGGATTTTTGTCTGTCTGCCTGTGTGTCTGTCTGTTACCGCATCACAGAAAAACTGGAGGGATTTTGATGAAATTTGGTATGGTGTTAGCTGGTTATCCGGGTCAACATATAAGATACTTTTTACCACGGGAAAATATCTCATTTCCGAGAAAAAATACAAAAACTGCATGTGATGATGTTCTCCTAGCCGATTCCGGCCACGGCGGCCAATCTCAATGAGATTAGCCAACTGCGCAGGAGATATTATAGTGCTCAAGTGTACGCGCAGACACAACGTGCACTCTCTATTCCTATCACTCTCATACTCCGGTGGGACGACCACTCGACACGACCGGTGAGGGTTAAGGCGCAGGACCGACGGCTTTACGTGCTCTCCGAGGCACGGGGGTGAAACACCGCCAACTTCCCAACTCCGGGCTGTTACTGAGACTTACTATACAGGAAGACTCAATAACTAAACTTGGCCCGACCCGGGACTCGAACCCAGGACCTCCGGGTGTGCAGCCGTACATGAAATGCATGTAAGAGTATACTAATATGTAAAACCTAAGAATTTGGTTTTTGGTCATCTGAACGCGGGCGGAGCCGCGGGCAATGCTAGTACATATATAAATCTGTATCGTGTAAGTACTAGGTACCTATACATTTGATAAATAAAACCCTCGTTTAAATTAAGGTATCGCGTTCCATAGTTTTATAGTGATAGAATATGCTTTTATTCTATAAATAGTCTACCTATGATGAAGTCGTTATAAACGTTTGTAGTTACGATTTACGATTACGATGATAAGATAGTGTGAGATAATGTCAAAAGATCTTCAATCATTCAAATACATAAAATAATAATGTCTTTTTATACAACACTAGGATTAATGTTGTATTTACTGTTTGATAAAAACTAGATTATTTTAACACCTCTAAGAAATTAATTAAAATTCTAAGAAATCTATTGTTAACTAACACGCCGGCGCGGCGTGTCCACGGTCGTGGAGGTATTAAATAAAGAAGTGGTCGCTGGCATTTAAATTAATTGATAGTGCAGAATATAACTACCCTTATTCAAACATATGTATTATATAGTAATGTACATATATTACTACTTCGAGAAAGAAGCTCAAAGAAGAATACAGCTGGGATGGGCAGCATTCAATAAACTTCGTCAGGCCTTTTCGTCGCCAATACCACAAAGCTTAAAGACAAAGGTCTTTAACGAGTGCGTCCTACCTGTTATGACATACGGAGCCGAGACGTGGACACTGACGGTGCGATTGGTCCACCAATTTAAGGTCGCTCAGCGTGCTATGGAGAAGGCTATGCTCGGAGTTTCTCTGAAGGATCGGATTCGAAATGAAGAGATCCGACAGAGAACCAGAGTTATCGACATAGCCCAAAGAATTAGCAAGTTGAAGTGGCAGTGGGCTGGTCACATATGTCGCAGAACCGATGACCGTTGGAGTAGACGGGTTCTAGAGTGGAGACCACGGCTCGGCAAAAGTAGTGTAGGACGCCCTCCAGCTAGGTGGAGCGACGACATACGTAAACTTGCTGGTAGCGGTTGGATGCGTAGAGCTGAAGATCGTGCTCAGTGGCATGCCATAGGAGAGGCCTATGTCCAGCAGTGGACGAAAGCAGGCTGAACATGATGATGATGATGATGATGTACATATATTTGTGTATATATATATATATATATATATATATATATATACATATTATTTGTCGTTAGAGAGTTTGATAATGATCGTATAACTACATAAAGAGGTCATAGTAGCACAATGTACTCGTATTCGTTTTATTAATAAAATAGATAGTTCATAGTTATGCTGGGACTTTACATATGTAGGGATGCAAAGCGTTCAAGTCATAAGCAAATTCTATATTTATGATCTAAAATGAATTTATATTTACAAATAACCCGAGAGACATCGTTGCCCTAATATCAATAAATTTAGATCTAATCCTTTTAGTTCATACAAGGCACATACATATTACTGCGCTCGGGTTCGTCCCAAGTTACGTTTTAACGTTTAGTATAGATTTCTCAGAGATGGGATATTGTCCCGCAGTAAAAAGAATCCTATATGTCAACCCGGATAACCAGCTATCATCATACCCAATATCAACAAAATCCCTTCAGTGGTTTTCCGTGATGCGATCACAAACAGACAGACAAAAATCCTAGAAACTATAGATTCGGCCTTATATCGATAATAATGACTATTTCAATAAGATTTTCCAAAAAATATTTAATGTACAGATTCGACTCAGTTAAAATTTTATAATAGGTACCTATGTACTATAGATAACATAGAAATTTCTGTTACCGATAGATTGCCCTCTAGTAGTAGGTAACGGCGGAGCCCAACTTGCCTAAAACCTATCTATCTATATGGTGTTCCTAACTAGAGTTATAGACATTTGATATAAGCTCCATACAAGATAAGTCAAATTCCTATCTCCATTAAGATTCACAGTATGTTTAATATAAATAGTTTTACTCATTTGACATTTCAAAAATGACAGGATCAAAAATGAACGATGAACTTTGTCCATACATTGTACAGAAAATAGTTGTGCAATATTTAAAAATATAAACATATGAATCAATGTTTATTAGAAACCATACCATAAATGGGAGGAACTGATAGCATTCACTTGTCGTGCGTGAACATTCGAGTGATGATGAAAACATCATGTAAACATACAATAAAGTAAGGGTTACGAGCGAAAGTGGCATATTTAATTTACTTTGTAGGACCTGCATCGTGTTGACTATTCATAGGTCGCGTACATTTCGCACAATGTAAGTATACTGTGTACCTAATAGCAACATATGTAAATAATTTATATGTGGCGATTTCCAATGTGTTTGTTACAAAATCTCTTATGGAATGTAATTTTTAAAATATTATATTTATTGAAGCTTTTAACTTCATAAGCGTTAATCCCTCCACGGCCGCGGACACGCCGGCGTTACAGTTAACAATAGATTTCTTAGAAATTTAATTAATTTCTTAGAAATTTAATTAATTTCTTAGAAATTTAATTAATTTCTTAGAAATTTACATGGAGGTGTAAATTAATTTGAGGGTGGCCTATGTCCAGCAGCGGACGTATTTGGGCTGAGACGACGAATAAATTAATAAAAATTATAGTTTTTTTCAAACACAAGATACGTTTAGCAAAAAAGAAAAAAGACAAACAGACAAGTACATAAAAAAAATTAATATTAAAATCTAATGAATATTTTGATACTATTGTAATGTATAAGTAGTTCTTACTCTCGGCTCCATTCGTCGAACCAATTTTATTTTTATCCCGTCGAACTGTTATAGCGTGAAGAAGTAATATACACAATTCACACACTCACCTACTTACGTACAAACTTTCGCATTTATATAAATTAATAGAATAAACAGAAACTATATGTACTATGTAATATTTATTATTTCGACGTGAGGTTTTCAATATCAAAACAATATCTTATATGGAAATTGATTTTTTTTTAAACTATGCGGCATAGGTCAGACAAATTTTATGTTATAATAATATGTAACCGGGTTAAAGATTTTCATTGAATATTATTTCTAATTCGTGTGAAGGATGTTAGCCCCAATAGGAAGTCAAATGAAATAATTTTAATACATTTACATTATTTGCTTGTCTGTAAATAGAAAATCATTCGAGAATATCTAGACGAATTTAAATAAAACTTTAATAGGATATAGGCTGGTCGCTTATATTTAGTTTACGATTTTGTTGTAATTGCACAAATCTATACATATAATAAAATTTTAACTAAGTCAAATCTGTACATTAAATATATTTTGGAAAATCTTATTGAAATAGACATTATTATCGATACAGAGGCCGAATCTATAACTTTTAGAATTTTTGTTTGTCTGTCTGTCTGTCTGTTACCGCATCACGAGAAAACCACTGGACAGATTTTGATGAAATTTGGTATGATGATAGCTGGTTATCCGGGTCAACGTGTAGGATACTTTTTACCGCGGGAAAATATCTTATTTCTGAGAAAAAATACAAAAACTGCATTGTAAGAGCATACTAATAATAATGTAAAGCCTAAGAATTTGGTTTTTGGTCATCTGAACGTGGGCGGAGCCGCGGGCAATGCTAGTGTCAAAATAAAAACCGAGACATCTAGACATGCTAGGCATAGTTAGGGCTGAGTAAAGCGAGGACGGCTTATTAATTCAAAATATTGATATTGTTATATAATAGCGTTACAATATATACTTTAAAACCATACCTATATGTTTAAAAACACATCTGTGCACCAATACAAAAATTTACACTGTGCCAGAATCGAATCCACGATGTAGTAGATATGGGCTTATGTCAAAATGGACACCGATTTAAATAGTACTAATATCTTTCTAATCTGCTACATAATAAGCGGTAGGCACGCGGTAGGCCATTCTCTCGATACACACGATGGCCCTATTACAAATGGTCACGTTGTGAAACGCCTAACATTTCAGTCGTGATTCGATACGATAGCATCCGATAAACATCGATGAAGAGAAATTATTGTTGCTATTGCTAACGATTCATTTACTCGATGTAACTATTGACCAGTCGGTTTCGTAGCAATAAGTATGTAGTTACCAGTTCGATTTCCGTACGTCCAACGCGCGACACAAATGATCATAATGAATCCTAATAGCAATAGAAAGCTAAATCATTGCTTTTATGTGTAGATATAATCTGAAACTATACATAGGGTTTTTATAAATAAAATATAAAAACCCTATGTATAGATTCAGATTATGTTCTTTCAGATTATGGGTTATAACTATGAATGCGAAAGGTTGTATGTGTGTTTGTTTGTTACTCCTTCACTCTGAAGCAGCTAGACAATTTTTGATGAAATTTAGTACACAAATAGACCTTGAGTATAGAGATATATAGGCTACTGCTAAGCCCGAGCCGAAAAAAAACTCGAAGCGAAGGTAAGTCGTTAGTTTTTAATAATTTATACGTAAATGCAAGTAGCATTTTTAAATATTTTATTCATGTTTAAAATACTGAAAAAAGCGTTTTTTTTTAAACAAACAGAAAAGTTTACTTCAACAACTATACAACGACACTTACGTTTTTGTATAACAAAAAAAGCTTTCGTAAAGTTTGGAATCCACCCAACAATGCCGAGGGTTTCAAGTATTTTACCTGCACGGCAGCACTATAACAAAAGTTTCACGTATACGTTACAAGTTTAAAAGCCGTTTCGAGTAAACAATGTTTTTGGCTAGCATAAATATTTTCTGCTCTAAAAAATTAATAATATAAATAATTACAATATGTATAAAAAAGTGACACTGGCTCTAGAATATACAGTTTCTCCTTTAGGGTAAAGTCCACCTTAGCTAAGCCATTTAACATGCTGCTATGTTTTATTATTTAACTCTAGAAAAACAAAAACAAATCTATCCCACGGAAACTGTACTTTTTCCGGGATAAAAAGTAGCCTATGTGCTATTCCAGACTATAATATATCTCTGTGCCAAATATCATCAAGATCCGTTTAGCCGTTCTGGCGTGATTGAGTAACAAACATCCAAACATCCATCTAAATCTTTCATATTAATAATATTAGTAAGAAGTAAGGTATAAACGATATAGAAGTACATACATATATCTGTTAAAGATTTTTAAATCTAACGCAAAATAATTTTGCAATTATCTATACCTACATATAATAAAATTGTAACTAAGCCGAATTTGTACATTAAATATTTTTTGGAAAATTTTATTGAAATAAACATTATTATCGATACAGAGACCGAATCTATAGTCTGTTACCGCATCACAGAAAAACCACCAGAGGGATTTTAATGAAATTTGGTATGGTGATAGCTGGTTATCCGGGTCAACATATAGGATACTTTTTACCGCAGAAAAATACTCATTTCTAAAAAAAATACAAAAACTGCAATGTAAAAGTATACTAATAAGATAAGAGTATACTAAAATAAGTATGAGTATACTAATATGTAAAACCTAATATTTGGTTTTTAGTCATCTGAAAGCGGGCGGAGCCGCGGGCAATGCTAGTATTGGATAAACAGTGAGTATTTCACTTTATAACTTAGGTACACCGACTTCATATTATCTTATAGAATTAAATTGTCGTTTTTATAAATCTTACTGTATTTGGAAAATAGAACAATTGCAATTTTCTTATATGTATAAAAAATAAAAATACTTTTAGCTTAAAATAGACATTGAAATAACACAGCTTTATAGTATATGTTAAGGTTGGATCTCTTATTGTTTTAATTACATCTGCATATTTATCGCACTAATATTTAAAATATAAAAAACTAGTATGTATATGTGTGTTTGTTACTTTTTTACAGCACATAACCCCTTAACGGATATGAAAGTTTTTTGTTATCCTAGTTTAAGACAAATGCTATATTTTAAGACTTACCATGCGAGCAAAAGCCGCGGGCAACAATTAGAATGTTAATATGTAAGTTTGTTAATAAAAATAATGTTTATTTATCAACAGATCCTCGTGTCAAAGACTGGTTGTTAATGACTTCGCCATGGCCTATCATAGCCATCATTGTTTCCTATATAGCGATAATAAAGCTTATCTTACCGGCATACATGCAGCACAGGAAACCTTACGATCTTAAAACCGTGATCAAATGGTATAACATACTGCTGATTGTATCAAATGCTGTACTTACTTGGGGGGTAAGTGAAATTAATTATCTATATATATAAAAACCAATAGCTGTTTGTTAGTCTCGCTAAAACTCAAAAACGGCTGAACCGATTTGAATATTTTTTTTTTGTTGGGGGTGTGTCAGGTGATTTAAAAATAAAAAAAAATTGAAAAATCCAAAAAAAATAATTCGAAAAGTTTAGAGATGTTTATTTTGTATGGGAATCACTAACCGCTAAAACGTACCTAGCGAAGAACCCGAGCAAAGCGAGGGTGAGTCACTAGTATTATCTAGAATGCATACATGCTAGAATCTTTAAATTTGGCTGGTAAATTCTTCATAGACAGTAAGGAGTATCGGTAATTCAACCTCTAAAGTGGTAAAAAGTTTGTATGAATATTCGTCATTTTCAACCTGCGCGGGCTTACGTTAGACATCATTATTTTTAAAATCAACAACAAAATAAGATGTTAAGCAAAATAATATCTCTAAATTCCAATTTAAGGTTTGATTTATAGTGTCGTATAGTTCCCACTAACAAGACATGATCGAAGATCGAATTAGCATTTGTACTCAACTGTACTAAGTAGTACTAAGTTAATTAATGAAAAAATATTCATATATCTAAGAGCTAAACTAAAATAAACATTACTTTCCCATACTTTTGGACGGTATACGTTTATTGTTATATGGCGATTAAAATGACTGGTCTCTTCTCGCTCAGAACGTGATTTTATGTCATTTTTGTATCAATATAAACAGTACCAAATATAATTCAAAAAAAATTGTTTATTTAGAATTGAATGCAACAATAAAAAGTAAATCCCGTTGCTTGTAGATAAATAAAACAGCGTCAATGATTTCCAATTCTGAGTCAAGTTTTTAATTACAGTTTGTAATTTCCTTTGAACTCTTTATGATAAAATCTTGAAATTGTAAAAAAAAAATGCATTTGAACGACAACTTATTTATATAATTTGTTACTTTAAATTTGAAGCCTAATAGACAGGACCGGCCTTAGCCATCTGGGCGCCCCGGGCGAGTGATGCCTTTGGCGCCCTTTTAGGTATACTTATTTCATTACAATTAAAAAAAAACGTTTATGTAGAATTATTTAGTGAGAGATAGGATAAAACGCTGAGTCTAGTTTTCCTTTAGATCGATAAAAATAAGTATTCAAATTAAATGGTTCAGTGAAGCTTGCGCGCGCGGCGCCCTGTATAACCTGGCGCCCCGGGCAGCCGCCCCGGTCGCTGTCCAAATAATTATAATTATATTATATTCCGTTAAGTTTCTTGCCGGATCATATTGACCTTCGAGCCGTTGGTACCTCTTTCATTGTACACATTGACGATTCTAAATGTACATGTAAAAACAGTAGTTTCGAAAAATATATATGTATATTTTGATTGTGACAAATCACGTTAGTTTTATTGTACCATAAGAAAAATACATAAAACAATACAAACACAAAGAAACGACGCACGGCAGGCGGCTTTATCGCTAGAACCGATCTCTTCCAAGCAACCTTGATGTGGAGGAGTAAATGTATGGTTTTGTTATGTGGTTCTCCTTTAAGTAAACGTACTTACATATAAATGAATATATATAGTTACATACACAGACACACATACATATCTAGATACATACATAGACACACAGAAAAATGAATTAAAAAAAATATGATTTTTATTATAAAAGAAATAAATAACATTACACTAATGTAAGCGGAGAGAAAAATAAAAAAAAAAGTTCAAGCGATAAGAAAATTGACAATAAAGTAAAAAATAGTTTGTTAAGGAAAAATGCATAAAATTTGTATCAAAAAGTTTGCTATATTTAATCTTTTATAACTGTGAATTATTGCCTATTTATAATTTGTATTACAAACATGTTAATTATCGAATGTGATAAAAATTTATGCTCCAATAAAATTCCGGCTAAGCTCATAAAAACAGTGTAGCTGGCAAACGTTCTGGAGAGAACTTCATATGGGCAAATGGGGTAAATGTAACTATTATTATAAACAAGCAGACAATTGCAATTAAGTCGATGTTTCATTTATAGATAGGTCGTGATTGACCAAGTGAATTATCAACGTCGAAGCCAATTTATTGGACCTAAAGGGTCGACCTAAAGGGTCGGAACATTTCTCAGCCATTTTGTGTTATCCCTTGATAACACAAAATGGCTGAGAAATGTTATCTGACACTCTGTGATACAAAATAAGCACATATTATAACGTTTTCAAAAATTCGAGGCATTAATGTCACAAAATCGGTAAGGAAAAAAAAATAATTTTTGGCAGTGTTGAGTTTTAAAGTGAGCGAAGCCAGAGCAGGTCACATGTACATAATATACATATCGGTACAATATTTACGTGCGTGAGTATATTGAATGTTACTTCAGACCAGGATAGCTGGTTTGTATGAATCATACAAAGCTATTTGTACAGCCAATACTTATAAAAAATAAATAATTTATTAACTAGCAGAACCCGCGGCTTCGCTCGCTCTGAAACTACAAAAAAATCTTTAAAAAGGTAGTTTCATACAAACTTTCAACAACTATTTTACCCCCTTATAGGCTGAATTTCGATAAAAACTAAAACTTAATTATACAAAAGCAGGCATAATTTCTTTTCGATTTTATTACCGTAAAGATATTTTTATACGCAGATCATGACTTCCGGCTGGACTACCACCTATCACTTTGGCTGCATGTTACCGGATTACTCTATGAAGCCAGAACCTCTACGAATGCTTCGATTTTTGTGGTGGACGATAATATTGAAAATGTTAGAACTGGTCGAGACAGTTTTTTTTCTGCTGAGAAAAAAGGAAAATCAGGCATCGTTTTTACACGTCTACCATCACACGAGTACGTTAGTGATAATTTGGTCTGCTGTAAAGTATGTTGGAGGTATGTTTCATATTATTAATTAGCTTTTGCTTGCATATGTCCATGCATATCTATTTATTATAAAACTAGAATTGCCCGCGGCCCCGCCCGCGTTAAGATAACCAAAAACCAAATTCTCGAGTTTTACAAATCAGTATACTCTTACATTGAAGTTTTTGTATTTTTTCTCAGAAATGAGATATTTTCCCGCGGTAAAAAGTATCCTATATGTTGACCCGGATAACCAGCTACCTTCATACCGAATTTCATGAAAATCCCTACAGTGGTTTTTCTGTGATGCGGTAACAGACAGACAGACAGACAGACAAAAATTCTAAAAACTATAGATTCGGCCTCTGTATTGATAATAATGTCTATTGCAATAAGATTTTCCAAAAAATATTTAATGTACAGATTCGGCTTATTTAGAATTTTATTATAAATGTACCTATCTATATATAGGCTAAGTCTACCGTTGGCTATAGTTAGATTAAAATTGGTTTACTAGTTTCGGAGATTAGCAGTTAAGAACAAAGCAACAGATAATGATTTATTTAATGTGCCTTTAAAGTCGTGCACTTATATGACATTGAATAGCCGTGAAGCCTTACGGCGGGCGGCTTAAACTCCGGATAGAGGAGATCTGTGGCGAATTCTGAGAGAAGCCTACATTCTGTTATGAACACATATGGATTATAGACTATTGATTTTGGATTATAGACTATAATTTATAAAAATTTAGCGAAAATAATCTATCGTTATATTACAGAGGCCGAATCTATAGTTTTTAGAATTTTTGTCTGTCTGTCTGTTACCGCATCACGACAAAACCACGGGAGGGATTTTGATGAAATTTGGTATGATGATAGCTGGTTATCCGGGTCAACATATAGGATACTTTTTACCGCGGGAAAATATCTAATTTCTGAGAAAAAATACAAAAATTGCAATGTAAGAGTATACTAATATGTAAAACCTAAGAATTTGGTTTTTGGTCATCTAAACGCGAGCGGAGCCGCGGGCAATGCTAGTATTATATAAATGTAAAGGATATAATATATGTATAGGCATAGGGGCATGTGTTACATCATTTAAAAAAATAAATGTTGAACGAATTGGCTGCAAGCTTTATCTACGTAGAATTAAAAACGTCAGATTTGAAGGCTTTATGCGTTTAGACTTGTTGTTTATTTAAGATTCGCGTGCGGCGCCAGCTTTATTCTGCTTTTAGGAACATTTTCAATGCCGATTTAGACAAATGAAGATAACGTCATTTTAAACGCGATTTTAACCCCTAACTTTGGAATATTACGTTCAATTTTATTAAAACATATCAAAGTAAAATATTTGGATGTTTTTGCGGTCATAACATTAACAAAACATTTTTTCTAAAATTAATATAAAAAAATAAATAAAAAACGACAGGAAATTTAATTTAAAAGAGCCGTTCTGAAGATATCGAATAAAACGCGTTTTTCGCGACAGTGGCGCCAGCTCCTCCAGGGCGACCCCTCAAACTTGGCTTTAGGTTTAGAAAATGCCTCTTTATCGAATGGCATTATCGCGGAAATTGCTATATTTTATGTAGACTGATTCACTATATTGACTGGACCTATTAACGAAAGGTTTGAACGATAAAAAAGTAACAAACCCTGCATCCGAACATTAACGGGTACAAAATACAAACAGACACACAGATAAAATATATTTAAGTACGAGTATTGTCTGAATTTTAGTATTGTAAAAATAACCACATAAGCTCAATATGGGAAGGCTATTTAAAACATTTAAGTGTATTTTACAAGTATAGAATAAGTATATATTGCTGGATAAAAAAATATATCCATTGAATTCTCAGAGAAAGGATCAACGTTATTATCGACAAGTAGGATTTCTGTCATTCACATACATTTGAATATGTTCAGTATAATTCTATTCCCACACCATCCCTCCTGTTAAACTCAGACAAAAATAGCTCGTTCAGTGTAAAGAACTAGATCTGTTGTTAAAAATGGAAATTGGAGTTATTTTGAATGTTTGAATATTTAATGTTTGAATAATAGAAATAATATTTATTATTTGATATTTATTCTGCTATTGGCTTTGCAAGAGTATATCCTTATAAATGACACAAGTTAGATTAATTAATCTTTATTTTTGGATGGTTTTAACACAACAACTTTTACAAAACCTGTATATTAAAAATATAGAAATCATAATAAAAAAATATCTACTTTTTTAAGCAGATATTCATTATATTATGTGTGTCTTATAAATGTGTATACAGAATAATAAATCGGTAATATTTTAACCATCCATAATATAAAAAAAGGGAACAAATGAACGTAAAAATATAAATAACATTATTACAGTACAATCTAGTTACCTAGTATATACATCAACAACAGGGCGTTCTATATGGAGACTGGTAAAGTCTAACGAGCGAACTGGTGAGATACATTCACATTTCACAACACCGCAAACCAAAACGAGCTGAAATAGGTTAAAAGTCTAGTAACCTAAGTTTCATTGCATAAACTCACGTAAGAAGACGAAATCACCTCATATTACTAGTAAAAATCCATGACTTCGTGCGCCGTTAACAAAATGAAGGTCCTGAATTAAGAGCAATTTTAACAAAAATAAAATAAAAAAACAAAAATAAAAAATCGCTGATTTATTGCAGTTTTTTGAACTTCCTGTCAAAGCGGCAATTGCTAAGTTACACAGAAATCTGTTCACTGGTTTTGACCCTGAAAAGGTACCGAAAGGGCACATTGAAGTGAGTCCAGTTTTAACATATTTGCAGTATGGAGACGATCGTTATATCAATAAAAAAATCTCATCGGATTATTTCGCGGATTTATTTTGATTTTCGGTTCCCGACGTTTCGAATTCTTTATAGCAATCATGGTCACGGGAGAGTCTCCAATGACAATTTAAAAAGTAAAATATTCATGTTGATCTAAGCAAGTACAAGTATTAAAAAAAGATTTGTACATATGTATTAAATAAAATGAAGTCAAGTCACACTTATGTATATAATTTTGTGCTTAGATAATTAAGTAACGTTTAGTATGACAACACATTTACTGTGATTTGATCTATAAATATCTTCAAAGTGCCATCTTGTTTTTCATTCATTATTGAATTACATTTCAATCGACGATGTGAACGTAAAGCTCTCGCTTAGGTGGGTGGAAAATGGTAAATTACGAGTGGAGCGTTACTGTAGTTCTCCTAAAAAGTGGGCATATAAACTTATATAATATTAAATGAGCAATTCTTGATTATTTATGTATATAAAAAAAAATTCGTGTATCTCGGAAACGGCTTTAACAATTTGGATCAAATTCTGTATTTAGACTTTTGCTTTTTAATTCCTCCATGACCGCGGACACGCCAGCGTTACAGTAAATAATAGTATTCTTAGAAATTTACCTGGAGGTGTTAAGTTTATCTAGTATGTATATATATATATATATATATATATATATATATATATATATATATATGTTTTTTCTGAAACAAGGCAATCTTTATGTTTTCCAAAAAAAAATACATTATTTAAAAATACATAATTATAAAAAATATATAAAAATACATAATTTTACAAAAAGAAAAAAAACCTGGGCGAAACTCGGTCCGGTCGTCCAGGCGAATTTAATAAATCTTAATGAGGTTCAAAGGTTTCTTCATCCATTTTTTAAAAATAAATGCTCAACTATTCCTCCCGATATATACTTAATGTATGTATGTATGTAGGTATATTACATTACAATTTACGAAGTCCACTTTTGGTATTTAAAATAGGTTATTTGCTAAACTTTTACATTTGAATTGAATGTCTTAGTGAGCAAAATACTTATGACCATTTTAGAATTTCTTAAATAGAATTTCTGAAAAATACCTACACGATGACACCTACCTATTGTTTTCTTTTTTTTAACTAATCAGTGAATAACAGCTAATAATTTGTAATCAATTCTTATTATTTTCAATCGACTTCAAATAATACGACAAAGCTTTCTTAGATTTACGCGAATATGCGCATCATAAATGAATATTTTGATTTTTGGTTCCAGACGTCTCGAACGCTTTATTCATGGTCTCGGGAGAGAATAAGGTTTTAGACGTCCCAAAAAATTTTTTTATTATATTACGGTACCCACAAAGTTACACAATTTCTAAGAAAATACGAAAAAAAAAAATATAACATAAGACTTACTAATAAATCGACATTGGCGAAGTAATCTGTGCTCAACTGGGACGCTTTGAAGCCACAAGAAAAGAACAAGAAAATTGAATTGAATTGTACTTATAGGTCGATACAAATCTTTACCATATTTGTCTAAAAACAATTTTCGGTTTAAGGTACTATCGATATATTGGTTTTATCTCTTGCTTTGGTCTCAACCAGAATGTAGAAAAATAAATAATAATCATTTTGTTAATTGTGGGTAGGCTGTCTGTAACAACTATACCTTCGAGACATCTAACACCTCAGTCTCTCCCGTGAAACGTCGGGAACCAAAAATCAAAATAAATCCGCGAAATAATCTGAAAAGATAGTTTTATTTAAAATGTCAAATATTCACGTAAATCTAAGAAAGTATTAAGAAAGTAATAAATAAAAAACCAAAGAAGGACTGGTTAATTTTCAAATGCGCCGTGTAATACGATATGAGTCAGTGTTGAATGTCGGGGTGTGGATCGTGGGATATAAAAGCGTCAGAACCGCGTTTACAAGTTATCTACACAAAACAATACGAACGAGCTTTTTCATGCATATAATAATTATTGTAATATGTTTCTTTCTTACTAATATGATATTTTGCGCTTTTAAATAAAGACATGAGTTCAAACAGTAAAGTAATAAAAATGAATCGTCGTCGTGTTATATTTATTATTAGTTTCCCGCCCAAATAAGAACGTATAGTTCTCGGGGTGATATTTAAAAAAAATGATTTTTTTTATATTTTCTTATATCTATAAACATTTTCATCTCTTGATAGTCAATCCGCATCTCTACAACACGATACAGAGTCAAATAGACAAGCTGCCACTGCGCTTCATAGACAAAACATCCTTAGATTGACGCGAATATTTGACATTATAAATGAACATTTTGATTTTTGGTTCCCGACCGTCTCGAACGCTTTATTCATGGTCTCGGGAGAGAATAAGCTTTTAGACGTCCCAAAAGTTATTATAAAGTTCTCACAGACGGTCTCTACCCACAAAGTTATACAATTTCTAAGAAAATACAAAAAAAATCTATATAACTTATGACTTACTTATAAATCGACATTGGCTAAGTAATCTGTGCTAAACTGGAACGCTTTGAAGCCATTAATAAGAAAATTGAATTGAATTGTACTTATAGGTCGATCCGAAAAGATAATTTTATTTAAAATAGACATTTTTAACGACTAATAATTGTGATAACGACCAAAATATCATCGAAGTAGTATTACATACCTATATAGATATACTCTTAGTTATGTAAAATGTAACTAACAGAGAACAGAGAGCAGAACAACAGCGAGTCGAGTTTCAATCAAGCATTTTGGATATAGAACGTCTCTATCCACCCCGAGTATATGCAAACATCAATATGAGTGATACGTAAGCACTTCTACTGATTTGATTCCTACATTTCAACAGCTCTATCAATGATGCCATGTTATCTAAATTGTAATGACAGAGCACACATCAAACAGATGTTTTAGTATATAATAACTTTGTTAGCTAAATCTTATAATAAAAATGTTATTGCGTTAGATAATATAATATCGTTCGGCAGTTTCTTTTATGTCTAATAAAAATTGGGTTTTAATGGTCATATTGTTCGTTCGTTCCGTTTTTCTATAGGTTTCGCATCATTACACAATATTTGCAGGTTGCAAAATATTGAATTAATATTAGGTAAACACCCTTAATGTATATTCTTAATAGAATATACTTCTTACTATAGTAGAATAGTTTATTCGTATTTAGTTGATTATTATATTAGCATAAATAATTTAGTTTTCCTAAAACTGAATAATATTTTCTAATATCACCTCCAGGTAAATTTCTAAGAAATTAATTAATATTCTAAGAAACCTATTTTTAACTGACACGCCGGCGTGCCCGCGGTCATGGAGGGATTAAAAAAGGCATGTAGGTATATCTGATAATTATCAAAAGCTCAAGATAAATCATTTTACATTTTTTTTTAATTTTGATTCCGAAAACGTACTCATGACACGGCGTCTGGTCTCTGGTGGATTATTTAATTAATATTTGTAAGTAGGTACTTGATTTGAGTCCGTGCTAGGTAAAATACTTAGAATAATTGCCATAACCTATGGATTTACAACGTGGGGTACCTACTTCGAATTCCGATATTTTTTTCTATAACAGTAATAATAAATTTAAAATAAAAATCGTAATCAAAGATGCGATAATAAGAAAGCCGATATGAATCGCGTACAGAATTAAAAAAAAATATGTGTAAGACATTGACACACCCTTTTTTTATTAATGTTGGGAAATGCATACCCGTAGACATACAGGTGGCTATGTGAGACTCACCGGCTAGAAAAGCCAGTACTACCCACTAAAACCCAACAAAACCTCCCCCGTTTTAATGTCGTAGGATCGCAACATTGACCGACTCTGACTTATGGCTAACGCAAATATAACGGATGGGCATCAGGCATTTGTTTGTTATATGTTCACCATTATTAAATTTTAATACGTTTAATTCTAATTGACATGTGTGAAATAAGCTAAAAATTATATACATATTAAACATACCGTCATAGTAAAAAATTAAAAAACTTTTTATTCAAGGTAATATGAAAGCTAACAGTAATAAAAGTATGAGAATATTGTAAATAATTTATTACTGCCTGGTTCTGAAAAAGCATAGTTTCACGCCATTGCATTGCAAGCCTTTATACTACTCCACTTCGCACGCAAAGTAATTCCTAGGTATTTATTACGTTGGTGGTTTTTTTTAAACATTTACATATAATTTATTTATTATTTATTATAAAGGCTTACTAACTAAATTTACATAAAAACATTTATTTAACATTATAATTTTACCTATTTTTTATATAAATTTAATTTAAAAGTATGCACAGCTTTTTATAGAATTATTCCATTAAAATTTTATAGTTAAGAGTATATAAGGAGCCATTTCAGTTGTACATTAAACAAAAGAAGAAAAAAAAACTAATCTAAATATTTAAATACACTTTCTTTTTAAATAAATTTAAACTATCAGAAAAAATGTCTATATCACATTGCTGAAATATAAAATTATATAATTTAAAGCTTCGTAAGAGTGGTGTATTAGAACCGTATCTATTTTTTCGTTGTGGGATATGTAGTGGTTTATAGTTAATATAATTTAATGAAAATAATAATGTTACACTTACAAAGTGTTAATCTATACCTTCATATAATAATAAAAACTTTTTAACAAAAAAATAAAAACCGACTTCAAACAAAAGCACTAAAAGGTAAAAAATAACTGATTGGTAGTTTTCATTTACTATACATACCTAATCAAATATTTTCGAAGTCGGTGTGCTTTGCTTTGTATGGGCTGGCACCGATTTCGAAAATATTTGATTAGGTATGTATTTAATAGGTAGGCTTTAATTACTTAGCCAAAGCACACCGACTTCGAAAATATTTGATTAGGTATGTATAGTAAATGAAAACTACCAATCAGTTATTTTTTACTTTTTAGTGCTTTTGTTTGAAGTCGGTTTTTATTTTTTTGTTAAAAAGTTTTTATTTTTCCCTTTTTAGTGTAGACAGTAGTAGAAAAGTAAGGATTCTAACGTGTTAGGCTTGTCAAATCAAACAAAATAAGCCCAAACTCAAAGTATCTACTATTAGCCGTTGAAGAGTTCCACCTATCCACCTTCTGGCCTTGGCATCAGATCAGGTCAACAACACCGAACCACTGTACTATCAACGGAAATAGAAATACTTGCAAAGTTTCAAGTCAATATGACAATTAGAAGTAGGTTAAATTCATCATTAGTTGTTTTTCCACCCTTAGGGGTGGTATTTTTTTTTTGAAATTTAAATGGGACCAATCTGGAAGTATACCCTTTCAAACGACACAAAAATTGTCCAAATCGGTTAATAAATGACGGAGTTCTGAGGTAACAAACATAAAAAAAAAACATACAGTCGAATTGAGAACCTCCTCCTTTTTGAAGTCGGTTGAAAATGTAACTGATCGCTGTCTGTACATTGGGAGATACATATTTGAGAAAAACTGTTATTGGGAATCTTTATTAACGCAATGGAACCCAAAACAATGATTTTTCGAAATTTTGTCTGTTTGTCGGTTTGTCTGTGCATTTGTGGGGCGCTAATCCCTGAAACGGCTTAACCAATTTGGATGTGATTTTCACTAATGTATTCTTGTAAGCTTCACTTAACATTTGGTATTTGTTTTATTTCAATCGGTTCTTAAATAAAACTACAGGTATATATAACTTTTAAAGTGTTTAAATACAAAAAAGATAGTAAATAAATATACATAAAATTTGCATAAAAGTAAACGTTTTATTTCTTTTATAATTGCAACAAATAAAATTTATTCGTTGTACAAAGTACAGCATAAATAGACTTTGCATTATGTTAACTAATACCTACTACCCTTAACACTATGTTATTTGTGACTGTTAATTGCGAGCGAACTACGCCAGTCTCAGAAACTGATGCAAACTGCATTTAAAAGATATTTACAACAATAGTTATACTTACTAACAAACCTATGAATAATAATTAATTGATTAATAATTAAAAATATTACATTTCTATTCCTTTATTTTAATAAGTCTATGGTTCAAGCTGCGCAAAATAAAAGATGTCTAAATCTGACCAATCAGTGACTGTTTCACAATTTAACGTCTTTATTTATTCACAATATCACTGAATGTGCTTAGGAAAATTATAATATACCTAAAAATGTCCCGCGATATTAAAGAAAAGGAGATAATTGACAATACCCCGGGTAATTACAATATCATTAGTGAAGTTATTATTTCACGGTTTTTTACAATTTCCCTGTGAATGTACATAATAACCTAAATAAATGTTAGATGGGCCTTAGGTACCGGCGAATAAATAATTCGACCGAGGGGATATATGATACCTATAGGCTATGAAAAGCTCTCTGCGATGTTATAGGGTTGGGTTTATAGGGCGTTAAAGTTAAAGTCGTCTTTGCAAAACGAATTTTACATTGTTAAGTTTTCAATAGCTTTGATGTCTCAGTCGTCTATATGACAGACATATTTTTAAATTTATAATCTGAATATCTAATAATATAATCGTGAGGAAACCTGCATGTCTGAGAGAACCTGGCAAGTTTTTAAAAGACATGTGAAGTCCGTCAACCCGCACTTGGCCAGCGTGGTGGACTATGGCCTGATCCCCCTCGTACTGAAGGGATGCCCGTGCCCTGCAGTGGGACATTAAAAAGGGCTGAATACAACCTGAATAAATTTAAATGCCTTTTCTGTTATAATTAGATATTGACGTAGAGATGATATATAGTACTATGTACATACATAACTTATTCGGACATTTGACATTTCCAAAATAACCAATAATGACTGTTCTGTTTTTACAAAACAAAGTACGGTCTTTTAAAAAAGTAAGCGATTGACAAGACAACATTTCTTTTAATAAATCTACTCTCATATGTAACAAATCTAATAAAGGCAGTGGATGATAACAAACAAGTAGATGTAATATATAGTGATTTTTCTAAAGCTTTTGACAAGGTTGACCATAATATACTTTTGGAAAAACTTAAGAGCTTCGGTATTACGGGCTTATTTTTATCGTGGTGTAGGTCTTATCTTCATAATAGGAAAGGATGTGTAGTGATTGACGGAAGCCACTCAGAATCTTTTAGTGCTACATCCGGGGTCCCTCAAGGATCAAACTTGGGTCCATTATTTTTCATTCTATTTGTAAATGACCTGGCTGACTTATTTACTTCTTCGAATGCGTACATGTTTGCTGACGATCTTAAAATAGTAAAGGTTATTAAAAATGAATCGGATATGATTTCGCTACAAGAGGACATTAATAGTTTGATTAGTTGGTGTAAATATAATCGTATGTTTATGAATTCTTCCAAATGTATCCACGTTACTTTTACTAGAAAGAAAAAACCAATACTTACTTCTTATTATATTTCTGATCAAGTGATAAAAAGTTGTAATACAGTTCGTGATTTGGGAATATATTTTGACAGCCAATTACGATTTGATAAACATATAGATTCAATCGTAACTATGGCATTTAAATCACTCGGTTTTGTCCTCCGTCAGTCCAGGGAATTTAAAAATTACTTTACCATAATAAAATTATTTAACTGTTTTGTAAGAAGTAAATTGGAATATTGTTGCCAGGTATGGAATCCCTCGTATAAAGTGCATATAGACAGGATTGAAAGAGTTCAAAAGCGGTTTATTAGACATTTAGCATTTCGTTACAAGATCCCACAAGAATTTGAAACATACTACAAAAAACTTAAATATTTTGGAATGCAATCGCTGTATGCTCGTAGATCTATACTAGACCAAAAATTTTTACATAAATTATTTAATAACGGTATTGACAGTCCGCATTTATTACATGAGCTATGTATAAATGTACCTCACGCGCCGCCTAGGCACCAACGTGCATATTTTACATATGGTGCTTGTAAAACTAAATTAGGTAGAAACGCGCCGCTGGTTCGTATGTCGATAGCATATAACTTGTGTGAGGCCCATGACTCGGGCTTAGACATAGGGCATGATAGCCTGTCAGTGTTTACCAAAAAATGTGAGAATTGTTACAGTACGATATAATATTTGTAGTAAATTGTGTATTCTATTCTTAAGGTTCTTTTTTATTAGTATTATTGTTATTAAAAAAATTAAGTAAACTCTTTAATATAATGTAAAGTTTTAAGATATTTTTATAAAATATGAAGCATGTTGTGTTCTCCTATAATTGTGAGTGCATATAGGTTAAGTATTGTTAATGTATTAGTGTAAGTTTTTTGTGTACTAACGTTGGAGATCCTAATAAAATAAAATAAAAAATAAAATAAATAAATATTATAAAACTTTCTCAAAAAAGTGTATAGCAATCTATGAATCTTAGAGTACTCAAGCATATAAATTAAAGTTTACACGAGAGAAGCCATGAACAACCTCTTGTTCGTAATAAAACCTTAATATATTATTTCTGGGTAAGATTTTTTCATTAAGATGATAAACGTCATGAAAGGCCTCGCATTTATCTCGTGAAATAACTTTGGCCTCGTTATTTTTATTAGACCATTCATAATGTGACTTCGTTAAGTAACGATGTTAAAGCAACAGCTTTCCACGTTAACTGCTGTAGTAATTGAGTGTTAAAGCTTTTCATAAATAGATTAACATGATATAAGCCTTCGTAAGTTTTTTTTTATATTAAATTTAAAGTAAGTGTTAATTGAACCGTCCCGTCTACGATTCTTCTAATCCTTTCACCAAAGGTTGTTTGTAAGAGATTGCTCGTAGCAATAAGACCGCCTTTGCATGCCTCTTTGTTATTTTTTTTTTCTTTTCATCTTCTGTACTATTCTTTTGTGTGTGCAATAAAGTATTTATCTATCTATCTAACTAAAAACTTTAGCGATTAATGTCGTATTCATATCTGTTAAAATATGTACTGTATTAAATAATCCATATATACACAACATTATAAATGCAAAAGTAACTCTGTTTGTTTGTTACCTTTTCACGACTAAACGGCTGAACCGATTTAGATAAAAATTGGTATGGAGATAGTAGTTGGGAAGGACATGCGACAGTTTTTATCCCGGAAATCATCCCTTAAGGGGGTGAAAATGGGGGTGGAAGTTTGTATGGGACATCAACCATTTCTCAAGTAAGGGATATAAAACTCAACATACCTCATATATGTATATGCACATGGGACAAACCCAGGTGAGGTGAGGTTGAGTCGCTACTGATTTTATATATAATAATATACTATACATATAATAAAATTGTAACTAAGTCGAATCTGTACATTAAATATTTTTTGGAAAATCTAATTGAAATAGACATTATTATCGATACAGAGTCCGAATCTATAGTTTTTAGAATTTTTGTCTGTCTGTCTGTCTGTTACCGCATCACGAGAAAACCACTGGACAGATTTTGATAAAATTTGGTTTGATGACACCTGGTTATCCGGGTCAACATATAGGATACTTTTTACTGCGGGAAAATATCTCATTTCTGAGAAAAAATACAAAAAGTGCATTGTAAGAGTAGGTATACTTATATGTAAAACCTAAGAATTTGATTTTTGATCATCCAAACGCGGGCGGAGCCGCGGGCAATGCTACTTTTAAATATGTCTGATATCGTGATGCAATGATCATTGCCATCACAAAAAGTAAACATAATCAAATATTTATACCTAGCCTATGAGATTACCACTATGTGATTATGTAGATTTATGGGTCAATATATTTTAATAACTAAAAGTTTCGCACGACAATTCCAGAGTCTATCTTTTACCTGTTGAAACAAGACCTGGGTGCAGAATGCAGTGATGCAGATAGTGTGGTGTATGTCCTTAGTTCTAGCCATTTTCCATCACGGATGATATATGAGATTTTCTTAGTTACATCAAATGTCCTTTTTTAATTTATAATATTTTTTTAAGATACAAAAGATTATTATTCTTAGCCAATAGTTAGTTATGTCAATAGTTCTGTAAATGTGTAAGTAGTATGGATTCTTTGCATTCATGTTCTTTTACAGCATAAGTGACAGGTAAAATACTATTTTTATGTAATAGTTTATGGGATGTTCTATACAGTGGATAGGGACATAGATTATATAATAAACATACAGTTAGTATATAGCCAATAATTATCGAAGGAACCATGGTGTAGTTAAGGAGTAACTGAATCAAAAGGTTATTTGTAACAATATAAATTTAATTTCAGGAGGCATTACTTCTTTCCCGCCAATGTTAAATAGTGCAGTCCATGTGATAATGTATACCTATTACTTGTTATCTTCGGAGGGAAGCCCTGCAGTTAAGGCCAAACTTATTAAGTATAAAAAATGGCTTACTATTATGCAAATGGTAAGTAAAATTTATAAATATTGTGTGTGAAATACACAAACATAAATTATATAAAATAAATATGAAAGAGTAATTTATATTTATGCCTCAATTTTATACCATTTATTGATATATAATATAGGGGGAAGTTAGTGTAATGTAGGAAATTTTTGTATTCTAGAAAATGAGTTTTTTTAGTTTAAAATTAAATCATATCCTATTTCAATAGAGATGGGCATAATTTATAATAAAAAAGTTCCTTAAACAACTTGTAATGACTTAGATTAATTTTGAACCCCCGACGCAAAAAGAGTGGTGTTATAATTAATAATATAAATATCAAAATAAATTCAAATTTATTTCAACAATAATTGATTTCAACAAAATTGTAATCTAAACATAGAAGGTATCACCAAAATCTTGTGGACCATACCGAGTTAGAAATAGAAGGCAAGCAAAAATATTGCTATGAATTCGTTAAGAGTACCTTACGGTTACACATAAAAATGACCAATATATAAAATAAATAAAGTTTCAGAAATTAAGGATGTTTATAACATTTAAGAAAAGTATAAGTAGCAACAAGTTGATTTATAACATAACTTCTTTATTTATAATAAATTGAATGTTTTCAGGTCCAATTCACAATTTTGTTAGTATACTGTGCACAGGCATTTCTACCAAGCTGTCCCGCACCACTAGGAGTAGCTTACCTGTATTTTCCTAATGTTGTATTTGTGTATTATATGTTTTATAAATTCTTTAAGCAAAGTTATTGTAATTCTAAATACAAAAAATGATTATCAATGTCATCTTTTAGTTAACAATAATGAAATTAAAAATCATAATTTCAAATAATCTTAAATAATTAAAATTATGTACATATTGCAAAGGTGTTTCTTATTTTAATTTTTGTTACATTTATGATTGTTTTAACCTTTGTTTATATACCTAAAGTTCTCAATGTAGGCATCTAGCTATTTAGCTAACTTATTTTTATTATGAATAAGAATTACTTTATAATGAAAATTAATTGTATGTGATATGTTGTTTTTTTACAGTAGTGGGTGAAACCAACAATTTTGTTTTTATTTTCTATTGCCTACAAATTGCCTATGTAAACAAAGGGAATATGTAACCTCGACAAAATTTCAAATGTTACTTTGATTTTAAACTCCATATGTTTATTAAATTTATTTAAATTTTATTACTTCTAAAACGACTAAATCAGTTTTAAAAGTTGTAAAATCAACGTCACGTACCGTATAATACGACAGCAAGCCAGCATTCTCGTCCAACACGAACCACCGGTACTGCCACCCTTTCATCACATTTGTCCACTTACTTAAAGATCCCTCCATCATGATTACAGAACGTAAAAATAATTTAAAAACTCATGAAAATAAAGACAGCGAATTTTATACTGCGGCAGAAACTATCCACCATAAATAATCCATACGTTTGACACCTGCCAGCAGTGTTGCTAGCTACCAATTTATTAAAATTTATATTGCCAGTAAGCAAATATTATTGGTATAAAAAAATGATTTGAAATATATTATAATATATAAAAATAGATTATCCACCAATGTAAAATACTAATATATGTTTTTACTTTTATTTAAAAAAATATTTAAGGAAATTTATTATATTATTTTATTACATAGGTATGTAAAGTAAAAAAACAGTTACTTTTATAAGTCTTTATATATTACAACCTGATCATCACTTGCGCAATAATAATAATTAACGACTGAATACTCAACATTAGTTGTTTTTAATTTAGTAATACTAAAACTATACTATTTACAAAGTTAGTTGCCATAAGGCGTTTGTACGTCAATGTCTTCTGATTGCTCGGCCTCGTTTTGTTTTACTATACCCTGATGAAATTAATACTCCATTATTATCGTTATCCAGGCGGACTCCTGATAAATCGACGAATAATGGCACATTTTCAGATCCCTCCCCAACTGCATCTTTAGGTTCCTTGTTAAAATTTTCAGGGGTACCTTCTCCTTCAATAGCTAATTTTTCAAAATCTTTGCTTAATGAATTATTTTCTGCTGCTTCAACAAAGGCATTTGAAAGCTCACCATTTAGTTTATTTACTTTGCCAGATGTAATATCGTACATGAAGATTTCCCTTTCTCCAGAAAGTTCCTCGTCTCTGAAAAGAAATAATATAAATTATAAATAAATCATTTTATATGTTACAAAATAAATACTTTATAACTCGTTTAAAAATTTAATAATTTATAAAAGAGACAAATAAGTCACAGACTTAAAATATTTGATTAGATATATAAACCGATCGTTGTTACTTATTAGTGCAATGTAGATTTTTTCTGAAATATTTGTTACAATGGTTTCAAAAACTCATTAAAATCTTACATAATTAGCTTTATTTTAAAAAAAAAAAATAAAAAAAATATATTATGAAATAGTGAGGGCAAAAATTAAAAAATGAGTACCTAGTGTAAAATATTGATATAAATTATAATCAATTAGAAATCTGCCAAATATGTAAATTAATAATAATAATTTTAGGCATGTGTGAGTGTATAATGTCAATTTATTTCAGAAATTAAAGGCTATTGAATTTAATTTTAGTGTTAATGTAAGGGTTTGAAAATTCAACTTACTCAGTTACTAGAAGAATAACAGATTGTTCATCAGTAGCTGTTTTCTTTTCAACATCTAGCCATTTTTCGAAATTATCTTTCGTGGGTTTCCTTAATAAGTTATGAAAGCTGTCACCAGCTACAAATTTAATGCCTTTTAAATCATCAGCAGCCCTTTTTGTTCTTATATGCTCTCCACTTAAAGCCTCTGTTTGTACTGGAGCCAATACAACAACAGAAGATATTTTCTTTCCTTTCAGGATATCGGGTAACGGAAATTGATTACCACTTACTTTAAGAGGAAGATATCTATTATATTTTTTATCATTTAAAGCAACAGGATCTACCTGAGTAGCATCTTTTTTAACGTAATCATTTGCAAGTTGTTGACCTTCTGGTGTTTTAGGATCAAAATGAACAACTTTCATTTCAACACCTTGACTAGAAGGAGGAGCTACGTAACTCGGTACATTTTCAGATGCCGCAATATCTTGATCATCCTCATTGAAATTGTCATCGATTCTAGATTCAATGCTGTCACCATTGGGCTTTACAACAATAGGTCTATGCTCACTAGATGCTAGTTGTTGACCTCCCCCGGCACTAAAAAAGTTTGCTAATTGATCTGGAGGTAGAGATTCGAGAGGCGTATCACCTACTTTATCATAATCCAAAATACTTATATCAGCATTGTCTAAAATACCCGAAGAAAGTAATTGCTGTCTTAGGTCATCTGGAACCTCATCGGGTAATTCAATGGCCGGTTTTTTCTTTTCTTCTTTCTGCGGTGCTGATGTACTGCTTACGATATTAGCTGTAGAAGACACATAGTTTTGAGTACTTGGTTTAATTTCGACAGTCCTAGAAGTAGACTGGTAATAAGGTGAAGATGCTGTGCTGGTAACATAGTTGGTTTGGGGTTTTGATCTTTCTTGTACATATTGAGGATTAGGGGAACTAGGTTGGGATTGTTGCTGATATTGATTCAAATGTTGTTCATACTGAGACTTCTGCTGTTGCTCTTGCTGTTGTTGCTGTTGATGCTGATGTTGAGCATATTGTAGTTGAACTTGTAAACGTTGTATTTCTTCTTGCTGTTTTTTAACGTTCTGTGCTAGTTGCTCTCTGACCTGTTCCTGTTCTGCATCAAAATACTGTTGTTGCTGTAGCTGCTGCTGTTGATGCTGCTGTTGTTGTTGCTGTTGTCGTTGTTGTTGTTGCTGTTGTTGTTGTTGATGTTGCTGTTGTTGTTGATGTTGCTGTTGTTGTTGAAGTTGCTGATGCTGTTGCTGCTGTTGTTGTTGTTGTTGTTGTTGTTGATGCTGATGTTGTTGCTGTTGTTGTTGATGATGTTGAAGCTGTTGTTCAGAATGACTGGTAGGAGGTGTTGATTGACTTAAAGAATTAAATCCATTTAAATTTGATTGACCATTTGGTCTATTGACGATTATGTGTTGTTCATATTTAGAAATAGCTGGAACTAATTCTCCACCATTCGGCACGAATTGGTTAATATTTTGTTGATGCTCAGAATTAGAAATAGATTGGTAATTGTTTTGTTGATTTTGAGGTCTTTCTGACGGCCCAATCTGTTGTTGGAAATTGACTTGATTTGGAATTGAGGAAGGCTGAGGATGGAAATTGAGTAATGGAGATGAAGACGGATGTGGAAGGAATTGGTTATTAGGGATTGGAGATGGTGAAGGAGAAGGTGATGGTGAAATTATACCTGAAAATGAGTTTTGTAGGTGGCTATGTTCTTGAGTACTTATTTGAACTGATGGTCTTGGACCTTGATGAAAACTGACATGTTGTTGAGGTGACGAAGGTTGGCGCTGGAAGGGAGTACGATTATCTTCGATATAGGGAGGTGATGGCTTCAAATTAAAGAATGGTGATCTAGTAGGTGTGTTGGTAATTGTTTGCTTATTTTTATTTCCGTCGAATAGTTGTGGAGGTCTTTGCTGCGGTAATTGTTGATTGAAAGGAATGATTTGTTGGGGTCGATTTTGATGTTCAGGAAAATGTACAGGAGTAGGGCTTGGACCCGGCTTAGGACCGATATTAAAGTTTTGTCTAGTTGGCAACAATGGTACTTTTGGGGAATCAACTTGATCGGTTTGTATGGTGTGATAATTTTCTTGTAAGTATTTAGCTTCATCAAAGTAGTTTTGTGGTTGATGGAAAGGTCTTTGAGGGCCTGAATGAAAGCTAGATCTTGGCGGAAAGTGCTGCCTCGTGCCGAAAACTGGTGCATTATTTGGCCGCAAATGGAATGGAGGATTATTTGGTCTAGAAAATGCAGCGATACTTGGGCCAATAGGACCTGGAAGTGTAGGAGCGACATTGCCAAAGTTGTTACTAGGACCTGGAGAAACATTTGAAAATGTGGGACGAGGATTTAAGGATGGAGATGGGCCAAAATTATTTTGATGAGGTTGAGGTCTAAAAGGAACAAGTGTTGGACCTTGTCTTGGTAATTGCGGTTCATGGCTAAGGAACGGTTGCTGAAATTGAATACGGTTTTGTGCCTGTTGTCCTTGTTGGAAAGCATGTTGGTTTGATTGGCTTGAGTGTTTTATTTCATGCTCATTATAATGCGGTCTAGGAGACGCAGATCGCTCTAAAGGTTGTTGATTAGGTAAAGCAATTGCTGGTCTCGGCGCTGTCTCTTCACGATCTTCACCTTGAGGACTTTCCTCTCGTCTGTTGCTATAATGATGATGGTCATTTCCAAAAGTCACTTTAACGTTGCTATTGGTGTGATAAATTTCTGATTCAGGTTTAATAATTGCTCTTAAAGTAGTGGTTTGTACTGGTACGTATAGTGATTCAGGTGTCACTGTGACATAATCTTCATGATGATCATCTTCATCATTGGATGGAGGCGTAATTGCTGGTATGGGTTTTTCGTAAATTACTTTATCCTTAGAGTGAGGATCTTTACTATATTTTACGTAAAACACTTGAACTGGTTCCTTTTTCTTTTTTTGAATGGGAGGAGGTGGGGGAGCAGGCAGTGACTCATTAGATTCTTTAATAATAATTTCTATAATAGGCTCTGGAGCGTCATAATAGAGAGGGTGTGCTTCTTCGCTATAGAGGGGAGCTGTGGGTAGAGCACCATACGGAGGCCCGAATGAACTTTCAGGACCATCTTGAATGCTAAGAATTTTTGGTTGGGCATATATTTCATTTTTGTTTACAATTGTTTCTTCTACGTTTTCATGATTTGAACCGTATAGTGGATCTTTCTGAGAGTACTGCACAACTGGTTCCATCTGAACAGCGTATGGCGGCAATTTTCCTCCTCGTGGAGCAACATTAGAAATCCGCCTTGTGTTTGTCAAAGACCGAAAATGTTCTACTCTTGAATGCGGAAGAACTAAGGAGTATTGTAAATTCTGAGGGGTTCTTAAATTTTCTAATTGTCGTTTCGGTTTCGTTTTCGCTGTCGAGTTTTTGGCGCATGTTATGCTGAGCACAGCAAAGGCTGTGACCTGAAACAAAGAAATAATGGATTTAAGTTTTACTACAAAATAACTTTTTTTAAACTAATTGCTACAAAATACTTTTTTAGATTTATGCGAATACTAAATCAAACTAACTATGAAAAATACAAAAATGGCATAAATCAATTCTTTAATTCACTTTATTTTTTAAATCATTGACAATTTTGACTGTCTGTAACTATTATATAACCTTGATCTTCATCGACTTAGTCCCCCCATGACCATGATTGCTGTATTAAGCATTCGAAACAACAATTAAAAATCAAAATAAATCCGAAAAAATGGTTTTATTTAAACCTATGTTTTGTTTAAACGTATAAAAAATGATTCATTTTTATTTTTATTTCATTTCAACTTTCTCTATTTATTTCGATTCTGAAATAGTAAGTTCGAAAGGGCGTAGCGACCATCGCAGGACACGTTCTCCAATTTTTTTTAACCTCTTGGTTTTATTTATATATATTTCAAACCTCTACATCAATAAGGAAAAAGACAATGTCAATATTGATATAGAGTTGTAGTGGCCAAATTAATTTTTTCATACAAATAAAGAACGACTAGAGTAATACCTATTACTTAATTTAGTAAAAAAATATTTCTCCATAACTAACACCACGATGGTCAGTAAAAATAAAAAGAAACGACAAGGAACCCGTCCATCTACATTCCCATAAGAATAAAAGCAACGTTGTTTGTGCGTGACGATATTTGGGATATTTGACGACCCATTTGGCTCAGTTTGTAGTGACCCCACTTGCTATGCCGGCGGTCGCGGGTTCGAATCCCACTGGGAGCATTCATTTGTGTGATAAGCATGAATGTATATGTATTTAAAATGATAGTGTAGTGTATCAAATATCTGGTATCCATAACACAAGCCTCGCAGCTTACCATGGAACTAGATGGTGCTGTGTGTTAACGTCCTAACATATTATTATTAATGTCCCAATATTTATTTATTTATTATACTTGCCTTAAGAATATTTTTAAATGGTTATAGGCAATATAAGTACGAAATATTTCGATAATATACACTGCAACTGAAAACAGCCACAGATTATAAATAATACTATACCGAACATGTAATGTGATGCTATCATCAATGTTTTTATTGCATCTACTTTAGTGATTTAACAGAGTGCATAAATTTAGCATATTTTGTAACGGATCGGTTCTTACTTCACAGGTAAAAGTAAGTGTGGATTTTTCAGATCATGGTCGTTGTGCAAATATAAAGTGAAGAGATGTAAATTTGTATTTGATTTTAAAATAATGTTAAGTTTTCATAATATCGAGCCATTTTAATTTAATAGATAATCATCTAAATTTAATTGCAATTAAATTAGTAAACTTCATATTTGCATTTTGTGTAAATTTTTGTAATTGAAGTAGGTAATTATTAATTAATGATATATTACTTTTTAAGTATTTTAATACTCACTACTTACATACTTAAAACCTACTTAATATTGTTAAAATATTACATTTAAATAATAAAAACGTACTGGAGCTTTTTAAATTGAAGATAAGTATAAATTCAATACCCACTAGGGTGCTTCAAAAAAAAATTCTTTTTCTAACTCTTACCCTCCCAAATGTTTCCATTTGATATAAAAAAATCCTCACTGGACATGAGCCCTATAGCTATTTCTTCAAATTTAAAAATTTTGTAATTTTTAAATAGCTGTAACTCGTCTTTTTCTAAAGATAATCAATCATACTTCGTCTTAGAGTTTTCTAAAGCTCAAAGACTCTACTTTAAGAATATAAACTGAGTTTTTGTAAAAAATTGCGTAAATTATGTGTAAATTCAATTTAAAACAAAAAAAAATCATATGTTAATTAAATGGGAAACTAAAATAAAAATAGCGACCCCTTAAAGTTGAGCTATAGGGCTCATGTTTGGTGAGGATTTTTTTTATATCAAATAGAAACATTTGAGAGGGTAAGAGTTATAAAAAAAATAATTTTTTTTTGAAGCACCCTAATACCCACGCTTTATGTATTTATCCTAATTATATTATAAACACGAAAGTTTGTAAGGATTTATGGATGTCTGGATGTATGTATGTATGGATGTTTGTGACTCTTTGACACAAAAACTACTGAATGGATTTTAATGAAACTTTATAATAATATAGCTCATATACCAGAATAATATATAGGCTACTTTTTATCCCGGAAAAATTACGGTTCTCGTGGGATAGACATGTTCTGTTTTTTTTTATAATAACAATATATTAACATATTTTTTATTTATTTTTTATAATAACAATAATTACATACTTTAGGCTTTTTTTCTGAGAATTTCATCAATCTCTAGTCCATAACCGGGAGATGTAATCGTGTATTAGTTTGAAATATTATCACCATCAGCTTTATTATTTATGTCATTTGGCTGCTATAGCCATGAAGTCAGTTGTCTCTCTCTTATTTATGGCTATTATAAAATTAAACTATTAGTTATATTATGTCGTAAGTCTCACGCTTATTCACAGCACTGTCACTATCACCATTTACATAACAGCTGTATGGGAAATTCTTTCTTTTTAAATGATTCGAATCATTCACGCTATATTACACCTTATTACCATGCAATTAATAGCAGCTTTTTGTTAATTTAGTACATTTTGCTACTACGAGTATTACAAGGTTTCTTTAATATACTAGTTTCTGCCCGCGGCACTACGCGCATGGTATGTCAATATAATTTACGAAGTGAAATTTATAAAGAACTTTGTGTAATAAATATTCTATTTACTCAATAGCTATTGAATATTTTATATGAACATTTTAAAATAATCACAGAAATACTTTTAAAGGTCCTAATGATACTTTCTTAGATTTACGCGAATATTTGACATTTTAAATAAAACTATCTTTTCGGATTTTGTCGCGGATTTATTTGCATTTTTGTTTCCCGACGTTTCGAATGCTTTACAGCAATCATGGTCACGGGAGAGACTGAGGTGTTAGATGTCTCTAAGGTATTATATAGTTGTTACAGACAGCCTACCCACAATTAACAAAAAGAATTCAAAAGATTGAAAAATGGCACTAAAGTACCTTACAATATTTTAACTTTTAACTTTGAATATTTTTATATAATTTTAATTAGCTTTATAATTGAATATAGAATATACACTGCAACTGAAAACAGCCACAGATCATATGAGCTGTTATTATTATAATTATTACAATTTAAAAAAATATTAATTATTAATCTACATTTTTAGTGTTGCCATTATTATATTTATAACCATAAAGAAAAAATCATAATATATTAATTATTTAAGCCACAATTGATCTATGTGTAATTTGAAAAAGTTAAGATTAATTAAAAATAATGATTTAAATTTAAATTTGCTATTATTTAAAAAAAAAACAAATTATTAAGCAACACATTACTACATACATTTACAAATGAAAAAGTGAAAAAATATTATTAATCAGAAATGCTATCATTTTAATATAAAAGAATTTTTAATATAAAGATAAAAACGACGACGACACGTTTGGCTCAGTTGGTAGTGACCCTACTTGCTGTGCCAGCTGTCGCGGGTTCGACTCCCGCTGGGGGCATTCATTTGTGTGATGAGCACGAATGTTTGTACTCCAGTCATGGGTGTTTATATTTATAATATGTATGTATTTTAAGTTATATATGTGTAGTGTATCAACTATCTGGTATCCATAACAAAAGCCTCGTAGCTTTCTATGGTACTAGATGGCGCTGTGTGTTAATAAAAAAAAAATTATGAGAAGGTTATCATTTTTGAAGTAAGGAATATGGATATTGACGTATAAGCTTCTCTTTATATTGCTAATAGAATCGGCCACACTCTTGTTATATTATATCAATTAATATTAAAATAGGACCATAAACAGTTACACTAAACTACTAAACCAGACTGCCTTTCTGTATAATTTTCCACAATTTCCCCGCTATTTCTCACGGTGTACGTGCAAATTACTCGCTTTATAAGTTTATAAGTACACTTCAAGCAATCGTAAGTATCTATGATTGCTATTTATAAGTAAAATGATTATTCTGCAGTAAATTTAACGAGATTATACACTTGTCTTTATTTTTATTTCCTTGTTTATTTCGGTATAAATGATCAAAAACACGAACTTAAAGTACTTAATTATTAAGTAAAATTTGGTATAAAACGATTAATTTAAATTTTAATTGCAACATGTTACGTTGTAGCAAAAGTTGTCGAAAAAAGTTGAATGAAGATCATGTATCAACAATCAACATCGAGCAACAAACCGGAAATTTAAATAATAATATTCTCAGAACCGATTCCGGTTACAGGCGGCCTATCTCACTGAGACTAGCCGATTGAGCAGTGCGCGGAATAATAATGTTAAAACTTAAAGTGAACAGGGTACGTGTATTCTTTATTCATTCTAGCTCTCACATTCGTGTGGGATGGCAATAGAGAATATGCGTGTGATTTAAATAAAGGTGATTTTTTTTAAATCTTTATTGCTTTTGAATAAAGCCTATATCAATATTTTTTAATGTAATCTCTATTTGATTAAGAAAATACTTAATTATTAAAAAGTGCAAATATAGTTGGGAAATTCATAGTAGTTGAAACGCACGCCATTGGTCAGACCGAATATGACGTCAAAGTATCATCATAACAAAGCGATTAGCGATTTTGTCCAAATTGAGACGTCATTTTTCTGTGTAAAAAAATCACGCATATTCCCTATTCCAAACCGCCAACACCAGTCGAAGGAAAGGCACGCACGGAAGTGTTACACCTCCCCGACTTCTCAATTCTGATCTGCAACTGAGTATTTTATGACAGAAAAACCCAGTGATATGGCCTGACTCACGACTCGAACTCAGGGTAACTCAATCTGTAGCCGTACATACTAGCCACTAAACTAACGAAGAAGTTAAAATTCTACGTATACACACATTTCATCACAATTCGTACGTCATATATTCATAAGAAGACAAATAAAAATGTAATACAAAAAGGAAATAATACTATATTTATTTCTTAATACAGGAAACTAGATTGTTAGGTCGCCATTATCATTCAAAATGCATTAACAGAGATGGATCATAAAAACGAATATGAACACTGGATGGCTATTATTAATACGAGTATATACCTAATATTTTTTAACCAAATTGATCCATTCACTTTCGTTAACTTCAAACCGTTCACTAAATTCGAGTGTCACTTTTTGTTTTTTTTAAATTACACACATTATGTGTTACGGTAATATTTTTGAAAGTACTTTGTTATTTGGTAATACAAGGTCGTCCGACTTGTGTATGTATATCGTAGATGGCAATAATAATATATTTATAACTGCTTATATAAGTTAAGTAAGATATGCATGAGTGTATAAATTTTTCAATTAGGTCGTGATTTTAATGTATTTTTTAGTGTCCCACTTCTGGGCACGTGCCTCCCTTCAATAGAAAGAGGATCAGGCCATAGCCCACCGCTCTGGCCAAGTGCGGATTGGTGGACGTCACATGTCTTTCGAAAACTTGTTAGGTCACACTTTCTGTGATCCCCCTAGAAATATTTCGTCACAAAAACTAAGAAGTTCGAAATGATTCGTACAAACAATTACAGAGGTGCGAGACCCGGGATTTCAACCCGTTTCACTGATCTACCCAAGCGAGCGCTCTACCACTGTGTGCCTTTTATATATTATGCAACATTTTTTTAATAATAATTAATAAAATAAATGAACTAATTTCACCCTTTGGTACAATACTTTCATTTTATTTTATTGCTTTCTTTATCTTTCCCGGAAATTTTTAAAGCAGAGTCGACTCTTTTTTTCTCTGCGTACTCGTCAAATCATATTTATTCTAATATATTTTACCGTTTTTTATGAAACATTTATTAAATCAAATAAAATAAATAGATATTCGCACAGTTATCCGTCGAATGGTTTCATATTCGTAACAATCTTCATTACCGATGTGGGTCACTCTGAGAAAATGTTAAGATTATATTTTTTCTCTTTAAAGTTGTAACATTACATGACTAATCTCCGACTGTATTTTGCATAACATTCAAATTTGAAGACAAAATTACTATGCATTTATGTCTTAAACAGGTGAATTTTTCCAACGAGAGATTACTTGAATTTTTTTTTAAATAGGTACATACATACTTAGCCGTATTGTTCTCATTATTCTTGCTATATCAATATAATATCTGTACTTTTTTTTCTTTTATGATTATTTGCAGATAACTTCAGTTACATTAGACAGCGTAACCAAAAATTGATATCCTTTGATCACACTATTACCGATAATATAAAATTAAAGTAATTTAAAACATAATAAGAAAAAAATAATAGGCGCGTGTGACCTTTACGCGCGGTTGAAGTAACTTTGGCAAATATCGCAATTAAATGAAATTTTAATAATTAAATAAAGCATATTATGCATTTAAAATAATATATTTATAGAATATCATATTGTAATGTTCGGTGGTCAGAAGGGGCCTTGAAAATAACAACCACGCAGTGTCACGAATTATTTAATAATATTTATTATTATAGACACTTAAAACGAAAAGAGCTTAACTAGACTGTCGATCAGGACTGCCGATCAGGACTGCCTGTTACAATCGGGTGGAGGAGTATTTAAGTTATTCTTAATTATTATACAAACATCGTTAATGCATTGTTAGAACAAATGCTAAACTTTGGGAAAAGTAAACAATTAATGATCACAACAATATCTTTAGATAGCTGTTAGTGTAAACAAACCATTGGACTCTATTCTGGTAATTAGTTATCTCTATGAATAATAATTTAATTTCGAAAAACAACGTGTACTTACAAATACAATATAAAAATCTACTTGAAATATTATGAAATATTACAATCCTCCCCCTTTAAGAAAATAAACAAAGTTTATTTTAAACATTTTTCAACAATTTCTTAAATAAAACTTAAACATAGAAAGATATGCCTTGCAAAATATTCAGTACATAATTCATTTATTTAATTTATCTTTAATTGAGCGATTCTAGCGCTACGTCTTAATGGTATATCTGGTGTGGTTGACGTAGAAGGTATTTCTTCTAACTCTATATCCCTGTTATCAGAATTATTAACTTTCAATGTAATACAGTTAGTGATTCGAGCACAACATGATTTGGTATCTTCTAATGCTAATATTCTATCATTTCTATTACAGAAGAAATGTCTTTTCCATAAATATTTAACTAGTCTATAAATAATATATATAAAAATCATTTTTAAAATTGAAAACATTATGTACGCAAAGTAAGCATTATTCATAACCTTATTATAAATTGACTGATTTCCTATTTTATCAATAATATCATTAATTTTATCGATTTTATGACTTGCTAAGTCTAGACTTTCTAAATCTAATTTTTCATGTATTTTAATTGGTACAAAATTTATATTCGTTATATTTTTACTTTTTATATTTTTACAACAATCATCTAATACAATATCAATTGGTGGTAAGATGGAATTAAAATGACTTTCAAAACCTAAAGTTTGTGTCTGCAATACAATATTTGTTGTGTATAACTTACAACTATCTGAAATTTTCAATATACCTGTATTAATCAATTCAATATCTATTGGTTCTTTATTTTTACAATTCAATGTAGCAATTACCTTTTTAGGCGTTACAAATATCCAATTATTATCACTATATAATTTATACCATTGCTCAGTGGTTATGTAACCAACTCTAGTGTCACATTCTTTTGGTAATTTTGAATTACTATACATAAGTTCTGTTTCACATGTTTTACTAGTATGAACAGAATATAATGGTGTTGCTAATTTGCATATAAATCTTACATTATCTTGAAGTTTCTTACATGTATCTAAATTTTGTAAATTGGTATAATGAATTTTATTATTCGACATCAAAAAATACTTATTAGGTAAAACAAATATAAAAGTTTCGTCTCTACTTTTAATTGGTACAGGTAAAACATTATACAAATCGTAACTAGCTTGAGTAATCAAAGGAGTTTTAATTATAAATACGAGTTTATCGTTTGAAATATATGACACTAAGTTTACTAATGACAATAATTCTGGTACGTTCTTTTCATTAATATCTAGAGGATACTTAGTCTGAGGTGGTAAATAAGATACTGTCTTTCTTAATTCAATACCATATTGTTCTGGCGTTATTATAACAGGATGAACTGCATTATTTTTAGTAAATAAAATTGCATTAATAATCATAGAAATTTCATTTTCAATTTCAGTAGTTAGTAAAGTCAATAATGACATATGTTCATCAACATCTTGTTTCATTTTAATACTAAATATTTTATCTCCAATATCTTTTGTATAGTTAGATAGCAAGTTTAAATTTTTATTAAATATTTTTTTCATTTGTATACAAATCAGTTATCGTACTATTAAAATTAGAAATAGTTGATTTTACTACATTCGATTGCGATTTTAATAATTGTAAAACTTCATGTTCATTGTTATCTAAATTTTCTATTGCCTCATTGTATTTCTTAGCATCTTCTGCATCTAAAGTTCCGAATAAAACTTTAAAAATATTACCAACTCCGTCCATATAAGACCGTTTTACTCTATAATTATGAAATCCAGTTATTTCTTTTAGAACATTCTCTTGCATAGACATTTGGGGAATTAGTTGTTCTAAAATAATGAGTGAAGTTTGACACAAAGAATACTTATTAAATGATTCATGATTGCAAAGATCTTTAGTCTTAATATACGTATTTTGAACCAAATTTATTTTCCTATGAATATCAGCTATATTAAGGTATGTTACTAAATTCCATTCGCTGTCAAAATAATTAACTTTTCCTAAATTTTCAAAATAAATGCCACCTTTATCTATTATACTAATACTAAAAGAACTATCACTAGTTGTTACGTACTTTATCCATATCAGGAATATTATAGCACGAACCAGGTTCATTCTGAAACAAATGCATGTTTCAATCTATTGGAATGAACTTTTAACTTTTTATTCTTAACTTTAATCGTTACATTGGTTGATGAATTAACTTCAATTACTTTATAAGGTCCTAACCAATACGGCGATAACTTCCGTGATTTTCCTATCTTAACTGCCTCGTTACTTAAATATACTCTATCTCCTACTTTAAATTCTACATTTTTACATTTCTTATCATAAATTTGCTTATTATATTCTTTTGAATATATCAATTTATTTCTAGCTATTTCTCTTGACTTTCGTAGTTTTAATATAAGTTCGTCTAAATATGTATCGTAAAAATATTTAAATTCAGGTTCTTTAATAATTGAACTAGGTAAGTTTGCTTGGAAACCGAATATTAACTCAAATGGTGTAAACTGGGTTGAGGTATGAACGCTTGTATTATATGAAAACATAGCAAAATCTACCCATTTGTCCCAATTAGTTTGATCTTCATTAACGTAATGTTTTAGATAATCTGCTAATGTCGAGTGACTACGTTCTAATGCTCCATTGGATTGTGGATGATACGCACTAGTATTTATTTTTTTTATTTTAAATAATTTCGCAATTTCTTTTATTAAATTAGAAGTAAAATCTGCCCCTTGATCAGTTAATAATATCTCTGGTATTCCAAATTTACATATAAAATTACGAACAAAACAATCTGCAATCGTTTCAGAATCATGTTTAGGCAATGGATATGCCTGAGTGTATTTTGTCAAGTCATCCTGCAATGTTAAAATGTATTTATTTCCGTCTTCTGATAAGGGTAATGGACCTACAATGTCTAGAGCTATTTTTTGAAATGCGTTTGTAGAAGTTGAGGTAATTTCCATAGGCTTTATATATTTTTTCCTATTTATTTTATTCTTTTGACAAGATTCACATTTCTTAATAAAATCTTTAATATCTTTTTTCATTGTGTCCCATTGATAGTTGGCTTTAATTTTCTTATAAGTTTTATGAAAGCCTGTATGCCCTGACATAACATTTGAATGATTTTCTTCTAAAATAGATGGTATATCCTCCCTTTTTATCATTTGAACTCTCCCATGAAAAATGTTGATTGATATTTCCGTATCTTTAAATATATACCTAATTATGGTTCTAACTTTATGCCATTTAAGATGAAAATTACAAAAACTAGTTAAATTAATTTCTTTAACTTTTTCTTGTACTAATGCATGTTTTAGATTCTTAAAACATTCAAATATGTCTTCATATGTTACATTATCCCAATAGTTCAGCTTTGGGAAGGTAAAATATACTTTACTTCCATTATTTTGTATACTTAAAACTTCATATTGAACTGGTTTCTTTGATTTTAATTCCTTTATATAAGTTTCGTATTCTAACAACTTCTTATCATTCTCAATTTCTAAATCAGTTGATGTAAATACAATACTATTTCCGTTATTTGGAAGCTTATCGTTATGTTCGTTGAGTTTGTTATATAGAATAGGTTTTCTTTCCATTTCTTTTAAAAATGATGAATAACTTTCCCCATTTTTTGTAACACTGTGAATTTTAATAACTTCTTCTGATTCTGTGTTTTCTGGTTTTATTCTACTTAAAGCATCGGCATTTTGATTCAACTTACCTTGTTTATAATATATTTCATAATCATATTCCTCTAATAGAAGTCTCCATCTAACTAATCTAGATCCAGGATCTTTAACATTCATTAGCCAAGTTAAAGGTTTGTGATCTGTTATTATTCTAAATTTCCGTCCATACAGGTATGGTCTAAAATGTTTTACAGACCATACGATTGCCAACAATTCCTTTTCAGTAGTCGAATAATTAATTTCACTTTTATTCAAGATTCTACTAGCATAAGCTATAGGCAAATCTTCCGACTTTGAGCCTTGAGATAAAACGCTTCCTATTGCGTAATTACTAGCATCAGTAGTTAAATTAAAAATTTCAGAGAAATTTGGGTATTGTAGAATAGGTTCCTCGCATAATTTTATTTTTAATGTCTCAAATGACTCTTGTTGTAAGCTTGTCCAAATAAAAGGTTCGTCCTTCTTCAAAAGTTTAGTCAATGGTTGACTGAGTTTACTAAAATTTTGAATAAATCTTCGATAATAACCGGTTAGTCCTAAGAAAGCTTTAATATCCTTTGGATTTCTTGGTACTGGATAATTTTTTACAGCTTCTATTTTCTTCGGATCAGGTTTAACACCATCTTGAGTAATTAAATGACCCAAATACATAACTTCCGTTTTCAAAAATTCACATTTATCCGGTTGGAGTTTTAAACTATGTTGTGATAATCTATCAAAAACTTCTTTTAATTTCATATTGTGATCTTGCAACGAACTACCGTAAATAACAATATCGTCAAGATATACAAAACATTTAATTCCTTGTAAACCTACTAAAACATTATTCATCAATCTTTGGAATGTTGCTGGTGCATTTTTCAAACCAAAAGGCATTCTGGTATATTCATAATGTCCTAATGGTACACTAAAAGCTGTTTTTGATTGATCTTTTGGGCTCATTTTTATTTGATGAAAGCCTGACGCTAAATCTAAGGTTGTGAAATATTTACTATGACCTAACTGATCGAGTATGTCATTTATTTGAGGTAGTGGATACACATCTCCAATACTTATTTCATTCAACTTTCTAAAATCTATGACAAGCCGCCACTTCTTTTTTCCCGATGCGTCCATTTTTTTTGGGACCACCCATACAGGTGAATTCCAAGGACTATTCGATGGATGAATAATTCCATCTTTTAACAATTTACTTATTTGTTCATTAACTTCTTCTTTAAGTGCTTCTGGATACCTATATGACTTTGTATTGACAGGAATGTTACTATTAGTAGGTATTTCATGCATAACTGTATTTGTTGACGTTAACCTATCTCCTTCTAAATAAAATATGTGATTATACTCTTGACATAATTCTATTAAAGATTCTTTTTCCTCCTTATTCAAGTGATCCGTACGTAAAGTTTTTTTTAACTTATCTAAACGACTTCCTTCGTATGCTTCATCATTCTTAATTTTATTTATATTAATTATCTCATTCGTCCCTTGTTTATTATCTTCATTATCATTAACTTTGTTTATACTAATTAACTCATTAGCTAACGGTTCTAATTTAACAAACAATTTATTTATTTTCACTTCCTTATCTGTCGTATTCAAACATACTGTTAATGCCTTATTATTCTCAACTTTTACAATGCTTGGACATAAATACACACCATCTGATATCTTAATTTTATCTAGTATTAGTCCCTCTTTCAAATTAGGGTTCTCTATTGAAATAGAAATCACTTTTTCACATCTTGGTTCTATGACAAATAAATTATTTTCATGATTATTTTCATTACTAAAGTCTTGTGGATGAACTTCACTAATACTTTCACGTCTATTATTTTCATAACACATATCATTTTTTAATACTTGTGGCTGAACTTCACAATTTTCCTTACATACTTTATTTCCAATATTTCTTTCATTTTTTAATATTTGTGGATATACTTCACAATCGCTTCCGAAAACATTACTTTCTAAATCTTCATTTACATATTTAATTTCTTCATGCTCAGTATCCATTTCTATATCACATATTCTGATTTTATTATCTTTATAATCAATTATCGAGCCTGTCTTTGACAAAAAATCGCTACCTATAACTCCATTGCATTGAATAGGAAAGTTATCGGGAACCACGTGAAGTGTATGATTAACTCTTTTTTCTCCTATATCAAATGTCAAATGGACACATCCGATTGTATCAGTTGGACTAGCGTCTTTGTCAATTCCCTTTAATTTAATTTTTCTATCTTCGTATATCAATGTTCGCTCTACTAATGACTTTAATTTTATCAACGTGACTTCTGCCCCTGTATCAATTAGGAATTTATTTTCGTTTTCTAATATACTTAAGGAATCTAATTTTACATATGACGAAATACGCGTATCAATCAATCTTATTCGGCCTGAATCTAATTTGTGGTCCTCGGGTTGGCCGCTGGCCTTGGACCGTTGGTGTTTAAAGGCTTATTTTCGTTGCTTCTATTATTCGTTTGCCTATTATTATTATTATTATGGTTCCAACTATTGCTTGGACGATTATAACGATTATTCTGATTATTCCAGCAGTCTTTGGCGATATGCCCTTTTTTTTTACAATTAAAACAAGAAGGTATGTGATTATTCGTGTGATTATTTGTGTGATTAGTATGCATTTGTCTAATCATAGGTTGATTTCTACAGTGGTGAGCTAAATGGCCTAACTTATTACAGTTCGTACACCTTTTTATTCCTGGATTATAATTTTGTCTAACATTCATTTCTTGTCTGGATTTAATTTCTTGTTCTTCAGAAATCGCAATTGAAACTGCATCTTCAAAAGTTAAAGGTTTTTGAGACTTCAGTAAAATGTGAAGTTGTGGTAGAAGACCACTTATAAAGATATTTAATGCTTGATTTTTTAATACCTCTACATTGGCTTCTCGAGCTTCTTTTGTTAATTTTGGGTCTAATGATTTAATTAATTTAATGTAACAGTTTTCTACTCTACTTGAATATTTAGTAATTGATTCATTATTACCTTGTCTACATGAATTTAACTCTAACTGCCACTGTGCAAACGTTCTTTTTTCACTATAATTTTCTAATAAATGCTGTTTTAAATTTTCCCACGAAGTAAAAGATCTATTTAATAACGTTGACCGAATATTACCTTCTATTTTTGAAAGTACTACTGATATAAATGCAATTTTATAAACGGGGTTTAGGAGTGCAAATGCATTATTACAATTATCTATAAATACGTGTAAATTTGATTTATCGCCATCATATTTGTTTATCATTCTTTCTGCAAGACTAATATCTATAAATCTACCTGAGAATTTATCCTCTGAATTCATTTTGATTCCTATTTAATTCAAATACCAATTACCTATAACTTCTTTTGGTTATGTCCTACAAATTCTTTGCCTTACTCAACTTATATACCCTTATACAAAAAATATAATAATATACACAATACAATAACAAATGCGACTCACTTGGAACGCTTCTCGTTACTCGTTGTATTGCGGAGTCCTTCTCGATCTCGTAGCGTCGTCGAGGTGATAGCGTGAATGCCACTGAAGAACTGGCTGCTACTGGCGGTACTGATGTATTTCCAGCGATGAACCACGGTCCCTCAGCTCCTCATGCTTGAACCTCGTTGATTCTTGAGACTCACTGTGTCCTTTGTTGACGTACAATCGTCGAGGGTTAAGTGCCTCGCCTGGTTGATTTCCGGTCCCTTCACGTTGTATTTCAGTATGTATGTACGAGTACACACATCGAAGACTGAAAACCGTGCTGCTCCAGTACGTATTTGTATGTAGATGATCCGGAGACTGTCTGACCAAACTATTCTTTATTTTGTCAGGACAAAGGAACTCTAATATTTCAAAAGTGCCTTAGAATCCCACTTCTGACACCAAAAATGTAATGTTCGGTGGTCAGAAGGGGCCTTGAAAATAACAACCACGCAGTGTCACGAATTATTTAATAATATTTATTATTATAGACACTTAAAACGAAAAGAGCTTAACTAGACTGTCGATCAGGACTGCCGATCAGGACTGCCTGTTACAATCGGGTGGAGGAGTATTTAAGTTATTCTTAATTATTATACAAACATCGTTAATGCATTGTTAGAACAAATGCTAAACTTTGGGAAAAGTAAACAATTAATGATCACAACAATATCTTTAGATAGCTGTTAGTGTAAACAAACCATTGGACTCTATTCTGGTAATTAGTTATCTCTATGAATAATAATTTAATTTCGAAAAACAACGTGTACTTACAAATACAATATAAAAATCTACTTGAAATATTATGAAATATTACAATATACCGAAAGAATATAATATTATAATTGATAGACAATAACAACAGTTACCATGGCAACAATTAATCATAATAGCTTTTATTTAATTTATGTACATTTATCTCACAGTAATTAATATTCATTTTTATAAGTAATAAGTTTAGTTTTTTTTAATAACTTTAAAAGTTATTTTACATTTTATTTAACATATATGTATTACATAACATATTTTTCAGTATTATTTTTCACTTTCTGTGTAATGTATTCTATCTCATTCTCTCGCCGGCTTAATCCTATATATTTATGTGTTACCTGCAGCTTTCTCTTCCTTTATTCAATATCAAAATTCAAAGTAATATAAGGTCTTCGCCTGTCCAAGCTTCAGTCAAATCTATAAATTATATTTATTATTAGTGGAAAGCTTGTATTTTTCTATAGTGTCATCAATATTTACTTATACTAATATAGGAAAATGAAGAGATTTTTTGATTTTTATTTGTTTGAAAGCGCATATCTCAGAACTACTAAAAAAAATTTTGGCTATGTTTATACACCACTTTACATTACCTTACCATACTAAATTACGAGTGGAGCCGTTAACAAAAGCTAGTTTTCCTGATAAATGCATTTTAAATAAAAGCACATATATCTATTGTTAAATATATAATCTTCGCTGGCATAATGGTATTCATTACAGAGATATTTTATCACAGCGCTTATAGAGCAGGCGTTCGTCTTATTACTCTGTCAACCTGTCACTCATTTCATCGCTATTCTATTTTTGCCTCATAATAACTTTAACCTTGTTTTAAAGTTTAATATTTATTACAGTATTAAATTCAAATATTAAATACGTGATAGCCCATCTGTTTAATTTCAGTTTTATTCGTCATTTTAATATATTTTAGAACAGATGAGGTGTGATTTTAGTTATCCTTTTTTAATGTTTATTATCTGTCAAAATTCATTAGAAAATTTTAATATATTTTTAACGCAACGTTTGTCGTGAAGGTGACAAACGTTGCCGTGTCCCAATTTCAATAATTTATTTATGATCGAGGTTCAAGATCATTAATTTCTTTTCAACAAGATATGCAAGTTCTGTAACTTCTATTTACATTTGAATGACTTTAAAAGAAGGAAGACCGAAAGATGGAGAAGCATGTTTTTTGTGTTAATATTACATAATACAGTTGGCAAAACTATCGCATAATAAACGGAATTTTGGGCTATTATTGATTTTTTTATTAATGATTTTTACCTCAAATGAATAAAGTGTACTCCTAACAGTTGGAAAGTCGGCATTTTAGGCAAGAAGTATCGGACTGCTATTATAAATGCGAAAGTTTGTATGTGTGTGTATGTTTGTTACTCTTTCAGACTGAAACAGCTGGATAGATTTTAATGAAATTTCGTAAACTAGACTGTGACTTGGAGAAACACATAGTCTATTGTTACGCACTTAGGGACGCACCTAAATGAAGCGAGGGTAAATCGCTAGTCTAATAATTACTACATAGTATGAAACTAAGTCACTTTCCGCTGTCTGGCTGTCCCTATGTATGCTTAGATCTTTAAAACTACGCAACGGATTTTGATGCGGTTTTTTAATAGATAGAGTGATTCAAGAATAACTAAAATATAACAATATTTGTTGGAGGTGTCGGTAAAAAATAAGCCGTCTGGGAACTTTCAACGAAAACGCTGCCTTTCTGAAACAAAAACCCTTTGAGATATAACAAAATAATGTATGGTGGAATTGTGTATCTTATATATCTACAGAAAAGTCCGCGATGGCATATGTCAATCTCTTAAGAATAACATACTATATCGATTTTAATTTAAAATGTACGTAGGGACAAACTCGAGCAATGCGAGGGCGAGTCGCTAGTAATTTTATTAAATGTAAATCATCTCATTAATACTTATTAAGTAAAATAATATATCAATTACGCCACATTAGTTCCGCTTACATATAAGGAAATACCTTCAAATCGTTATAGAAAGCTTGCGTGTCAATGTCCCGTGTGTCATCCGCGATCAGAACATATGTACAACAATCTGCGCTTACGCACAGTTACGAGCGGCGTCACGGTTATATTACGCGTCTATTACCGTAATGGTATGGCAATGCAAGATATAGATCTTATTATATCTAAATTGGTCTAAGTAAAATTTGTGGGAAACCAGTAAAAATTGATAAGTTTGTGTGTGATTCTGATACTATGTTATCTGATTTTATTTGTTTTAAAGAATTGAGCGTAAAGAATACCTACTAGGTATAAAAAAATGAGCAAGGAATATTGAGTAATAGGAAGCGACCACCTTTTCCTTAATCAAGTTCCTACTTGTTAAAAAGAGATCTCTCTCTCTCTCTCTCAAAAAATTAAACGAAAGACATAGATAACTGGAAACTTACGCTCGCTTCGCTCGAGGTGACTTATATCTATACTTATAATAAAATTCTAACTGAGTCGAATCTGTACATTTAAATATTTTTTGGAAAATCTTATTGAAATAGTCTTTGTTATTGACATTTAGGCCGAATCTATAGTTTTTAGAATGTTTGTCTGCCTGGGAACGCACCACGAGAAAACCACTGGACAGATTTTGATAAAATTTGGTATGATGATAGGATACTTTTCACTGTATATAATATTATATAGAGGCATCTTTGGGGAAAATTTTATCTATCTGTGCACCAAATTTCATCCAAATTCTTTCAGCAGTTTCAGTGGAAAAGAATAACAAGCACACGCACACAAATTATAAACTTTCGCAATTATAATATCAATGTAATCATAATTATATGTAATATCATTTGTTATATCTATTTATGTATCATAAAATTAATAAACGGTAATTGAAAGTACTCAAGGGTAGGAAGACATTTCTTTCAAATTAAATTAATTTGCGGAACAGCATTATAGCTCAGTCATTATAGTACAATGAGATAAAACTACATTATTGTGAGACACGTCTTTTACTGCTTTTAAGTTTTAATCTTCTTAATGCAAGAATATAGCTGAAATTTTCCGCTTAATAAGTGCCAATTAAATGATTTTTGTTCCATTTGGTACTAAATAATAGGTAGGTATGTTTTTGTTTTCATTAATTTAAATCTTAACTACAAGATACTTTAAATCTTAAATAGTACCTACTAAGATAAATAATATTTTATTTCAACTTTAATGTATACTATAATATTATAAAGAGGCAGAGTTTGTTTGTTTGAACGCGCTAATCTCAGGAACTACTAATCCGATTTGAAAAATTATTTTTACATTAGATAGCCCGTTTAGTGAGCTGAGAAAGCTATCTATACCATACTAACCGTTAAAACGTACTTGGGGACAACCGAATCGAAGCGAGAGTGAGTCGAGCTAGTTTACCTACGTCATAAATTATAATAGAAGTTAGACTTTTTAATCAATAAGATATACATATCTAGTAATTAACTAAAAATGAAATAAAAGGAATGGAAAATTGCTACAAAATGAATTTTATTTTCTAAGCAACTCTTATATGTTTTGGAATAATATAATTGTGTCAATAAACTAGATGAATGTGTAGAACCAGTACGCTTATTTCATTAATTTGAAGATTTTTGTTAGGAGACCAAATCTCAACTGTTCTTCGAATTAAGCAACGCTTCAGACCAAAAGCACACCTATATAATAATATAAGTTAAACTTAACTATGTATGTTTGTATACAGGTATGTATGTATATAAGTTAATATGTATATGCGTATTATGTTTATATATTTGTATTGTGTGTTTAAGTATGTATATATGTATTTACGTTTGTATGTATATGTGTATTGTTTATCTATTTATATGTATAATTATGTCAAAATAACGTATTATAGCAAGTACACTACCTACCGTTTCTCTAACACTCTCCTTTACCTGGTAGTTGGTTGCCTGGAAGAGATCACTTTAAGCGATAAGGCCGCCTACTGTGCATCTTTGTTTATTTTTAATTACCGTCTGTATGTATTTTTTGTTTGGTGTGCAATAAAGAGTATTATTATTATTAAATTTATTCAGTGCAAGTTTACACGACAATTGAGTGTAATACATACTTTAAATAAAGGCATGTAATATTACCATAAATAGAGGACCTCGAACTGTCGGAATTAATAAATTGGTGAGCTTAATTTGTTGTTGATAAAGTTTTTCGAGGTTGGATTATAAATATAGTAATGAGTGAATGCGTGTAAAGACTTGTGTTAAGTAGGTTCTTAAAGCATTTATATGTCCTTGATATAAATCCATACTAATGTAATAAATGTGAAAGTTTGTTTGTTTGTTTGTTTGTTTGTCCTAATTTCACGTCGAAACAGTCGGATTGGAGTGATTTTTGTGTAGAGACAGTTGGAGAGCTTTTTTGATTATCACACTTCTACGGGAAAACACTTTATAATACAACCCACAACAACTCATCGTACCTAAATATAAAACATCTATATACCTACCTATACAAAACAAAGTCGGGTTTGTTACAACACTTATAACTCGAGAACTGCTGCACCGATTTTTATAATCTTTGTTTTGTTGGATATGTCTTTACATTGGTTCGCAATTTTAACCGTTTTTTTATTTATTTTATTATAGGTTAGGCTATTTTTGTATGAATAAATTACCTCAAGAGCGCTGTGTTAAATACACTTCATAATAAATTTCCACTCCTACAACCCCCTTTAGGAGTCGATTTGTTAATAATTTGTTAAAGTTAATTAATTGCTTTTAAGTAATTTTTAAGCCAGTATAACTTTTTTTAGTAAAAAGTAAAAAAAAAATTAATGAAGAGTATTTTACTTTAATGTACTTTCCGAGCGATAATAAATGCATCAAGCCCTAGCACAATATCTGAGTAAAACCAGGCTGAATCACTAGTGTCCTTTAAACATATTGCATAAAGAACATCCGTTAAATTAGTATTATCACTAAGATCAAGTTCAACGACACGACTTTCTCTAACACAATGGCTGTTTATTAATATACAATTAACTCGTATGTATTCAGCGGGCTTCCGACGACACTCGTCACCTGTAAACGTAAGTCTGAACAGGTATAGTGAGAGTAAAGCTGTTTTGGCGATTTATTTCGTTAAGGGTATAATATTCGAGCGATGTGGCCTTAATCACGTTGTTATTATATTTGCAAAAGGTTGTATGTCCGTATGTTTGTTACTGGGTCATAAGGAACTGGTTAGATTTGGTTGAATTTTTGTAGAAAGATGATGTTCTCCTAGCCGCTTCCGGCTACGGCGACCAATCTCATTGAGACTAGCCAACTGCGCAGGAGATATTATAGTTCTCAAGTGTACGTGCAGACACAAGTGCACTCTCTATTCCTGTCACTCTCATACTCCGGTGGGACGACTGCTCGACACGACCAGTGAGAGTTAAGGCGCAGGACCGACGGCTTTACGTGCTCGGCACGGGGGTAAAAGTTGTTACTGAGACTTACTATACAGAAAGACTCAATAACTAAACTTGGCCCGACCCGGGACTCAAACCCAGGACCTCCGAGTGTGTAGCCGTACATGCTAGCCACAACACCACCGAGGCAGTTTGTAGAAAGATATATGGAATAACGCATAGGCTGTTAGTGATTAAATTTGCCTAACTTCTATTATTAACGTCCCACTGCTGGGCACGGGCCTCCCTTCAGTACGAGGGAATCAGGCCATAGTCCACCACGCTGGCCAAGTGCGGGTTGGCGGACAGTATATTCCTAGACGTTTTGGATTTTTTGTAATAGGTAGTTGTTTAAATATCAAAAATTGAATCTGTTTACTTTTACTTACATTATTCTTAATTTTAATTGTAATTTTAATTTTTTCTTTGTATTTATTATGGGTTGCAATAAATTATTATTATTATTATAAATGAAATCCTCTTGATCTTCATTATATGAAAAAAAACAAGAGTTACCTTTATTTGTTATATTTTTCTAATACACTAGCTTTTGCCAGAGGCTGCACTGCTGTTGTAATTTATGTATATTCATCATCATTCTCAGTAAATTTGCTACAATTTTTTTTATTACTAGAATGATAGTACCAAGGATAAGCATTAAGCATATTATGTCAAATAAATCCATACTATTATTATAAATGTGAAAGTGTGTTTGTTTGTTTGTGCTTTCTGTCGAAACAGAGTGATGGATTGACGTGATTTTTTGTTTGTTGATAGTTGGAGAGCTAGAGACTGACATAGACTACTTTTACCGCGGGAGATTATCTCATTCCCACGGGAAAACACGTTATAAAACAACCCAAAAAAAATATTTACGATCAGTATTACTTGAAACTTGGTATTGATGCTCTTTAATACAATTAAATAAAAGCATTTTTCAAAATACCATCTCTTATGGGAGTAAAATAGGCGATGAAAGTTTATATAAAACCTACCTTTTTAGGTATTATTTTGTAGTTTTAGCGCGAGCGAAGCGCGAGTTCTGCAAGTAAACTATAAAATATTGTTTACAAGACTAGTCTAGATTGAATAGAGTAAACTAGCTGCTGTTTAGGGATATATGGTGAAGAATAAGGGCCTGTTCACTTAAAGGTAAAACAAATAATAAAATATTCATGTGAATTCCAAGCGCTACGTGACGAAGGGCGTGCGTGAGCTTTCTAATAGCGTTCCAAACGCGAGACTATGGGAATTTACGTATGTATGTATTGTATGCATATATGTATGTATGCATGTATGCATGTATTTATGTATGTACAATGTACATACTATATATATGTAGGTATGGTAGACTAGTGCTTTCAATATGTTAAACTATGTTTATTTTTTAGATATTGTGAAAATGAGCACGTAGACTGTATATTATTATACAGTCTCCATATTGTATCCATACCCTGTTCATTTTTTTAAACATTTAACGTATATATTATTCAGTTTTTTTTAAACGAGTCATTATAACATAATCCGTCGCTCTTTTTTTCCCAACCATGCGCTTCTCCTCAGCTCTAGTGCACCTACTTTAAATGAACAAAACCAAAACTCCTTACGATTAAAAGTTAAAATCGAACTTGTTACCATAGGTATACTCTATACAAACTTGCATACATATTACAATAAAATTCAACCTGCAAGTATAATAAAATTTAATATCCCTGGCCTTTATAAAGCATTAAAATTTTTATTCGTAAAGTACTGTTTATATACTTGCTAATAACGCAATGTCACTTTTACTTTTGTTTTAATTTCACACAATTTCTAGGTTATCGTTCAAGGAGAGCATGTGATATAATAAAAGTACGCAATATTATTAACAATTCGTAATATTTAACTACTTATTTCTTATGTATTTTATAGCGACATTTAGAATTTGTGCTATTCTTAGTTCTGGCAACGGAGCCACAGTGCGCTCGGTTTCTTCTATTGGTAAACAGAAGCATGTCACTCTCGAGCCCTCCCAATATCCTCATATAGAAAACTATAATAAACAAAATACCCTCGATTTGCGTTTTATTTTAACGTTTCCTTGTGGGAATCAGTTATTTTTTCGCGATAAAGCTTATGTATCTTTTGCCTACATTGCTTCTACATATAAAAACCACAGAAATCTGTCGCTACGGTTTAGCTTGAAAGACAAACAAACCAACAAAAATGTGTTTTTGTGGCGTTATTTACATTTATAAAATTGCAAAATAAACTTGCGAAATCTTTTGAAACATATAAATAATGAAATAAACAATAACTTACTAAAAAATATATACATTTCAATTTTTATTACTACAAATTTTATAACTTTGTTTCTTACTTTATTTTAAAAATGTGTACACATTCATATTTGAATAGAATGTATTAATAGTATCTATTTGTACTTGGTTACTTTGAAGCACAGAACACTTTTACTCGGGAGCTTTGAGTGTCCTTTTGTCAGGGTCAATATACAGAAAATACGTATTGCTTTGTTTTTAATACATTCAAATTATAAATATACTTGAAACAAGAGCTAATGACGTGACGTGAGATAGATTTGTTTTTGTTTTTCATTAGGGACGATCCCGAGCGAAGTGAGGTTGAATTGCTAGTATTTAATACATGTATACTTTTTTTATATTTTTTGTAAAAAAATTAATATTATTACAAAGGAAATCTAACAATATATGTACATTTTGAATGTGTATCACAGCCGTAGCCCGTACCGTTTCACTCTCGCTCCAAAACGCACCAGACTGGTCGGCCCGGAATGTCGTAGAAAGCTCGCACGGGTGAGACGCATCGTTTAAAATTACTTTATTCGCTAGAGAAATTACGTTTTATAATACCTTGTAATGCATGTTATATTTAGATATGTTTGCCAATAATATGATGAAAAAGATGATTTTTCAAATTTTTCGGGGTTGAAAAACTTCTTTGCCGCGTTGAGCGATTTTTGGTAGAGGCAAAACTTATGTGATGTGTTGACGCAGTCTGGCGCATAGCAGACTGGCGACGCACAGCGCCATAATATGTTGTCATTTATAAATTTTATCAAAATGTAAATATTTATTAATCGGAGTGCCAATTGATGTGAAAACCAGACTAATAATAATTTCAATTTACAAATTATGACATTTTAATTATTCATGCAATAATTAATTTAAAAAAAAACGTTATTCCAAAGTTATAAGTTTTCACTTATATCGGCAGTCTCCATGACAGCTTATTTATTTGTTTTTTTTTTTATATCGATTTTCATAAAACTTTCCTAGATTTACGCGAATATTAGATAATTTGACTTTTCTCCCATGACCATGTTTTCTGTAAAGCGTTCGAAATGTCGAGAACAAAAAATTTAACTCGCCATCAAATTTGAAAAGACAAAATTTTATATAAAATATCGATTTTTATAAAGTTGCTGGAAAATATATTAATATTAATTTTTTTTCTGTAAATTTCGAGATATTACCTTGGTGATAGTATTAATTAATACGAGGGGTTCATAAGGGTTGTATGGCAGAGCGTGATGATTTGTAAGATGGAGTATAGAGCTGTGTCTATGGAAACGTTTCACCTTATTTATATATAACTTATGGATTCTTTTCTAGCTTTAGAGAGATGTGATTTCAAAAAGGCGCAATTTTTGGTAACGTAATATGGATGACTTCCAAAGCTCATACTACGATTGACCAAACTCTTCACAAATAGAACGTGTTTTGTGCTTTTGTACGAATAAAGCTTTAAGTTTTTTAAAGTTTTGTTACAGGTAAAATGATTCTTCCGATTTCTTTATCTTCCTGCAAGCTTAGAGTTTAGAGTATTACTTTTACATATAGAATACTTATTTATTTACCTATTAATTGATATATTTGTACTATGTTATCAAATTCAAAGAACTAAATTATTACGAAATTATATACCAATGAAGGCAGTGGTAGCCCAGTGGTAACGCGCTCGCTTGGGAAACCGAATGAAGTGAGTTCAAATCCCGGGTCTCGCACCTCTGATATTTTCATGTGCGAATCATTTCCAACATGATTACCACTTGTCTTAACGGTGAAAGAAAACATCGTGAGGAAACCTGCGTGTCTGAGAGAATCTAGCAAGTTTTCAAAAGACATGTGAAGTCCGCCAACCCGCACTTGGCCAGCGTGGTGGACTATGGCCTGATTCCCCTCTTGCTGAAGGGAGGCCCGTGCCCAGCAGTGGGACGTTAAAAAGGGCTGAATACATATACCAACTCTTTAGTAGGTTTTAACTAAAAGTATTTTGTCGTTCTCATATTTAACTCATTGAGAAAGATATTACAACATAAAGTTTAAACGCGGAAATCATCTTTTTATCGCAATCGAATGCATAAAGTTGGTCAAGTATATTACAGTGTATTAACCTCCTTTCTTTAATATAAATAATGTGCTTAGTATATTTTAAGCGGAAGTCGCTTTGCAAATGACTTATAGATTAGGTTATTATTAAAAATTATAGCTTTTAAGCGCTTTTTTGCTGAATTCCGTGATGTAATTTAATTATTATTTTGATGTCAGCTTTTAGTTATACAACTAACACATCTTTAGACAATTTGAATATATAGTTAACATACTGTTAATTAATTTTTATGCTCTTTATGCTACTTTTTTATTTTAATATTTATATCTGAAATTTTAAAGTTGTTTTTATAATAATATCATTTACTAATATTTTTTGTTTTTATATATATCTATGTAATCCTTACTAATATTATAATTCAAAGAATGTTTATTCGTGCATTTTTTACATAACATGAGAGTAATGTATCGATGATAAGCTATTGATATTGTGAAATTTTAGAATTTGACCTTCTGTGCAAGCTTTTTTGTAACATACATATACGATATTTGCGCCAAATTAGACAAAATTTAACCAAATAGGCTACTGTGGATGAAATAATTACTTTTAAAGTGATTTTGAATTCAAAATATATTTCTAGTTAAACCGAAACTTTATAAAAAGTTAGGTAATTGAGAACCCTTAGGCTCTTTGGGATAACTTTTTTTGGGGCCCCTCAATAGAGGACTCTTTTATATATCCTTATATAGATATTACTCTATAATCTAGGTATACGAGTATAACGAATTAACACCTCCAGGTAAACTTCTAAGAAATTAATTAAATTTCTAAGAAATCTATTGTTAACTGACACGCCGGCGTGTCCGCGCTCGCGGAGGGATTAATACATCTTCATCATCATAACATTCACGTCATGTTTGTTGATAAAGCCAGAAGATACATAGTAATATAATTTTTTAACCAACTTTTTGATTACAATTTTTATTTTAACTCTGTATTCTAGTTTTCAGCTATATTCGACATACACTGACTGCTAGGTGCATTCATGCATTGCATTCAGCCCCTTTTAATATACCACTGCTGGACACGAGCCTCTCTTCAATGTGGAGGGGATCAGGCCATAGTCCACCACGCTGGCCAAGTGCGGGTTGGCGGGATTGACATGTATTTCTAAGACTTGCTAGGTTCTCTCAGACATGCAAGTTTTCTCACGATGTTTACCTTCACCGTAAGACAAGTAGTAATCACGTTGAAAACGATTCGCACATGAAAATATCACAGGTGCGAGATGCGGATTTGAACCCGCATCACTCGGTTTTCTAAGCGAGCGCATTACCACTGGGCTACCACTGCCCTATACTGCACTGCTAGGTCATAGTCATTAAAATTAAAACATTATCTCGCATCAAACTTTTACTCTCACTTACGCAACATCACATATTATGTATTACACCATAATATCGAATCAACCGTATAATTTTTAAACGCCGTTTAAGATAATATAAAAAGTTTATGTTCGGACATTAACACACAACACTATCTAGTTCCATGGTAAGCTACGAGGCTTGTGTAATGGTCAATGGATACCAGGTAGACTACACATATATAATTTTAAATACTTACATATCATAAATATAAACACCCATGACTGGAGTACAAACATTCGTGCTCATCACATAAATGAATGCCCCCAGCGGGACTCAAACCCGCGACCGCTGGCACAGCAAGTAGGGTCAATACAAACTGTGCCAAACGTGTCGTCAGAAAGTATCTATGGAATATTTAGAACTGACAACTTTAATACATAAAATGCTATTATTTAATTAATACTATTAAGTATTAATTTGAACATTGTCATATCGCTGTTACTATTCTGTTTCTTTACAAAATAATGACTAATCTTATTTACATATATATTAATAAGCAAAGAAATTACAGTTCAGTACCTTTTTCTTCTCTGTTTGTCAAATGTTTTTTTTTAGTAGCAATAGATCAGCTTCAGTGTAATGAATAAAAAAAAATTCAAACAGGTAGTTTTTTCATATCGATAGGTAAATTCTATTAATATACATATGTTTACCTAAAATTTTCAATCTTAAATGACTGGTTTATATAAACTAAACCTGCTGGATGAATTTTTAATGAAATTCTGACCTCTGAAGAAAGACCCTCGAATCTAGTGTATTGAACCTCAAAACAACCGAAATGAAAGCTATGAAGCACCTATATCAACCTCGTTTCCATCATATTAATAGACCAACCATGCAAAATTATTGATTGTTATCGGATACTCGTACTTAAAAATTTTCGAATAGATACTAACAAGTTGTTCTCATCGATTTTCTAAATTTGTGTAAGCTTATAAAAGTGTTTAACAAAACGACGTGAATTTTATAATCCTTAAATATTATAATCTCGTCAATATATTATTATAGGTCTAGAATTAAGACATAACTTTCTTATTCATCGAAAGTTTATATGTAGTATAATAGGGAATATGCGTGTGATTAAATAAATGTGAAATATTTATTTTAATCTTTTAAATTAAGCCTATGTCAATATTTTTAATGTAATTTCTTTTTGATAAAGAAAATAATTATTAAAAAGTGCAAATTTGGGTGGGAAATTCAAAGTAGTTGAAACGCACGCCATTGGTCAGACCGAATATGACGTCAGAGTATATGATAACAGAGCGATTAGCGATTTTGTCGCTACAAATTGCTTAAGCAAACGTCGCCATTTTTCTGTGTATGATATACATACTTACTTAAGCGCGCGAAACAGCGGGTGTTTAAAGTATTCTTATCGGTATAATATTTTTAAATATTTTTTTTAATACTAAATTTTAGTTTTTTGGAGCTGGATATTTTTTTACAATTATATAACGATGTTAGTTATTGTACAAAAAATACACTCATATTCCATATTGTTGAATTTGTATAAGTAAATCGTAAGTTAAGTTAGATGAAAGGAAACTTAGTTTCTAAGATTCTTATACCCGATTTCACCAACAACCCTGGATTGAGATCCCTAGCTTACAAGTCCCCTAAACTAGCCCCTAAATAAAATTTCGTTTTACGATCGTCTTTAAGCTCATATTTCGTAAACCTAAATTTAGGGGGCCTTTTAATATTTAGGTGACCCCTAACTGTCGGTGAAACAGAAACTGCCCCCTAACAGCCCCCTAACCATGCTTAGGGGATCCCTTAAACTTAGGTGACGTTGGTGAAATTGGGCATTAGCCTGATCATTATGAAACATTGACGGTTATTACATTAATATCCGTGTAATATCTGAAAACGTTTGTTAAACAAGAAATACTTTAAAACTTTAGATCTATAAAACCAGTTATAATATTATTTTCCTATTCAGTTGTCGGTTCCGGCGATTAACCTCACTTTAAATATATACATGTTCGCTTAAGACTAAACATAACCTTTGTATGTATATAGCTCACAAATGTGTACATTAACACATTCGTTCCCTATACTTTGCCCTCACCGTCTACTTCCATTTACACAACATCGTCTATTTCCCAACTACTGATCATTACGGATAGTTTAATTTCAAAACACCACTCTGGAGTCAAATCTGCGATATGTGGCACACAATTTAGGGCACTTAGCCATGATGGCTTTATTATTAATATCTCAATTCCAAATACGTATCGTATTCCAAATATTTGTGTACGATGTAGACGCTTTAGCGTATCAAGTGTACATAAGCTACGATTACTCTGTTATTATTTGTATGTCCATCATGTAAGTCGTATGCTTGTTTCCTTATAATCTATTTAAATAATTGGTAACTTAATATTCATGTTAATTTCTTTTCAACAAACTTATAAGTCATCCTCATTTTGACCCCCTTAAGGGATGATTTCCGGTATAAAAAATATCCTTTGTCCTTCCCAGGATCACAAACTATCTTCTCACCAAATTTCATCTCAATCGGTCCAGCAAATTTAGAGTTTATTCGTTACAAACATACAAATCTTTCTTTTTTATAATATTACTGTAGATTTTGAAACCCAATGTAGGTTTCAAAATATATACCTTTAATTACGAAATTCAATTGACCAACGCCAAGGTTAATAAATCTAAACACTATACAACATACAACCAAAGTGGATACCTCCACTTTTTGAAGTCGGATAAAAATACAATCATATATGTAACTCATATGGAAAAATATTTGTCTGTACTGACGTAACGTTATACAATTCAATCTCCATAAAGCAAATAGGTAATTAAAAGAAAGTATCTTGCTAGCGGTAGGAAAGTAAAAGTTGGTATTTCTTTCTTATTCTATGGGAGATAGAGTCGGCAGCGGCAAGAGGTTCCGTGTGATTCACGTATAGGTGCAAGGTAGACTTTCACGAGCCATGGGACAGTTACGTGTTGCAATTGTTAAATAATTTCAATCATTTTTTGACTATTTTTAATATTGTTAGTTGTATTTACAATAACATTTAATTGTTGAATTTTTATTTTGGCTTTGTGTTTCGATATAAATAAGTCCGGTGTTTTTATGGATAGTGTAACTTTACGTTTGGCACAGTTTATAGTACTTGTTGTGCCAAAGATCGCGGGTTCGAGCACCGTGGGGACATTCATTTGTGAGATGAATATTTGTATTCAAGTCATAGGTGTTTATATTTATAACATGTATGTATTTAATATGTGTAGTTTACAAATATCTGGTATCCATAATACAAGCCACGGGGTTTACCATGGAACTAGATGGTGCTTTGTGTTAATGCCCCAACATATTTATTTATTTGTTTATCTTCTAAATTTTAGAAAGATAAAAATATTATTTCAATTTCCTATTAAAGCAAATTAGATAAAAAGCATGTCCGTAAATATAAATGTTGACATGAATAGATACGTCGAAAGTGGAATTATTCAGATTTTACACTTTCGTTGCCATGACGGAGTCAAATTTGAATAATTTTTACATTGAAGCAAGCTTGCGTACTTTGAATACTTTATTTTAGACTAAACAGCCGTTTCAAATTGTACAAAAGATTTTAAATCGCTCTATTGATGTTTATCCGCTTCTTTTAAAACAAAGTGCCACTTTACATTTTTAATGTCATATAATAGATAACTAAAATTTCATTCATGATATCCATACTAATATTATAAATGTGAAAGTTTGTTTATTTATTTGTCCTTCTTTCACGTCAAGACAACAGTGATTGATTGGCGTGTTTTTTCGTATGGAGATAGTTGGAGGGCTTTAGAGTGACATAGGCCGCGGGAGATTATCTCATTTCCACGTTATATATTATATAGTCTATCTATTCCACACCATATATACATATTCCATACGCGAGCGAAGCGACGGTGAGCCGCTAGTAGGTAATAAATATCATTAATTTTTTATACCTTGTGATATGGCTACCACAATACTAATATGATTATATTCTGACAAAATAAAATACAATGAAGCTAGGAGGCTTTATAAGTCAAAGATATTATAAGCGTTTTTTATCCAATTACAATTACATATAAAAATGTACTACACAAAATAACAACCAAATATATAACCCTAACTTATAAAGAATTGAAAGAAATTGAAAATAATGAATCATTAAGTAATTCAATACATATAGATTAACACACACACATATATATATATATATATATATACATACATGAGGATTGACATGAACAAAAACGCCAAAATTTATATCATAAGTACTAAAACCCATAATCAATTGAGGATCTATATACACAATAAAATGACAAACAAACAGAATATAATACAATCAATATATTCAAGTTCAAGGAAAGAGCTTCAATATCACTAACCACCGGCCTTGACTTGCAACTGGAGCGATACGTTTCCGATCGCACGTAACGCCAATTTAACGGTACGCTGATTGTCGCTTAACCTAGTCTTACATACTAGAGAAAATATTACATTTCTTCTATTATTTTATGATAAAGCTTAGATTTACATTTAAATGAATTTGATTTTTATTAAAATATCATCGCACAGCTTCACACTTGAGATGAAGAAAACTCCCTCTCAAATATAGAGTATGAGTGTTAGTCTATATCAATCATGACTTCATCCTTAGCTATATACTATACGTATATAAAGTTATAAAGTACTAGCATTGCCCGCGGTTCCGCCCGCGTTCAGATGACCAAAAACCAAATTCTTAGGTTTTAAATATTAGTATACTCTTACATTGCAGTTTTGTATTTTTTCTCAGAAATGCGATATTTTCCCCGCGGTAAAAAGTATCCTATATGTTGACCCGGATAACCAGCTGTCATCATACCAAATTTCATTAAAATCCCTCCAGTGGTTTTCCGTGATGCGGTAACAGATAGACAGACAGAGAAACAAAAATTCTAAAATTTATATTCGGCCTCTGTATCGATAATAATATCTATTTCAATAAGATTTTCCAAAAAATATTTACATTTAAAAACTTCTTATTAAATCTAATTCTTATTATTAATAAATAGGGGGTGGGGGAAGGAGAGTGAAAAATACTTTACGACCTATTCTCATACCTACCAAATATAGAAATTAAAATTCATTAAAATTGGTCGATCCGTTTTGGATGCGTGCGACCACAAATACCGTGACACGAGATATTTATGTATTAGATAAAATATATAATGTAGCAGAACTGTGTTATGTTGAAAATGTAGAGTCATTTTAAAATAATGACGAAATAACGTTTATTTATATATCGGATTCATCTTACTTATTTTTTTTTGCATAAGACTAATATTCCACGGGAACCATTTGCATAGAAATATTTTTATAAAAAAAAATCTTATGAAAAAGTCCGTTGATCGATCTGATTTGGCTATACAACTAAAAATTTTTTTAATAATATACAAACTTTTTCCGCAAATTATTTTAATATCAAATTGATATTTACTGCTAAGCCAAAAATGATATTTCCATATTAAAACTTTTAACTCAACAAAAAAAACTAGTTAGAATGAGGTCTTACAACATTAATAAGCGTTACACACCTGCGTTTAGACTTCCTGCTAAAATAAGGGTGACCGCGATAGGCTTTCATTTTCTACAAAAAACCGTTTCCGTTAACTTTTTAGGATACTTAAGTATCTTTTTCCGGTTGATTACATCAATACGCGTGAGAACTGACGAGAAAAAACTAATTAAATAGTTGATATTATCTAAATCTCAGTAATATAAGTTCCTCGAAGTTTTAAATTGTAACAATCGAGTAATAAACGTGTGTGATTAAAGTGTGATTAAGTTTTTATACTAGTATTTCCCGCCGATAAAATGTTATGTTTAAAGAGAGTATAATGTTGCTTAATACCTATTTTAACTGTTTTTAAATTACATAAAACAATAATATTGCTTAAATAAGTAATTAATATTTTTCTTTTTTTTTCTTTATAGTTACATATAATATAATAATGGCAACACTAAATAATATTATTAATTAATATCGTTTTTAAATTGTAATATTTATAATAATAACAACTAAAATTAAATAAATAATATTTAATTATAATACTAATAAAAAAAATATTAGAATTAAAATCAACAAATATTCTAAGGTACTTACTGGTGGTATTTTTGAATTTTTGAAATTATTTTGTAAAATTGCGGGTAGGCACTGTCTGTAACAAGTATACATATGTATGTATAACGCCTTCGAGACGTCTAAACCCTCAGTCTCTCCCGTGACCATGATTTCTGTATAGCATTCGAAACGTCGGGAACCAAGAATAAAAATTAATCCGCGAAATAATCCGTAAACTTAGTTTTATTTAAAATTTAAAGAGAATGTTTAAACGTCAGCAAGATTTGACCAACATGTCTTACTAACTAACTAAATATATAAATAAAAATATTTTAAAATTTTAAAATATTTTTTTTCTGTTTGCTTAATATTTAAATTACCTAACTGTTTAACGATTTATTTAATTTCAATAAAACTACTCATCTCTACATATTGCATATTATTGATACATATTATATGTTACTTTAAAATACTTAATAATTGCCAAAAAAAACTATCTGAAAGGAATTACTAAGTGTATATTGTAAAAATTTTCTTATATGTATATATATTATACATGTATATGTATGTATATATATATATATATATATATATATATATATATATATATATATATATATATACTCGTGTATGTCCATTTGTGTTCTAGTGAGTAATACGAATTGGTATGATTGTTAAATAATGCACTTATTTACAAAAAAAACAAGTTTATACAAGTCTATTTTTAGAACAGTTGTGTAATTGAAGTGTTTCTTTCACTACTTTTTTTTATTTATCACTTAGCCAGCTCTGAAGTATTATTTAACTGAAGTAGTGCTTTGTTTCAAATTCAATCCATTATCGAATGATTGCAAGTAAATTAAAAATTGATTATATTTCAAATGGAGTGACAGACAGACAAACGAATTAGGTCAATTAATGTCTTGTATGTGTAACCGGACCGACCTACCCTCAACTCCGCCCATTAATGTTTTTATGATAATTTACTGCTCTCACCGGACGTCTAAAGGCAGTTTATCCACTGTATACTCTTATTTTGAGATATTCTATATCTAAAGCCTATGAACATATCTAAAATATATAATATGACTTGTAATGGCACCATTAGTGACCTTCTGAACTTACTGAATTTCTTAAATAAAATTTTCTGTGCACAGTTCAGTTATATTCTTATTAATATAATTAAAACTTTTTTTATTTGTTGTTTTTCACCATTTTTCAGTCCAAATTAGGTACATTTAAACATATAAGTTGTGAATATTTTTTGCAAGCCGTTTATATATAACACTTAATTTTGGCAACCCACTTAAAAGGTTTCGAGGAAAAAAAAAATTTATGATATAATATTGCCCTAAAAGTTGGATGAAATTTTGTGTGTATATTTCAATGCGCTCCTGGATGGTTTGAAAATACAAATGGACCCAGTAGGTGGCGCTGCTGCACTCTAAGCTATGTGGCACTGCAAAACGAATACGTTGAATTTCATTCGATTTGTTTGACAAGTCCGGTCATTATTCGTGTAAACGTATAAACGGTGTACGATTTTTTGGGGTACAAAAGACGTGTGAGCGTATGTACAATCTATGTGCCACTATATATTCATTAAGTTCCTGAAGGTCTATTACAGTATACTTACTGTAAAAAAACATGCAGGACAATGCCGTGTGAACTCAGTCTAACCAGCTTTCGTGGGATATAAAATATCTGTTAAAATAGTAACAAATAAAGAACTTGCATAATGTAGGTGAAGTTTATATTTTAAATACGAGAATTTATTCTTTTTAAACTTATAAAGTATAACGCATCATTGTAATTAAAACCACTTGTAAATGTAATATTCTTAAATTAATTATAAATGTGTAATATATTTATATCATATATTAGGTTAATTTATTTAACGAAGCTATTTATTCCGCGTAATCTGCAGACGAAGAGACGGCTCTTATGAAATCAAAATAATAAATAATTTACTCATATACATACATAATATGCTAATTTATTCGTATGTAAATGTGTTTTATGCACTCTTCAAAGATTATGTTATTTTCATTACATCCGGTCTTTACTGTTTAATATATATTATTCTTTACACTACAAATTATCTAATATGACTCTATCATATGTATATAATCGCAAATGAAATCGTAGTAATATAGCAAATTAATAAAAATACGGATAAAATTGGATGATACTCGAATTATATTTTTTTTTGTATTAGAATACATAAGAAAAACCGCGAATATGTAAATAGTGACATAAAATTATATATTACCACGGTAATTAACATTACCATGATATTACGGCCTGCATACATAAAATACATTGTCTTCTTCCTTCAATGTAACCTACATCTAAATTTCACTTTATAAGTGAGGTACGAGTACGACCAGGTGATATGAAGAAGTGATACTATGTTTAGGAGTGTTGTTGACATAAAATTAAAGGACTGTTCTAAAATATCTTACTCTTAGTTTTGTTCTCTAACATTTTCTGATTAAGCTAATAACAAAATTTAAATCTTGTTTACAAATATATTTTTTTGGGAATTTTATAGTATAAAAGGCGTTTATTAAAAAATATTATGAGTAGAAATGAAATATGTAAAAATATATAATTTATGTTTGCATTTTTACATAATCATTTGAAATTTGAACAAACAAGAGAAAACATCACTCGGCCATCACTTGGCAGGTTGTTTTAAAGTCGTTATCCACCAAATTAAATATGCTATGTTATCGTCATAAAATAAATGTAGTTTTAGATTTTTTAAATTAAATTGTTTGTGTAGAATAAATGTATCATTAAGTAGAACATATTTGTGATTTTTATGTTATTTAAAAAAATATAAACATTACTAAAATCAAATTAAAATGTCTTACTTAATATTTTTTATGTGTAATTGTTTTTTTAACCAGTACATATATTTTGACAAAATTTTATAGCTTAAGCGTAGCTTCGCATTCGTCACTAATGGAGAACATCTTCAAGAGGAGTTCCGCTCGCGAATTCCACGTCGTTGTCTGACACACTTCCGAGGCTTTTACGCAACATAGAAAGGATGTATCGATATTGAGTAATATATAATATGATTATTTATATTCTAAATATTATTTATTTTATGCCATGCTTGCTAATATATTTTTTTATTTTAGTGGAAAAAATTCGCAATTTTTATTATTTTGATAACTTTCGCGATGTACCCGATTCATATATTAATATTTTAGTGTACACAAAATTTGTTTTTTTTTTCATTAGTCCCAAAACTAAGCTACTATTAATATTCTATTTAACAACAATAATAGTAATTTATAATATTCACTCAATAAATATTAAGTTAAAGTGGCATAACTAATCGACTAACTTTCACTATAACACATTTATAAAATATTATAAAAATGTTTCAAAACTCGAAAACATTTAACCAATTGACCCTAATCACTTTTTATTTTCAACTTTAAAAGAACAATATTCAACGAAGTTTATATATATTTAAAAAAAAAACATTAACATACCCAAAAGACGATCCTCATTCTAATGACTGACTGGATTTAAAAAGTAAACTGTCACCTGTCACTGTCACAGCACAAGCGCGGGCGCGCGCGTACCACTAAGAACTGACGCGATAGAGTGCCCTCCCCGCCAAAGAAAGTCAACCTTCACATTCGTTATGTAAAGAGAGGTCTAATGCCCATCGAGAGGGAAATTGGGATAAGGTCGTTGCTGTGATATTCTTTTGCGTTTGCTATGGTTTTTCTAAATTAATCATTAATTATATGAGACGAATAGCAATGCTTTTGGGACAAGATAGTAAAGGTTCAAATCCTGTGTAGGGTAGTTATTTTTACAGGTTATACTATAATTTATATCTGGTATCTAATACACAGGCCTAAGAAAGTAAAAGAAAGAGGACGAAAGGAGATTAAATAATTAAAGTATCAAATCAATCAAATATTTTATATTGCACACCATTATTTTACATACCATAGTTGAAACAGATTAAAGAGAAATAGTACAATAGGCGGATTTATCTCTAGAGAGCGATATATTCTGGGCAACCTATATGTAGAGAGAGAGAAAGAGAGAGGAAGTTGTACAAACAATCTTAAGGAGATGTACATACATCGACAACACATATATACATACATATACACATATATTGACACATACATACCTACAAACATACATATATACACAGTCGCATATACACGTTATACATATAAAATATGACACCATTTAGCACTTTATAGGTTAAGATAGTATGCTTTATTTTATTTTACAGATGGGCAAATTGGATAGTAAAGGAGTGAATATGAAAGGAAGAAGAGTGTGAAGGAATTTGTAAAATTAGATTTAGATTAGAACGAAGAGTAAATTTGTGGGGATTACTTAAAAATTTTAACCTATCTTTAAGATACTGTACAATACTAGATTAAATAGAATATTGCATAAAAGGCAAAGAACGTGTGTATTTCTGCGAATACGGATAGGGAGCCACTTTAGTTTTTTACGAAATTCGGAAACGATGTCATATTTACAAAGTCCAAATATGAATCGAATGCTGAGATTTTGAATTCGCTCAAGTTCATTTAATTAGTAAAATATTGTTTTTTGTATTAATTAGTAAAGTACTAAGTAACATTATAGGCATCTCTTGTTTGAGTGAGGCATTATTTGTTCGAATTTTTCATTTATAAAGTTGAATAAAAATAAAATTATTACAGGATATTATTAAAAAATATATATTTCTTAATCAGTACTTCACCACACATTGTTTGTAATTTGCTTAATTTAGAGATTAAATGCTCATAGGAAACTATTTAAACCTGTGCAAATGCACAAATTCAAGTCATAGGTTTGATTCTCAATTAGTCAAAATACGTAATATTTATATTAGTATAGTTTTTAGGCATAATATAATTTAAAAAAATGCATTCGTAAACTTCATACTTATGATTTGGCATTAAATAAAAATGTATTCTAAATGTTTTAAAACATTTAGAATGCATTTATTACTGTTAATTTCTTAAAAACAACTAATGGTATTACAATGCGATAAACATAAATGTATACATTGTCCATACAAAGTTGGCCTAACAACTTAATCGCGCAGATACTAAAGACTTCAACGCGCTGTTGAGTTTGTGCTACATATTTTGTAAATTATCTAGGAAGTTTATATATGATATATTTTTCAAATATTGTTTATGCTTGCACTCATATAAATTTATATATTAGTATGTATGTATTAGTGATCCACATTGGCTTCACTCAGGTGCGTTTTTAAATTGACACCTTTTATGATATGGCCATAACGTAATCTATATATACTAATATTATAAAGTGGTAAAGTTTGTGAGATTGTGAGTTTGTGACGTTGTACGAGGTAATCTCTGGATCTACTGAACCGATTTAGATGAAATTTGGTAAGAAGATAGTTTGAGACCCTGGGAAGGGCATAGGATACTTTTTATCCCGTAAATCATGCCTTAAGGGGGTTAAAATGGAGATGAAAGTTTGTATGAGGAATCAACCTAGTCTTTTATAATTATGTTTGCGATAGAAATGTATTTCGTCGGAGATAGTCGATGCACTGTTTGAAAAATATTTATTTAAATGAAATTAGCTTAAAAAGTAATTTATATTAGTTATTATAATGTGAAAATCTGTAGACAGGCAAGAGTTACTTTCGCATTTAAATTATTATGACAGATATGCAGATTTTGATAAATTTATTGGAATACATAAATACATTCTTTTTTATCAAATGCCTCACCAGTATTGAAGGTCAGCAGTCATCCTGCTAAGTTATTCTTTGTTCAGGGCTACATAGTTTAATAATATCAGATTTCATACTTTGCTTTTCATATATCCCGGAAAATGTGCGAGTCTTTTGCATTATTTTGATTACTTTTTTATGAAACCAAACCAGTGTAAATAGATGTTAAGTGTTGTACATCATTGATATTAGTGGCACCGAACCCATGACCAGAGCGTGCCTATATTATGATTGATTGATTGATTGATTGAGAATATAGAAATAGCTTCTTACAATGCAGTGTTATATATTAAGGAACTTTATTTATACAAAAGTAATAGGTGAGTCAACCAGTAAAAGAATTCCACTCTACTTTTTGCGCCTTCTGGGTCAAACATTATAATTATTGGAATTTTTACATAATTTACTTAAGTAAGCATACTATAAAGTAAATGACGTAAAAATTACAAAGTAAAAATTTTCAATTCAAGCAGATTTAAATAAAAATCATAAATTAATATACTTTACATATATTGAAATTATTTATTTCATTAAAAGTAAGTGGCACATCTGTCCTGACCACAAACTACTAGATTCGTTTTGCGCAACAAATGCATTCAATTAAATAAGATGCTGCATGTAAGAGTACGTTCTAATCTCATTACATTGTATTATGCAATATTTTAGTACATCTATTTTTGATGTTATGAACTTCTGTTACACAAGATTTCGATAAAGTATTATGTTCTATTATGTGTTATTATTCATTCTGAGAGAATGGTTAGCCATTATCTAAGCTAAGGTTTTGCTTAGAACGAATGTATGTATATTTTATACAGTATTATATATATTATATATTCGACGACACGTTTGGCTCAGTTTATAGTGATACAACTTGCTGTGCCAGCGGTCGCGGGTTGTAGTCCCGCTGGGGGCATTAGTGCTTAAATTTGTGGATGCTTATATTTATATTATGTATGTACTTAAAGTTATATATGTGTAGTATATCAACTATTCATAAAACAAGCTAACCATGGAACTAAATGGTGCTGCGTGTTAATCTCCCAACATATAAATGTATGTATATTTTATTTATGTACTATAATCTAAAATATTAAAACTCAATTAATGAAATAAGTTTTATAATATATCGAATAAAGAAACAAATGAGATAGTATACAATAAATAAAATAAAAAAATTAATTAAACGTGAGTATAAAAAGAAAAGATTTATGGATAAATTTTTTATAAACTTATATATACATAATATACATTAATAAGCACTTTGAAAATGTCAATAAATTAATCTCTTCGTATTACTAAAGAGAGGTCATTCGACGAACGTGATCCGTTCACTTCTTCAAATGCCTTTCCATTAGTGACGATCGGCAGTCATCCTCCAAAAATTTTCTTTGTTTAGAGCTAGCCTGATAGGTTTTTACCCTGATAGGGTGAGGTAGTGTTTATTTCGGTCCATTTCCGGATATTTCAGAGCCGGGATATCTTCCTTCTATCATACTTCTCTAACCCGCAACTTTGTCAATCATAATAGTCTGCAGCAGTTGGTAACGTTCATGCCTTATCATGTGTCTTAGATATGCAACGTTCACTGTAAAAGGTTTTGTGTCGAAGAGCGTGCGAGTATTTTTGAAAGAGTTCAAAAAATGTTTTTTGTGTAGACGAACGAGTCTGATACGATTGTCATGGTTCCCTATTTTAACCAACTTCCAAAAAGGAGGAGGTTATCAATTCGTCGGAATCTTTTCTTTTTTTTATGTATGTTCACCGATTACTCAAAGACGCCTGAACCGATTTGGAAATTTTTTTTTGAAAGGGACGTCTGATAATATTTTAAGATATGAATATCTGATAGGTAAATATGTATTTTACGTATCCAAATATATTAGATTTGCTTTGCATCGGCTGGCACCGACTTTGAAAATATCTGGTTAGGTATCTATTCTAAATGAAAACCCCCGTTTAGTTATTTTTTACATTTTAGTGCCTGGAAGTCGTTTTTTTTTTTAGTTTTTTTTAACGGATAGTAGTACTTCATAGGTGGTCTGATATAATCCTCAAGAAAAAAACATGTATGAATAATAAACCTTTGAAGTTATTTTGGACCAGTGTAACTTTAAAGTTAAAAATAAATCAAAATTAAATCACAGATCTTATAATACTTTACTAGATAAAATGTCCGAGGAACGAAGGTAATGAGAACGAGAGTGTTAACAAGAAATTCAATTAAAAAGAAACAAGTGGATTTTTAAGAGATTTCTTCATATGAAATTACATGAACATATTATTTCCACAGTAATAAATAATACATATATCGGAGTCATATAAATAATAAATACATTTAATAGATATATTAGAATATGAACATTGTTGCTTTTTGTAGTACGGACGGAGGACGTACGGACTCAATTCGATTGTATGTTGGTCAAGCGCTATCTTCGCCATTATGACCTTATAAATTTTCTAGGTCCTTTGGAATAATTTCTATTTAAATGAACAAATATCTATCTCTAAAATGAAGTAACTTCTTTTACTTCATCTTCAAAGATGAATGGGATTCTAAAGCCGTACTTCGTCTATTCATATGTATGTACCTACATATATAATACATTGATTCTCTATATTATTTGTTATGTATATTTTTCAATTATTGTATGTAATAATTACATTTAAAAGAAAAAGTCATATAGCAATAATTTATTTAAACTCGTACAATGTGCTTATAAACATATTGAAATAAAAATATAATTTTGTAGTCAATTTAAGTTTAAGCTGGAGTACAGTAATTTTGTGTGTCGAAATATTGTAGCTCTCAAATCGAGGTCAGCGAATGCATTATGACTAAGTCATTGAATCTAATGTTACAATTAATATTTAGTATTATTTTTAAGTACTATGTTAATTTAATGTATATTCGTGTCTTCTGATAGTAATTAGAATACCCTATTGGTTCCTTTATTTAACACATAGATCTATAATATTATAAACATTCACACAGCTTATTTAGTGTGAGTAAATGTTTATAAAATGAGGGATTGAAATTTATATAGGAATAGCGACTCACCCTCGCTCCGTTCGGGTTCGTCCCTACTTATATTTTAATATTTGGTGTAGATTTCTCAGACATGAGATATTTTCCCACAGTAAAAAGTATCGTATATGTTGACTCGGATAGCCAGTTATCATCATACCAAATTTCATCAAAATCTATTAAGGTTTTCTCGTGATGCGTTGTCAGACAGACAGAGAAACAAAAAATCTAAAAATTATAGATTCGGCCTCTGTGTAATGATTATTTCAATAAGGTTTTCCAAAAAAATTTAATATACAGATTCTCTACTACTCAGTTCGAATTTTATTATATGTAAAGATGTACAGATAGATATAAACTTATTTGTCCACTGAAAATTGAAATAAAAACTACTTTATGTATATTGATCTAAATTCAGCTCAATAATTAGTAATTTTAAGTAGAAAAATAAACTAGACGTAGTCACGTCCTTGGACCAAATATGTAGTGCGTTGAACTTGATGTGGGTCAGTAGCCCGAAGAAGGGCCAGACGTCCTTAGCATTCGTAATTGCAGTACTGCAAAGATTAAAATTTTTATTTAAACCATCGATGGAACTTGTTTTTTTAAAATAATAATTAAAAGGCTTTACGTAAGAAACGTGCTTTTTGCTCTATCGTACGTATAATTATTATAATAATGTTCTACCCGACCAATTTCGGCCACGGCGGCCAATCTCATTAAGACTAGCCAACTGCGCAGGAGATATTATAGTGCACAAGTGTACGCGCAGACACAGGTGCACTCTCTATTCCTGTCACTCTTATACTCTGGTTGGACGACTACTCGATACGACCGGTGAGAGTTAAGGCGCAGGACCGACGGCCTTACGTGCTCTTCTAGGCACGGGGATGAAACAAATTTCCAAATTCCCAACTCCGGGCTGTTACTTAGACTTTTTAAACAGAAAAACTTAATAACTAAACTTGGCCCGACCCGGGACTCGAATCCACTATCGCCGGATGTACAGCCGTACATGCCACTATTAACTTAGAGGTTGATATTGTGCAAAATTTTCAATTAAATAAATGCCAAGGCGAATATAATATGTATAATGATGCATCTTGTTTCTTATCTGTTAAAATAATTATCGTAATTAAATCAGTATTGTGTAAGAACGGATTTAAAATTGGATTTCGGATACAGCCTATAATAAGGCAACTAGGCATTAAATTCGCAAAAATATCCATTGACACACGTCCACTTAATGAATCTATGTATATATACGGTTATTGAAATCATATTTGATTTCGCAGTATTATTTTATACTAGCTCTACTCGCGAGGTTGATAGACCATGGTAAATTATAAGGTTAATGGGATGCAAAACAGACTAAATCTGGACCTAAAGAGATAATAATCAAAATGATATATTAGAAAACTCATGCAATAGTTTTTTCTTTGACTCTTTTTTTGTGACAGTCTTTGATTATTTTTTTCATAGACAATATTAATTGACCGTCGCGTTGTCTCATTAAATCTGAAGGCGCATATAATTTCATATCGTATTAAATAATTATCCTTACAATATACAAGCACGATTACTTGTTAACATTTTTTTTAATTTGGCGATAAAAGCTTATTGAGCGTTTTCTGAGATCCTGTTGTATACGTTGTCCATAAAAAGAATGACTGACTCTGTGACGAGAGTCACAGGCATTACAAGTTTGTGTTCGCTCCTAGTATTAATGTTATGCATGTTACACTTCTTGGGAAATTCGTGTATATTTTACCAAACATACATAACATTTTCGTACGCGTACTAAGAAGCAACAGTCAATATCAAAATGTATTCGACTACTGCAAAATATAACATTCTAACTCAGTATTAAGATAATATAAATCAATACAAATAATAAAATTGTAACTAAGCCGAATCTGTACATTAAATATTTTTTGGAGAAATGTGATTGAAATAGACATTATTATCGATACAGAGGTCGAATCTATAGTTTTTAGAATTTTTTTCTGTCTGTCTGTTACCGCATCACGGTATATCATCGCGTGATAGTTGGTTATCCGGGTCAACATATAGGATACTTTTTACCGCGGGAAAAAATACAAAAACTGCAATGTAAGAGTATACTAATATACAAAACGTAAGAACTTGGTTTTTGGTCATCTGAACGCTGGCGGAGTCACGGGCAATGCTTGTAGAACATAATTTTTTTAAATATGTCTTTAAACTTTCTGAGTCACTGACAATATTATTATGATGGAAAACCGGATATTTACCACGAGACTTTCCGATATTTCGACACAATCACAAGCGTCATGGTCACGGGTATACTCTGAAAAGTAAGTGCTAAACATGGTAAATAACCCGTTTTACATCATAATAATATTGTACATGACCATGAAAACTTAAAGACTTATATGAAAAATTAATATTCTTCTTTATTAACAATATTCTATTTTAAAGACCAAATTTAATATCTCGGTTTCAATTATCTACTTATTATTTACTGATGCATGTATGTACGTGCTACAATATCTAGTAAAACGCATCATATCGGAATTGTCATCCATTCTAATACATAATTTGAGGCTTCTATAGTTCGTAAGCCGAAAGTAGTTTTAAAACTCGTGTCACTCGAGTTAAGAGAGGTGTTGTAAACATAATACGCGGTTACCTAAGAGGTGGTCGCATCCTTTCACTCACAAAAGTTTGCGTTTTATAGCATTTAGTAATGTGATATCGATCTGTCGTTATGTATGTAAAATTTTATACTTTTAGGCAAAATTGTTTTTTTTTAATACGCACGGCCAGCGGTTGCGGGTTCGAGTCCCGCTGCGGGCATTCATTTGTGTAATGAACACGAATGTTTGTACACCAGTCATGGGTGTTTATTTATAATGTGTTTGTATTTAAAGTTATATATGTGTAGTGTATCAACTACCTGGTATCCATAACACAAGCCTCGTAGCTTACCATGAACCTAGATGTGTTAATGTCCCAACATATTTATTTATTTATTTAAAGCAAAGTATCTGAGAATAATTCGAATCAACGTTTGTGATAGGTCTTACAGAATACTCCTTTTAACCAAGCTGCTAACATTACATAAGCTGTGCCTTCCAAAGTAATTAATTTTCGTATTGACATGTTTTTTTGCTAAAATTAATAATGAATTTAATCCAATTTTTCTTGGAAACCATATTTTAAAACGCCGCTGCACATAAAGTTAAACTGAAATAAATATATTTTAACTGACATACGCTATATTTTAATAATTAAGTACTAGTTTAATAATCATAAAACGCTAAATTTTTCTTATTTGTTTTGTATGGGCATTGAAAATATGATATAATACAATCAATTTATCTGATAGAAAACTGTATAATATATGGTAAGTATAATAAAAAGTCATATTATTTGTATTTTGGAATAACGCGTAAATATGCCTTAAGTACAGTTAGTACAATTAGAATGTTTAAGTTCGCTCATTCTAAAAAAAAACACGAATCAAACTATATATATTTTTGGTTATATTTTAAGCAAAGACCGTGAGGACTAAAGCTTACAATATTATATACATTTACAATAATAACTATAGGCTATATAAATAAAAATTAATGTTTGTATGTTTGTCTTCCTATAGTGATAAAACTTTGGTAGGTTATTCTCTATACGCTTGCGAAGGTTACTGGCAAAAAGAAATTTTTTTCTTTAGATGTTTGTTTTTATTCGTTTCTGAATCATTCAAATTTAGGAATACACACGAGCGAGGGTAAGTGGCTAGTTTAAAATTTGTGTGCCTCTACTAGTGTACTCGGTACGTTGATAACAAGCCTAAGTGAGCGTAATATAAGACAATTATGGGGCAGATTTTTCTTGAAATTATTAAAAAAAAACAAGCAAGAAAATCCATATTATTACACATATCACTTATTATACTGCCTCGGTGGTGTAGTGGCTAGCATGTACGGCTGCACACCCGGAGGTCCTGGGTTCGAGTCCCGGGTCGGGCCAAGTTTAGTTATTGAGTCTTCCTGTATAGTAAGTCTCAGTAACAGCCCGGAGTTGGGAAGTTGGCGGTGTTTCACCCCCGTGCCTCGGAGAGCACGTAAAGCCGTCGGTCCTGCGCCTTAACTCTCACCGGTCGTGTCGAGCGGTCGTCCCACCGGAGTATGAGAGTGATAGGAATAGAGAGTGCACTTGTGTCTGCGCGTACACTTGAGCACTATAATATCTCCTGCGCAGTTGGCTAATCTCATTGAGATTGGCCGCCGTGGCCGAAATCGGCTAGGAGAACATCATCATCATCATCATTATACCCACATAAACACAAAACAGATTCGAATTGAGTACTTCCTCATTTTGAAGTCGGACTAAAACATAGTAATTACAATAGTTTTTATTCTATAGTTCAAATAGCTAAATATTACAGTTTTGCTTAAGGTTATTTTTGTTTAGTACTAGCATTGCCCGCAGCTCCGCCCGCGCTCATATGACCAAAAACCAAATTCTTAGGTTTTACATTTAATATTCTTGTACATTATGTTTTTTGTATCTTTTCTCACAAATGAGATATTTTCCCGTGGTAAAAAGTATCCTATATGTTGACCCGGATAACTAGCCATCATAAATTTCATCAAAATCCCTCCAGTGGTTTTTCTGTGATGCGGTAACAGACAGACAAAAATTCTAAAAAATATAGATTCGGCCTCTGTATCGATAATAACGTTTTTTTCAATAAGATTTTCCAAAAAATATTTAATGTACAGATTCGGTTTAGTTACAATTTTATTATATGTATAGATTATAAATCAAATTACATACAAAATATTACAAATATTACATTTCATATGAAATTATTACTCATCCTATATTACACGATATTTCTGAGCCATACAATTTTTTACTCTATTTCTCATCAAATAGAGTTTAAAATGTTTTTAATATTAAACTTTACTCGCAACTAACACCATTAATCTTTCTGCAAATCATCTCAGTTTATTCTATTTTATTTCAACTATACCGTTCCCATATATTTCGTAATATGATGTTAGGAACTTGCGTAAAATATATAATGACTGCTTCAGATTTTTGTGTGGGTATGTGGACGATACTATACGCCTTGAAAACGTGTTATTGAGAATTTGTTAATCTTTTGTACAAACTATGTGAGTCTTTTTAAAGAATTGCTGCCGAAGGGGGCAGACAGAGAGACGACAGTTTTGTAATTCACTTCTTACATTCCATAACATATTTAATTTTTATGTTTGCAGTATTACTAAATTGGTATTGTTGTGATCAAAAGTTCTTTCAAAATATATCCGAAAATTAAATTAAAACTGAGTAATAGTATAAAAAAATGTTTTAATAGAAAACAAAATCGAATGTGCATATTACAAGACTTCCGCAATAAACAATAGCATTCTCAAGGAGGGTTGACGTCAGGCAGCGTCGGCGGCCGGTCGTAAAACTTTTGCTAAATCCTATCAGCAGTACAGAAGATGTACTGCGCCGACCACAAGTGATTGGGAAATGGGCAGGGAGAAGAAGATTTGCGGTATTACTAAATATAGTAGTTAAGAGAACTCAATTTTCTACGAGTATTAAAAAAATATAATATTTACCACTTTTTAACGTCTCACTGCTGGGAACAAGCCTCTTCTCCATGTAAGAGTGTTTACACGCTGGCAATGCGGGTTGGCGGACTTCATATGTCTTGCGAAAACTATTTAGGTTATCTCAAGCATGCTGGTTTTTTCAGGATGTTTTGCTTCACCCTAAAGCAAGTGCAAACATGTTGGAAATTATTCGTATATGAAAATCATAGAGGTGCTGTACTTGGGGTTTGAACCTTCTTACTTGATTTTCCACATGAACACTTTACCACTGGGTTACCACTGCCTTTATTAAACAACTATGAACATATATAATTATAAACGTGCTATTTATTATAGATTACAAGATATTTTAATTGAATATAAGTCTTTTAAAAATAAAATTCCATATTTTCATAATCATTACATCCTGTATACTACGAGTATATACGGAAAATGAGAGAAACATTTAAATTATAGAGTCAGTCAAATATTAAATATAAATAAATATGTTGGGACATTAACACAACAACATCTAGTTCAATGGTAAGCTACGTGGCCTGTGCTATGGATACCAGATAGTTTATACACTACACATATATATCTTTAAATACATACATATTATAAATGTAAACACCCATGACTGGAGTACGAACATTCGTGCTCATCACTCAAATGAACGCCCCCAGCGGGACTCGAACCCGCGACCGCTGGCTCAGCAAGTAGGGTCACTATAAACTGAGCCAAACGTGTCGTCATATTACTGCAATTATTATGTTTTCAACTTTACTCTCAGTCAAAACCATATACTCGTAAGTACCTATACTATACTATACTAATAACGGGATGAAATTGATTACAAATATGCCATAAAGCATTCTAGTGACGAAAAAGCGAAAGTGAATGTACCTACTCGTAAGAATTCTTGAGCGCGACCGTGGATGTTACCCAAGTGCAATTTCCACAAACTTATAAAAATAATACCTTCATGGCCGATTGACGCTTCTTCATTCGTTTTTGGTCAGACAAGCATTTATGTAAGCATATAATAAACATTCGGAATGACAGAGTCAACTGTGCGGGTCGTGGGTTCAAGTTTGTTTATATACAAGTATTAGCGGATACTGTAGGCAGACATCCTCATGCCACAAATAGATATCATTACAATACACTAAAAGGCAAATTGTGGATATATTGTTTCCAATTATAGCTGATCCATTATTACCTAATGGGTGCTTACATAAAAAACAGGAACAGGAACCAAAAATCAAAATAAAGCCGCGAATAAATCCGAAAAGATAGTTTTTTTTTAAATTCTTTAATAAACATATCAAAATCGGTCAAGCCGTTAGGAAAAATTACGAACGCACGCATACCGGTATTTTACATAGAAAGATGTAAAAACGGTTAGTCTACAATTAATCTAATGTGATTGCTGACTGTCTATACAGAACGGACGAAATTTTTTTAGTTTAATAAAATTCTATACAACTGTAAGTCCGTGTACAACTGACATGTCACATGTGTGTAGAAAACTTGAGAGGTAGTGACTAATTGATCTATACATAGAATTTATACTATGAGTAACCAGTGGTCACCTTTAACATTTTCTTTTTGAAGCTAGCTCTTTGATTTTTAAATATTATATCTATATAAATAAAAATGAATGTTCGTATGTTTGTCCTCTAACCGATTATGTTGAAGCTCTGGTGGGTTATTTTGGATATACCAGCGAGGGTTTTGGGCGCAAAAGTTTTTTTCTTTGGACCCTTGTCTTTTATGGGTTCCTAAACCATTTAAATTAAATATATATCATTGTATTTGTTTACAGTCATATTATTATTGATAGGTACTCCTACTCCTACCTTCCTATCTTAATAATATTATAAATGTGAAAGTTGGATGGTTGGATGTTTGTTACTTAATCACGCCAGAACGGCTGAATGGATCCGGATATGGATAGATTATAGTCTCGAATAGCACATAGGCTACTTTTTATCCCGAAAAATGTACAGTTCCCGTGGGATAGATTTGTTTCTGTCTTTCTAAAGGCGAACCCGAGCGAAGCGAGGGTGAGCCGTTAGTATACATATATTTTGCGTAATATGTCACTAACTTTTCTAAGATGTTTAATGAATACATTCATTTTTGTGTTAGTATGTGGACAATACTCCTTTTAACATTTCATAAAAGGTATCAGATATTTTTTATTCATTTTCAAAACTTTATTAATCTATTGAAAGAAAATGTTATAACAAATAAATGTCTAATAATTACATATAATTAATATGAATCCAAAGCTAAAAGCTCATGAAAGACATTCAAAATGTACTTAGACGCTGAACGAGTACGGGTCAATTGTCTGATACAAGCTTCACTGTGTTGTTGAACAATTATAACATCAACACTCATACTCTCCGCATAATTGGCCTTTGAACTCTAATCAAGTCAGTAAAAGTTTAATTGTGTAATAGCTAAGCCGGTTTCGGTGTGGTTTACATATGTTACGTAACATGACTAGCCCAGTCACTTCGATGACCAATGACGGGAAAACAAGTGATATAGAATAGTATCATTATTACCTAATTAATTACTGTAACTAAATATGTTTACCTTATCTAGTGACCTATTTAGCTATAGCCAATATCATTGTATAATGTTCTAGGAAGCTGTATATTATATGAAAGCGAATCGATATTATCAATCACGGATCAATAAAAAAATACTCGTATCAGCAAGTATAAATGTGTTATAATGTGTTTCGTAATTCGATCTTTGTATTCAGCCCTTTTTAACGTCCCACTGCTGGGCACGGGTCTCCCTTCAGTACGAGGAGGATCAGGCCATAGTCCACCATGCTGACCAAGTGTCAAATGCAAGTAAGTTTTCAAATGTCTTTTTAAAACTTGCTAGGTTCCCTCAAACATGCAGGTTCCCACACGATGTTTTCTTTCACTGTTAAGACAAGTGGCAATCATGTTGGAAATGATTAGCACGTGAAAATATCAGAGGGTCCTGATCCGAGATTTGAACCTGTTACACTCGGTTTATTAAGCGAGCGCGTTAGCACTGAAAAAAGGACACAAAAACCGTTTGGAATTTTCTATGAAGAAACGTTATTTTTAAAGTAAGCAGACATAGTCGCGGGTAAATGCTAGTTGTTAATATTTATAAATTTATAGCCGAGTTATGTGTGTGTATGTGTATTTCATTTCCTGGCGTGAGCACCCCGCTAAGAGCATGTGGAGGCACGCTGTGTTATGTGAATATTTTGATACGGCGAGTCCCACATAAAAATTTAAAAAGGATTAACGATTTAAAAAAAATATAAAATTGTGTCGTGAGACACCAAGTTCCTTATTACATAAATATTAATTCAAGTTCTAGTCGAGGTAAAAAGAAAATAATTACTCGGGTATAAATTTTTCATTATGATTTTTTTATCGATAACAATCAAAAACTAATTAACAAAATTATCTTAACACTTTTATTTATTCACAATGATTCCTAAAAATATATAATAATAATAACAGTCATCACGTAGGCTATATATTATAGTGTGGTTTTTAATTCCACGGAATTCTGACATTTCAGAAGTGTTGTCAACTTTGAAACATTGTCACTAAAAACGGAAAGCATTTTAGCAAATTAAAAAAATATATCTTTCTTGAATTTAAGGTTTCAATTAGAGAAACTAAGTCTTAAAAAGTTATTGATAACTCTAAAATGGTAATTATTTTTTTTATCATATTATTGAAGTTACAATAATTATTAAGGAAATTATTTTTCTGTTACCGGAATCCCTGTCCAATAATCCATAGGTTGCAAGCCTTTTTTAGTAAAACCATAAAATATTTTGTTTTACTCTATTTTATTCATTTAACCATTAAAATTTTACATTATAGTTAGCGTGCATTGATTGCACAAAACAAAGACTATTTACAATGTCATACATATAGTTTACTTGATCTAATTCTGTTTCATATTTTTTTGTTATTTTATATTAAAAAAATACAAAACAGAAAAGGTTTATGATATCTGAATTGTCAAAGAATGATAGCTGTCATATTTCCGTAGAATTAAAAATCAGACTTTAGATACTGTATAGCGGACACACATCAACTATACATAAAAATGTTACTCCACGCATTTTCGTTACAGACGTTACGGATGTTTTTTGCCGGCTAGGGTACCCCTCCGCATCGTCCCATAAGGAATTTCGTTCCAAAACACATTACATGCATAAAAATATTGGTCAACGATTTAGAGAAGTTATATATTACGCACAGTGTCGGCTCTAGCCTTTGATCAGGGTAGAGCGAGATTGTCTTTCAGCGCTCTTTAGTCGGTGCTTTCATTTTACATAAATTATACTTAAGCTTTATGTTAAAAAATAATTATACCTTTTTCTCAAATCAACTTGCAAGATGCAATCGACAGAAATCTACAGATTTTTCACCGAATTACGGTTCTCAAATCTCAGGAAATTTTACGGATTTTCAGAAAACTGAGCTAGCAACATTGCCCCTCATTTGATTGCCTTGATGCCTCATTTGATTTTTGGGCACCCCTTGCTACCTGGCATTTAGAGCGACCGCTCCTCTCGCTCTATCTACCCTTGGACCGGTGCTAATTTTGCACATATTATGTAATGGTCCTGATAATATTACCCTAGTTACACTACAACTCACAGTAAAACCTTAGGTAGTTAATTAAGATTGAGTCCTATCGACCAATGAGAGTGAGTAGAGAGTGCACTTAAACTTATATTTGCGCATACGCATGTGCACTACTTACGTAATAGGCTAGTTTCAGTGAGTACAGTCTTCGTGACATAATGACATAATAAACATGAATAAAATTTCCACTTTTTGAATTGATATAACCGTTGGTTCTGAAAGTTGTTATTATTTTTGCAAAACTTGCCGTAGTAAATAAATATTAATAATCATAATATTTTGGGACATTACCACACAACACCATCTAGTTCCATGGTAAGCAACGAGGCTTATGTAATGGTCAATGGATACCAGGTAGTTGATACACTACACATATATAACTTTAAATACGTACATATCATAAATATAAACACCCATGACTGGAGTACAAACATTCGTGCTCATCACACAAATGAATGCCCCCAGCGGGACTCGAACCCGCGACCGCTGGCACAGCAAGTAGGGTCACTACAAACTGAGCCAAACGTGTCATCAAAAAATATTAAGTAACCACCACCATTATTAAATAAAACCCGATTCAGAAATACATATATAGAATATCTATAGAAATAGATACAAGTACTAAGCTATAATTACTATTACTATTTACTTAACATTTTTAAAAACATAATTTTAGATGTTGATGTGTAAAAAAAGATTAATTAAATAAATCACGTTTGTATGCACTTCATCATAGTGATCAGTAGTGTAGTCAAGGTTTAACAATCTCTTCTAAGATTGCACAAATATATCCTCGTTACCGTACAGTTTCATCAAACGATATCTAATGTCTGTTATAGTCTAAGAGCTAGCATTGCATTTAGCAATGTAAGCAGGTACTGTATAAATCAACACAATAATCAATATATATAAATTGATTATATCAAAAACTAAACTTAAAAATTCCTCGTGGAACCATACCCAATCAGTAGCAAAATATAGAAGGGCATGAAAATCTACTACAGAGCAGCAGCTTTAAGTTCCACGACTGAATAATAGGTTATAGTATAACACCATACCAATAGATCGGTAAGATAAAACATTTTATTTACTTATGTTTTTTCTCTCGAACTTTGTACTCAGGCTCTTTGACTATATTTAACTGAATCTAATTGCTGTATTTGTTCTGCGGTTCATTTGACATTACTCTAATGATATATGCTTACCGAGTATATTAGTGGTTTTGTTTTGTTTAAGGAAAAACAAAGGCTAGCAGTTTGCAACACTGACATTTGAGTTTGACTAATATTAATAGACCGAATTCGGTCACGGCAGCAAAACTCACTGAGACTAGCTAACAACGTAGGTTATTATAGTGGTCAAGGGTGAGTGTAAACTCAAATGCATCCCCTAATTTTCTCACTTTTTAGTGGAATGACATTTCAACTCGTCATTTGTGTAATCCGGCGTAGGACCAATCGCTTCACTGAGATTTGGTAGTGTTACTCTTTCAACTTTCCAACTTCGGACTGCTATTGAGTATTTGAAAGGCAGAAAAACCAAATAATTATTTTGGCCTGACCTGGGACTGTAATCAAGGAGTTTAATTACTTTTTAGATTTGTCATTTATATATATATATTTACTACATATATTTTTACATCTATATTTGCTAAAGACAGTGGTAGCCCAGTGGTATACTTATCACTTGTCTTACGGTGAAGGAAAACACCGTGAGGAAACCTGCATGTCTGGGAGAATCTGGCAAATCGAAAGACAAGTGAAGTCCACCCCGCACTTAGCCAGCGTAGTGGTCTATGGCCTGATCCCCCTTGTGTTGAAGAGAGGTACGTGTTAAGCAGTGGGACGTTAAAAGGGGCTGAATATGGCTGGCGCCTTGAGCGGGAGTCAAACCACGACTTCACGCTTATAGAACAGTGTTCTGATTAGATAATGGACTAGTTAGTTATCATCCCTGAATAATCTTTCTGTTAAAATTATCTCATTGCACGATTAACAGATAAAGTAGAAACCATTCTTAATACCTTAACTAGGGCAATTAAATATTGATGCTATCAGAGGTCACACCTTTCACAGTTAACCTATTGACGTTATGAAATACTCGAAACTAAGCTACTTATTAATATTATCAAATATAATAAATATAATGTAGGTATATGTAGACAAAAGTCGTGACTGAAATGGAACGGTAAGCTATGAATTTTGTAATAATTCGTACTAGTTTTTACCCTTTGAAAGTTAAACCAAACTTTTAGATGTTATTATTTAAAACTAAGTTTAGTATGCTTAAACTTTCAGCTTAAATAGTAAGCGTGTAATAAACATTTACTTTATACTAGCGAATCACCCTCGCTCCGCTCGGATTCGGCCCTGCATAAGTTTTCACGTTCACTATAATTATTTCTCAGAGATGAGATATTTTCCCGCAGTAAAAAGTATCCTCTATGTTGACCCGGATAGCCAGCTATCATCATACCAAATTTCATCAAAATCCCTCCAGTGTGTTTTCTGTGATGCGGTAAAGACAGACGGATAGACATAAATTCTTAAAAATATAGATTCGGTATCTGTATCGATAATAATGACTATTTCAATAAGATTTTTAAAAAATATTTAATGTACAGATTCGAGTCAGTTAGAATTTTATTATATGTACTATAGACTAGCGGCTCACCCTCGCCCCGCTCGGGTTTATCCCTAGTTACGTTTTAAGACGCCTATTACATTACGACTGTGATTTTTCAATTAAACACCCATATTTGGCGTTCTTATTCAGAGATACTGATACTCTTCGACACTTTTGACTTATTGTATTTTTCAAGCTGATCTATTGTAATCAAGCAAACGAAATGAAAAATATATAATATTATCTCGTATATGGTGGTTGAGTTTATAGCGGCCTCAAAATTTGAAAATATGTATTGGATTTCTACAGCTAAATCCTTTTCGAAATCTTAAAAACTACTAAACACGTTCAGAATTAGCTATGAATATATCCTTACAACATTAATATTATTAAGTAAAATTTATATCAGAATAGACGTCCGTTCAAGTTTTTAAACTATTTATTATAAAACTTTACATAAAAGCAATGACAACTGCACAAAATGCTAAAAAATGCGATGCGTCGGTCGCTCGAACTTAGCTGTACCGTAGGACTCATAACATATTGTGATACGCCTCTTAACGTTTAGTATAGATTTCTCAGATATGACATATTTTCCCACAGTAAAAAGTATCCTATATGTTGACCCGGATAACCAGCTATCACTATACCAAATTTCATTAAAATCTCTCCACTGGGTTTTCTGTGATGCGGTAACAGACAGACAGACAAAAATTCTTAAAAATATAGATTCGGTCTCTGTATCGATAATAATCTTTATTTCACTAAGATTTTCCAAAAAATATTTAATGTACAGATTCGGCTTAGTTACAATTTTATTATATGTATAGATTACATAGAGAATGTATTGAAAATAAGGTCAATATGAATAAAACTATTTTTCGGATTTTTTCGTGGATATATATGAGTCTCTCCCGTGACCATGATATATATATAGCAATTCAAAACGTCGGGAGCCAAAAATCAAAATAAATCAGCGAAAAAACCGAAAAGATAGTTTTATTTAATATGCCCAATATTCGCGCAAATCTAAGAGAATATTAGGGTCAGTATGAATTTCAATCCTATTAAAGATATTAACCAAATTAATTAGAAAGTAAATATTTAACTTTCACAAACTTGGAATATCGAATAAGAGAATAAGTTATCTTCTTCTATACATTTCAATATAAATTTAATTTATATAGACAAAATATAATTAAACAAATCAATCAAAATTATGAATATTATTAAACTTTTTGACCGACTTAAAAAAAAGGTATGTTTTATGTGACTGACATACTTAAAACGTGTTAAAACGCTAAAGCTATTGGAAATTTAGTCGCAATTATATTCGTAAAAACTTTAAATCCAAGTAAAATAATTATATTCGGCGAGGTTTTTACAAGAATGCTATCCCATAGAAGCTACTTATCGCATTTTTGATATAACATCGAAAAACTATTCGGAAAACAATTTAACTCGTTTCTATTATATAAAAAAACGTGTGTGTGTACTTTTGTACGCACGTAAGAAATTATACTTCTTTGGTGTAACAGAATAAAAATAGCTGAAGATTTCATCCCGTATGTCACAATTCTCTGTTTGTAAAAGGAAAGATAAATTAATTAAATAAGGCATATTGGGCATATTATAATCATATATTTATAGAATATCATTTATGGAAAGAATATAATATTATATATCATTAGTCAGACAATAACAACGGTTACTATGGCAACAAACAGCTATCAGCTAACGAAATCGTGTCGCTTTTTGGCTGTCGGGGTGCGCGCGCATCGTAAAAATTTTATTCTCATATTTTTTCCAAACGTGCCAAAAGTAGTACCTATAACTTCAAAAGAATGACAAATCAACGAATTAAGACAATGTTAGTATTTTTATATTATTTAGGGAATTACGTATGTGTATAATCTGTCATAGCGACGTCAAATATATGTATGTATACTCGAGCTTTGTATATTTTATTTAAAAAATATATATAGATGAAGTGCGTAATTTTAGTTTAACTTAAATTTTTACTTTGCTTGGATTTAAATCCGTGACCTACTGCTGCCCACGTCTTTGCCCACGTCTGTAGTTTATTTAGTCTACAACAGCTACTTACGTTACTATATTTATAGTAAACATTAATCCTGCTTTATATGGCAGCATGTGGCAACTCACGCTGCCCTTAGTTTTACATGACTGATATATGAACTTAGATATGTAATCTATACATATATTAAAATTGTAACTAAGCCCAATCTGTACATTAAATTTTTTTTGAAAATCTTATTCAAACAAACATTATTATCGATACAGAGGCCGAATATATATGTATTGTCAGCCATATATTGTCATTGTAATTGTATTTTTAAGGTATACATAATTTATTAATTTGTGGTGAGAAATAAGGAATATATATATATATATATATATATATATATATATATATATATATATATATATTTATATATATATATATATATATATATATATATATTATTTTATGTGAGCCGTGACCATGATTGCTGTAAAGCATTCGAAACGTTTGGAACCATCCATCATCAAAATAAATCCGCGAAAAAAATCCAGAAAGATTGTTTTATCATGCATACATGTTTGGAATAGCTGCGTGTGTGTATGTCTACGACTGCTATAGTTCTTACGTCAACTTATTCTCTTCTTTTTAGTTCGGTTTTTTTAACTAATTAATAATACATGGAATGCAGTCCTAGAAGTCTATTGTAACCTACTTCTATATCGCATCAATCTAAAACTTTACAAGTATGTGAAATTCTGATGACAATACAAAAGGTAATTTATAGGCCTCATTTATAGGTTCATTTTAAGGTCTGATAAGGCCAGGAGGTAGATTGCCAAATTCTTCAAAAACTATTACCTAGTAAGACCTTCGTAATTTCATTAATCTGACAAGTCCCTTACATCATAATTCATACAAATATTATAAATACGTGAAAGTGTGTTTGTTTTTTTTTGTTTGTCCTTCTTTTACGTCGTTAAGAAGTGACAAATTGGCGTAATTTTTTGTGTGGATATAGTTGGAGGGAGATTATCTCATTCCCGCGGAAAAAGACGTTACTATACAATCCACATAAACTCACCATGCCTACGTGTATATATATAATATAATATTTATTTCATACTAATCGGTAAAACGTACCTAGGGACGAACCCAAGCGTTACAAGGGTGAGTCGCTAGTGTGTTATTTTGATTTTCCCTTTAAATAATTAAGTATTATTATTTAACGTTTCAAAACATTTCCAAACATTGCTAAGTAATAATTTTGCAACTCTTATATATAAAAACCGTTTTGCTCACTATGGTGTCGTTATACTTCGATATTATTTGAGCGTACCGCAGTTTGAACGATGCGCGTTGAATAGAAAGGCGGTGAAAGTCCACTGTCCTTGTGATAGCTTCCTGGTCAGTTATTTGTATGGGTGTGTCCGCGGAACTAGACTCAGATTTTTGTATATCATAAATTATAATTATAATAAACTGTTGACTTGTTTTAATGGAACTTAATAAGTTTTAAGTTTAGTTTTAGCTTTCGCAGTTATAAATCAAGTTCATTAGTCTTATCTAATAATGTTGTTACTTTTTTTTGCAAGTATTTTTTTTAGTTGTAAATATAGGTAAGAACCTTTGTGTACGAATATATAAAGGTGTAGTTTTTTTTTTGTTAATTTAAGTGCGTTGTTCTCAGGAACTAAGAGATTTGAAAAAATTTCACATATTTTACGACCTATTTTTTGACGCTATCTAAAAATAAGCTATCAGCCTCAAAAGTAGAAAAGAAGATGAAATAGAATTATTAGAATTCTACAAAAATACGAGCAGAGTCGCGACAAAAGCTAGTCCTATATAAAATCCACTAAAGGAACATAATCATAATAAACTATATTACTTTTAAAATTATAACTCCTGAAGTCTGTCTGCCAGCAGGCAATATCTATACAAAAACTGTGTCTTACACACGCGAATAGCATGACTCGTTTAAAAAAGTGTTTGTGTAACCTAATTTTGAAAAGGCACAACAACTATGTACTTATACTTATACGTATATATTTTGACGATATGTTTGGCTCCGTTTGTAGTGACCCTACTTCCTGTGCCAGCGGTCGCGAGTTCAAGTCCCGCTGGGGACATTCATTTGTGTGATGAGCACGAATGTTGTACTCCAGTCATCGGTGTATATTTATAAAATGTATGTAATTAAAGTTATATATGTGTAGTGTATCAAATACCTGGTATCCATAACACAAGCCTCGTGGGTTACCATGGTACTAGATGGTGCTGTGTGTTAATGTTCCAACATATTTATTATTTATTTATAGTATACATATATACATTACATCGGACTTATATAAATTACGAAAATTTGTATGTAAGTATGTATGTGTATGTTTGTTGCACCTTTACGCTAAAACATCTGGACGTAAGTATTTGGATATGATAGATTATGACCTGAAGTAACAGATACACTATTGATAAGGCACCTAGACGTACCCGAATGAAACCAGGGTAAGTCGCGAGTGTTAAAATAATATTGTATCGTTTTAAATGAAACTATCTTTTTGGATTATTTCGCGGATTTATTTTGATTTTGGGTTCCCGACGTTTCGAATACTTTACAACAATCATGGTCACGGGAGAGACTAAGGTTTTACACATCTCAAAGGCGTTATATACTTGTTACAAACAGTGCCTACCCTGAATTTTACAAAACGATTTCAAAAATTCAAAAATGGCACCAAAGTACATACTTTACAATATTTATTTGATTATAAGAAAGTATTAATTCATCGTATTTATCAATTTACAGAACAAATATAACTAACACTAAATTGTGCCCAAAGGCATTCCTAGAAGTCACAAAACTAAATAATGGAATTGAATCAGTACCTAACATTTGTTTCTCTCTTTTATAACCAGCACTGGGCAATCATGTGCTTAATAGATAAAAATTTTAGATTATTTTGTGCTGGTATTCTGCCATGTTTTTTATTATTTTAAACTAATTTCTAACTAAATATATATGTAGAAGAAACAAGTAAGCTTAGTCAAGCCAAGTTTAGTCAAAAGTCAGATACAACGACGACTTTTTGAAGATAGTGTTTTATAGCATTTAAGTTAGGTATTTAATTTTCATATAATAATCACTAATGGCTAACGAAAAACAATTGAATTGATTAAATAGTAAGAAGAGTACATATCGAAGTTTTGACCTACATTAACAAGAAGCAGAAGCGATGAAGTAACTATACTAATGATGTTAGACGAATCTCTTATGTAAAGCCCTTTCACGAGATCCTTCGGTCACGATCACTTGGATAACTGGTTAGTCGGAGTAAGGGCTGGTCCAGATTGGGAGTACAAGGCGATATCTTGTAAAATTATATTATCTAGTGTTCGACCATAATCATTATTGAAAATTCTAAGAAAACATAGGTATATGAATAGCATAAACATATAATTTACTAATTTATGTAGCAAAAAAATTTTGTTTTGCGAACTGATTCTAAATGTTTTTTATTGATGTCTAAACTTCTTCTAACTACACGCGGAGCACGCACCGTATTGTAACCGATGTTTTGCCGCAAGGCTTTTAACTATGCAAATACTGAGCGAAAGGCCGTGATTTATGGACCATTTTATGTCCATAACATGCGCGTCTTCAAATCAAATTGTAGAATCGTGGAAGAAATTTTTACTTTTTTCATCCTTTGATTTTATAAATACCTGCCTTTACCTCGATTTGGAGCTAGATCGATTCAAAATCCGGGTAAAAGGCGTCGTGATTGAAGTGCGAAAGCGATCCTGCGATGCCCGATTAAGGCGGGGGATTTTTTGTTGGTTATTACTATTATTTACGCATCCCACCTTTATGAATACAGCTGGGATGCGTAAATACATGTCTCAACATAAAAAATATATATAAAGGTCATATATGTACATAGATAACATTATGTGAGTACGTCTTTATGTGTATAACGCAGAATTTATAAACAATTAAAGTTACCTAACTAATCTTATCGAAAGCTACCAAAAGCTAAATTTTATCTCCCATTGTGCTGTCGTGATGTAGAATTCGCACAGTGCGTTGGGAAAGAAAACGGGTTTTATGCTCTCTTATTATGTTACTGCTAATTGTACTAAAGTGATGGACGTTAGACTTTGTTTAAATTTTTTCATATACTTTCGATTAAAGTTAAGTTTTTATGTTTCAACCAATATCGTTAAGTAGCTTTTAAATTCAGAACGATCCCATTTATTTTGACCGAACAGTATGTTTTAAGCTTCTTTTAAAAAAAATAAAATGTTTGTGTGTTACATTTACCTCATAGTGAGTCATTTAACGTCTTTAAAAACAAAATTAATTGCTATCTTGAGCAAATTCAATATCAATCTATTTTTCTTTCCTTTATTAAAAAAAATGTATTAATGTGATTGCATGCCGTTTCTCAATTTTTAATTTTTATGCTATAAAATATAAATATAAACATAATAGGTACGTATTAATTGTTTAAATTAGTTATTATTTAATTATTTTTGTTATAAAATTATATATTTTTTAATTTATAATTTTAATGAATTAATTATTTAAAAAATTAAATTGGAATTATTGTATACTATTAATTAATACTAATGTGATAGCCTGTTAAAGCAGCAAGTTGTAACTACCTATAATTAAAAGTTTAAGTATTATAATATTGTAACTTTTTTTGGTAGTTCAATAAATAAATAAATATTGTTATGTCCGAGAGAACCTAACAAATTTACGAAAGACATTTTAAGTCTGCTAATTTATATCTGGCTAGCTTAGTGGACTATAGCCTAATTAATATCCCTCACTATGGCTTCCAGGACGTGAAGCTATGAGTTTTAGAGTCAAAAAAACGAGCTTCCTGTTTGGATTTTTTAAAAGAAATTTCACTAGTAGCCCGTTGTTGGGAAATTGTGAGCACATAAAGCTTCTAACTTTTTGTTGGTAACGTTGGTCATAAGCCTCTAACTTTCTTCGGTTGTATCGAAATAGAGAGAGGTATGTAGTGCAAATTCTTGTGTAATATTTCCCTCGTAGATGGTCAGTCAATGAACTTGGTCGCCATCGAATTTGTTTTATAAAATATGATTACCTTATAGGATACTAGCGCGTTTCCGTCCGCGATTAATTTATACTAATATTATAAGGAGGTAAAGTTTGTGAATTGTGAGTTTGTGACGTTGTAGGGGGTAATCTCTAGATCTACTGAACCGATTTAGATGAAATTTGGTAAAAAGATAGTTTGAGACCCGAGGAAGGACATAGGATACTTTTTATCCCATAAATCATCCCTTAAGGGGGTGAAAATGGGGATGAAAGTTTGTATGGAGAATCAACCCAGGGACGCACCCGAGCGAAGCGATTGTGAGTCGCTAGTTTATCCATAATCAGAATAACTCATCTTTAAATTACAATAACCTCTAGAGCGCTTTAATTCGGCCCTGTTATAAAATCCGTTCTTAGCTGACATCTATAGTTTTTTTAATGTTGGGGAAATTTTCTAAAGATACCCAACTAACGTACGAAATGGTTTTGTAGGATTTTAACCTTATAAAACCCCTCGGTTACCATCTACTGCGTATAGCAAAGCACCTGGAACAATTACCTGCCTTTCAGCTTATAAGTTACGTAGTTAACGGTGGGAGCGTGAGAGTGCCAGCAATAATCTATACATATAATAAAATTGTAACTAAGCCGAATCTGTACATTAAATATTTTTTGGAAAATCTTATTGAAATAGACATTATTATCGATACAGAGGCTAAATCTATAGTTTTTAGAATTTTTGTCTGTCTGTCTGTCTGTCTGTCTGTTACCGCATCACAGAAAAACCACTGGAGGGATTTTGCTGAAATTTGGTATGGTGATAGCTGGTTATCCGGGTCAACATATAGAATACTTTTTACCGCAGGAAAATGTCTCATTTCTGAGAAAAAATACAAAAACTGCAATGTAAGAGTATACTAATATGTAAAAACTAAGAATTTGTTTTTTGGACATCTGAACGCGGGCGAAGCCGCGGGCAATGCTAGTTTACAATAAATATATATTTATTTTTCAACATCTATTAAGGTAATTACTTGGGAACGTTCAGAATGCATTAATCAAATGGACCGCACTTCGTAACGCTATTGTTTCATGATGTACAAACACTCATACTCGTATACAAAGAGTTTTGGCATCTGTAGCAATAGCTTTGCTTCTATTGAGATGTATGGGAAATGAAATGGTGGGTCAATTATTTTTACTGGTTTTCTATATTAATAATAATGTACATATATACCTATGTATGTATATATATATATAAAAGTCAAGTTTATTTATTTAATTTTTTTTATATTACGTAAGGCAATGAGAAACTGTCAAGACATAATCGTTTTGATCTGAATGTTATATTCACTTTGTGTGAAGCTTCGGACGCAGAAAATAAATTTTGCTTTAGCAATCTATTGTGGGCTCACTGTTCACAGCGTATTTCCGAAACGTCTATTTATCAAAATGTCATCTTACAGAATTGTAAAAGAGAATTGAGTAAAATATTCATTGCTATGTGAATTATACCACTTTGACACAGCCTTAAGCCTTACGTGACTATGTATATACATATAATAAAATTCTGAGTCGAATCTGTAAATTAAATATTTTTTGAAAAATCTTACTGAATTAGTAATTAAATTATCGACACAGAGGCCAAATAAAGACTTTTTTGATTTTTTGTCTGTCTGTCTCTCTGTGACCGCATCACCAGAAAACCACTACACAGATTTTGATGAAATTTGGTATGATGATAGCTGGTTATCCGCGGTTTTTTTTTACTGCGGGAAAATATCTCATCACTGAGCAATCTCTACTCAACGGTACTAGGGACGAACCCGAGCGGATCGAGGGTGAGCCGCTAGTGAAAATATGTAAATAAAGCTAGCTTAGTAAAGTTATCGTTAATATAGGTCAATTCATATCATCCTTGTATTACAAAATTTCAATTTTGCTTAGATGACTTAACTGATGCAAGTTGCAAATTACAATATTTTGCAACGACAAACACTAGGAAGCGAGGTAACACTGTTGTGTAAGCGTCGCGTCGCCATTGTACGCTACTTCCGGCCATTCATTGATATGTTATGGTCAAGTGTTCTAGCTTTTGAGATATGAACTATTTTATACGATTACATTGTTCTTATTGGATAATTTATAATAAATTTCTAATTTGTATTAATCAATTTGACTATTTGGCTCATCGGTTTAAGTATGCTTCAAGCGTTTCTACTTCAGAGATCGCGGGTTTGAATTTTAGAATCATTTTGTTTAATGTTCAATGTTCTTTGTTATGTGGCTTAAAGACGTGCCTTTTTCGTATATTTTAAAAATCATTTTGAACGAAAAAATTATTTATTTTATCATTAAACTTCATCATATTTTTTTAGTGCGAAATGAAGCAAAGCTATAAAAGGATTGTATTAGTTCATATAAGAGATTATTACTTATTATAATATTTAAGTGGTATATAAATAATATTTAATAATAAGCACGTCATACTCTTATTAATTTATAATTACCAACCGCACCGACTGACCACACTGACTGACCACACTGACTTTACTTAATACTAGCGACTCACCCTGGTTCGTTCCTAGGTCGATTCCCCATACAAACTTTCATCCCCATTTTCACCCCCTTTAGGGATGATTTCCTGGATAAACAATATTCTATGTCCTTCCTATGGTCTCAAATTATCTTCTTATCAAATTTTATCTAAATCGGTTCAGTAGATCCGGAGATTACCCCTACAACCTCACAAACTCATAAACTTTACGTCTAATATTAGTATAGACATATGTTACAGTCAGAACTCTTTCGTGGTCAAAACTACTTTTGACTGACAAAAATAGTCCAAAGTAGGTTTGATTCCAGACCATTGACCAAGGGGTCAATAGCAATTTTGACTGGCATATCGTCAAAACTCTTAAAATTATGGCACTCACCGGCCGCAACCGCAGCACGCTCGGCAGTCGGCTCGTCTGTTGTAGTCACTGTTCTAACCTAATATAACATAGAAAGAAAGAAAGGATTCTTCCGAGTAACCTTCAACCTTCTTACCTCCTTAACTTTTTAAGAGTTTTGACCGATGTGCCAGTCAAAACTACTTTTGATCAACCTCTTTAGTCAAAAGTAGTTTTGATTCAAAAATGGTTTTGACTGTGAATAATATGCATAAATGTAAAAACTAATCAAAAGTGTGAAAGTTTATTTGAATAATTGATTATTATTAGCTATTGTTATGAACTTAAGTATTTTCCATCAATATTATTCGTGACAGAAATAAAGTGCTATTCTCAGTGGACAACAAACTGTTGTGTATCTCTAAGATTTATTACCTAGTAGTTATATAGAGACAGTACCTACTACTTAAGTTAGTAGATAGCCTTGCTAGTGACTCATGACATAAACATACAAAATATATGTGTGGACGGATACATAGACACCTTTGCATTTATTATATTTATATGCAAGAGTAGGAATGTGTATGTTCGTCACTCCTTTATGCTGTAACGGCTCGACTGATTTGGGTGACATTGAGTGGTTGACAAAGATGCCTATCTGGTGACCTGGAGCAGCACATAGGCTGGAATAGGAAATATGGTTGATTTCTTTTTTATTTTTATACAATAGCTAATAGATATCTTTTAACAATTATATAACGATGCTATCGTTATATAATTGTTAAAAAATATCCAGCTCCAAAACTAAAATTTGTTGTAAAAAAATCTTTAAAATATCATACCAATACGGATACTTTAAACGCCCGCTATTTCGCGCGCTTGGCGTGACGTCTCAGTATGATATACACAGAAAAGTGACGACCCGATTTGCAGCAACAAAATCGCTAATCGTTCTGTTATGATAAGTACCTGGGCAACCGAGCTTCGCTCGGAGTTTTTGGCCTAAAGTACAATTTCTTTTTTTTTTTAAACTAAAAACGTGAATAAATATTAAAAATAAAAGTAAAAACTTTGTATCCGACCGGGATACGAACCCAGACACCTGTGGTTGTCAAACTTGTGCCTTGGCTGCTTGATCATGATTGACATGATATTATGTCCTAGCGTGCGAATTAGCGAACATATTTTGCGTGCGAAACAAAACCGCATGAAAACTCGAAAACACGAGTTTTCCCAGACATAAAACTAATCTAGATCGGTTTATCGCCCCCGAAACCCTCTGTATACTAAATTTCATAAAAATTATTGAAGCCGTTTCCGAGATATATATACAAGAATTGTTCGTTTAAATATATTAGATACTCTAACGTCATATTCGGTCTGACCAATGGCGTGCGTTTCAACTACTTTGAATTTCCCACCTCTATTTGCACTTTTTAATAATCGTATTCTTAATCAAAAAGAAATTACATAAAAAATATTGCTATAGACTTAATTCAAAATCAATAAAGATTATAAAAAATATATATATTTCACCGTTATTTAGATCACACGCATATTCCCTATTGCTTCGAAGGCTGCATGTGTACAGTGCTATGGCCTATAACTAAAATAGGCCTGCAGGGACAGACCCAACCGGAGCGAAAGTATCTCGTCAGTTAAAGAAATATGAATAAGATATTATACAACTCAAAATGTAGGTTATAAGATTTTCCTTTGTAGAGTCCTACACAAACAGTAAAGAGTAAAAGGTGTATTTTGAAATACACGGCAGCTATTTGCATAAATTTATGGTGTTTTGAACCCGGGGTCAGTTGAAGGCCCGTAATTGTTAAAGTGGCACGAGTGAGTCGCCTATTGACTGGGATTGTTTCTGAATATTATGATTATATTAGCTTTTCGAGTCGCTGTCATATCATATAAGTGAAGCTAATAAATGTGCTTTAAAAATCACATTGCTGTTGATAATAATCACGTCACTATTATTATTAAAAAAAAATTAAAAAAAAACACTATTAACACGCTAAACCGGCTGGACGTATTTGGATGAAATTTTGTATACAAACAGACTATGATCTGGAATACGTAAGGGTAATGTTACGGTGCGAGCGAGGCGAGGGTAAGTCATCCTCCATCATCATAATAATTTACATACGTCCTTATTTTGTAGATAGCAGGTACTTTCCCTTCTCGTACAAGTATTGACTAAATAAGCTCCAAGATTTCTATTATTATGTGAAGAGGCGACATAAATCTTTTATTTAGCTTTAATAATTTATATTTATTATGGATTTTCAAATATTCAAAAAATGTATCTATTATTTGTTGGTATCATTGAAATATTTTGATGAACTTACGGGAGCTGTGAAGAATCACAGTTTTATACAACTACGGTAATATAAAGATACTTTCTTAGATTTACGCGAATATTTGACATATTAAATAAAACTAATTTTCGGATTATTTCGCGGATTTATTTTGATTTTTGGTTCCTGACGTTTCGAATGCTTTACAGCTATCATCATGGTCACGGGAGAGACTAAGGTTATATATAGACATCTCAAACACATTCTTGTTACAGACAGTGCCTACCCACTATTTTACAAAAATGATTTCAAACATTCAAAAAATGGCAATAACGTACCTTACAAGATTTGTTGATTTTTATTTCTAACCAGTTTAATATTTTTTTAATAAGTATTATAGTTAAATATAGCAATATTAATTATTTAATTTTAGCTGTTATTATTATAAATATTACAATGGAAAAAAAAACTTTATTAATTACTAATATTATTTAGTTTTGCATATTAATTATTAGTACCTGTATAAGTCAATATATGACTTTTAAGCGTGCGAAACATAATATAATCTATATAAAAGAAAGTCGTGTTAGTTACACTATTTATAATTCAAGAACGGCTGAACCGATTTGGCTGAAACTTGGTGGGGAGGTAGCTTAGAACCAGAAGACGGACATAGGATACTTTTTAGCCCGTTAGAACGGCTGGACCAATTTTTATGATATTTGAATTTTTGGATTTCTCTCATTCCGGAATAGGTTAATACCTAAGTATTAAAACGTCAGAAAAATTAACGAAAAAAAAATATTTATATGGCTAATAACACTGGCTAATAACTATTTATATCTATTTAAAACTTACCTAGCGACGAACCCGAGCGAAGCGAGGGTGAGCCGCTAGTCTATATAAATAAAAATGAATCACAAAAATGTATGTACACGCATAACTTCGGATCGACTGCACCAAATAGGCTAATTCTTTTTTTTTGTGTAAAGTGATTGTGATTGAGTGAAATAGTTGCAATCCCGGAAATCATCCCTTAAGGGGGTGAGAATGGGGATGAAAATTTTAATTGGGAAGCAAGCTAGTTAAACATAATTTATGTAGATGTCAACAAGAATAGAGAAGATATAATGCTGGAAATAAATCACATTATAATATACCGCAAGTTTTTCTTAATACAACGCCTCTGAAAGTTGTCAAAAAAGTTAAGTATCTGGGTTACTGGGTCAGATAACATTGATATTGAACGTGAACGCAGGTCGTTGGCTGTCCGATGTAATATGTTGGCTCGAAGGTTCGCACACTGTACTGACAACGTCAAAATCACGCTGTTTAAGGCGTATTGTCAAACCTTTTATACGTGCAGCGTGTGGGCTAATTATACGCAGAGGACATACAACGACCTGCGCGTCCAATATAACAATGCATTTAGGGTGCTAATGGGGCTGCCACGATATTGTAGTGCATCAGGCATGTTTGCTGAAGCTCGTACAATCTTGCGGAAGCTTCAGTACAATCATGCGGAAGCGATGTGCCTCCATGATGCAGCGCATGCGTGGCAGTACCAATGGCATCTTAAGTGGCTTGGCAGACCGTTGGGACTCGCCGATACTTGGGCGCTGGATGCGGCTGCACACAATCAAGTAACTACTTTTAAGTATCGGGGATAAACTATTGGTTAGATTTTATTATTATTATTATTAAATTTAATTGTATTCATAAATATAAAAACTAATTAATATGGATTATTGATCTGAAATAAATAATAATAATAATTATTATTATTATTATTATAACAAGTGATCAGTAATATGAGTATTATACTGAATTACATTATGCTTTATAATTTAGAAACTAAGTCAGAATAAAATTATAAAAATCGCGCCCCACATGATTAAGTGATGTAGTAATTCTTATGCTAGGACCACACTAAGATTGATACCTAACGCTCGTTACCGTTACTATATTATTTTAATCATTTTTAATATAGACGTGGAATTTTTAAATATATTTTATTTTTGGTAGAATATTGTTGAAGGTAAAGTACACATAAATAAGTATATTATAAAAGTACTATATATTTAAAAAAGAATTATACCTAATAATTGTACCTTTAATATGCAATCGCCACCGCGGATATTTACATCGAAGCCAGTCTTCAAGTAAGCTCCGGATAGTACTTGCTAGATAGACTGATACACACAGTGCCGGATTTAACCTTAGCGCCGCCCCTGGGCAATGTAAGAAGTGCCCGCCCCATTATCAAAATTTTGCATAAAATGGGTAGTTTCGATAAAGTTCCATTTTAAAAAAAAACTTGATAAATGCAAAAAATATTTATTCTTTTAATTATTAATTTTTAGGTAAACAAAAAAAAAACATTTTCGATAATGTGAAGATTTTTTTTATTAATCCTTCAGATTTTGCCGCCCTGGACACTAGCCCCGAGTGGCCTTAGTGTAAATCCAGGGCTTTCCACGGAACACCTGTTCACCAACGAACGTAATTTCTTCATATTTGATACAAAACCCATATGGCCCATATCTTGAAGATAGCTAGCTATTACAAAAGCAGCAAATTATGGTTATGCCTATATCAACGTTTAGTGTTCGATGACACAATAATCAAAGCTTTTAAACAAAGTGTGGGTCTAGCATTATACAAAAAGCTGCATCTGCCGTCCACTACTTGTCGATAAATTGGGAAGTATATGACATCATCGCGTAGTAAAAATTTCATAATGAACCTAAACTGGATTAGGTTATTTCTGAATAACACCGACGTAATATATATTTAACTATAAGATTTACATTTTAAATTTTAAACAGGAGTAAAAACATTTTAAATTTTAATGTAGGAGTAATTTCAATGATTGAATTAAAACTTAAGTAAACAGTGTTACATTAATATGAAGGTTGCTAAAAGATGATAATTGATATAATGAATGCTTATGTTTTCATGGTCACCAGCATTAGTTTTGATTTGAAACGATTTATTTGTCATGTTCTTCGAGAATCGAGTTATAATCGACTTACATAAGTAATAGTGATAATGGTAACAGAAGTCCAAAGGCCGTCCAAAGAAATAAGGTAGTATGATACCCGTCCAAATATGAGTATAATAGATTCCTTTAAAATGAAGATTCATTTAAGATAAATTCATTTGAAAAAAGGACATCCAAACAAAAAAATTCCTCTAACCAAAAGCCAATAGAAGAAACCAGTTAAAATATACTGACTCTCCGTTTATAAAATACCTCTTTTTATACCTTACATTTTTCCACTTCCACATATTTAAAATTAAAGGTTATGCATATGTTCTTTATTTTAAGAATCATAATTCATACTAAATAGTTTTTGGTGCTGCCATCTCTACAAGCTGACAGGAAATAAGTATTTCATTTGACTAAATAAAAGTAATAACTAAATATTTTATTCTATTTTTTCATACTAGTAACAATTCATAATATTACTAACACAAAGGAAGAGGATAGAATGATACCTATATGAAAATATTTGTTTTCATCCGACCGCAATTAGACGTCATGGCCATGCATAACTAAAAAAATCCATCGGAAACTATATATAAAGCAAAAATCGTGGTAAGTTTACATTTTCACGTCAAATGATGTTGATAGAAATTACGACATTTTTTTTAATTCGGCTTATTGACAAGATACTATTAGTACAGATGCCTCATCCCATACAAAGAGATTGGGCAGCGCTAATTCGGGCTATTGTTGTTTATCTGTGTAAGCATTTAATTATTCCCTCAACGACAGTTACAGTTAACAATAGATTTCTTAGAAAATTAATTTATTTAGAAATTTACCTGGAGGTGTTAAATATATTTTAGTGTTTTTAATAGTTTAAGTGAGAAACAATTCATAAAAAGTAACAGCGCCATCTGTGGAGATACACTACAAACTCATTATTTATTGATTTCTCAATAATCAGTAAAATTACGCAAATTTCATTTACAAGTACATTGCTTCGTTTCCCTTCACTTGGAATATTTTTTCTTTGTACGTGATGAGACTCCATGTTTTTTTTGTGCTGTGCACTTAATACCTTTTATTTAAGCCACAAAAGCCTTATCAACAAATATGATATAAGCTTTTAATTATTAATATAATAATATCATTAAAAAAACATAATTTTCTAAATCCCCATAATTAAATATTATATTCTTCATAACATTAATGAATAAGAAAATGAAAAAGTTAATCTTAAAAGTAATTTATTATTTCAAATAAATAAGCTAAGATTTACTCGAAAAAATAAAATTTAAATATACATAATATAGAAAAAAAAAACAACAAAATATTATCACAATAAAAAATTTATTATCTATATAACGTAACATCGGACCATAACCGTTGAATCAAACGACAGTATATTACAAAAGTATAATATAGGATACATGGCTGCTATTACTGGTCTGTACACGTTCAAAATTAAAAAAATATCCATAAAAACGTATTTGCAAATGGCAACACGTAAAAAAATTACAGATGCAACTTCTAATACAAATTTTACTTGGTTCAATAAGCAAAATTCTAAGGCAATTAAAAAAAACTAAAATTACAGATTAAGTGAGAAATATTATGATTAGTAATAATTAAGCATGTTTTAAATATTTTGGGTTCTTAAAAGAAAATATAAGGACTAGATTTGCTTATACTTTAAAGGTAAAATAATATATTTATTTAGTGTGTGTGTACAGACCACTATAATACCTGGCATCTGAATTAAATGACAAAATATACACCGAATAAAATAATCTACTTACATAATGCTATAAAATGTAAAAAAATATGCTTTCTTATTAAACATACATACAATTATGTACGTTTTATAAAAATCGATTTCTACAAATCGATTCTCACTCGATACTTAATCGATCAATGGAATATTCGAAGTTACCGATACATCGTTAAAACAAGTGTAGCAAAATTTAAGCTTAAGACAGAAAGACAGACTATATTAAGGGAAAAAAAGAATGCTATATATTTATAAATAAATATTCCATACCTTCATGGATTAATAGTTCATTTATATGTTTTATTTTATAAAAATATGTTTTATACGCCATTTCAGAAGCCAGGTATAATTAGTTGTAACGGTTTACATAAAGTCATCGTAGTCATCATCAAAATTACCGTACGAGTCGTATTGGTTGAGGTGAGCCTGGAAAATATTAAAATCAAGCATTAATTGAAGTGAAAACCTCTATAGGCAGGTTTGGATGAGGAGTAAATTCATGTAAGTCGTCATCGACATGATCACGTGACGTGTTAACGCTAACACTCGAATGCCGATAGATTTCAAAGCCAGATAAATGTAAACAGTTTTAATTTACAAATTTTAATTTAAGATCAAACAATTAATTTGAATATTCAAAAATAACAACTGTTTGTTTATAGTTTTAAATTTTTCACTTCTGTCGGCAGTCCTCATGACTGCTTTTTAAAAATACTGTCTCTTTTAAAATGATGATCAAAAAAGTACTAGATACACAATAAGCGATAAAAAATGTCCTCACCGAATGAGCGCTCATTTGAACATTTGAGCGGCCTTTTAATTTATTTACTTTTTTGTGAAAACAACTTGAAGCATTGCATTTAAGATTTAATGAATATTTATTTCAACTAGAACAATTACCTAAACACAATTTGTGACAGTTTTAATTAAGAGAACTTTTGCATGGGATTGTGTATCTAGTTCTTTTTGATTGATGCAATTAAATTCGATTTTTCTTATTTTGTTATCAGTTTTTCTTTGGCTATTTTCAATTTTATTTAAGCTTTTTTTTAACGCCCCACTGCTGGGAGTGGGCCATGGCCTGAACCTCTTCACATTGAAGGGAGGCCAGTGCCCAGTTGTGGGACGTTAAAAAGGGCTGACTACTATTGCTGGGAATGCGCCTCCGTCCAGTACGAGGGGGATCAGGCCACAGTCCACCACGCTGGCCAAGTGCAGATTGGCGGACTTTACATTTGAGCATTAATAAGTTAAAACTTAAATCTACTACTAGAAGATCATACTGTAACAATGAACCTACATACATACATATAATAAAACAGTTACTTAGTGCAATCTGTGCATGAAATATTTTTAAAAAACATTGACTATTGTATTATGTACACAATATAGACTAACAATAGTTGTTAAAATTTTCGTCTGTTTGTCTGTATATCTGTGTGCATTTCACGCAAAAAGTACTGAACCGATTTAACTAAATTTTGTGTTTTGATAAATTATTACTCGGGTCAACATTTAGGATACATTTTACTACAGGAAAATCTTTCATTGATATGAGAAAACACAATAACAACTGCTGTTGAGTCGTCTTAATGCCTCGCTAGCTAAACCTTAAGAGATAGATACATCAAATGTATTAGAAAATTGTAGGTTTTAAAATGCCTCCAGAAAAGTCCGCAATTGCATGTCTATCTCCTAAGGTACACTTGCAATAACTATTTTTATGTGTTTAAAAAGTACCTAGGAAGGATACAAACCCGCTTCACATTATCTTTAAAGCGAGCATTCTCCCAATGATCTACAATTACTCATTTTTATACACTATAGATACCATAGATAGATACTATAGATAGATATAATGACCAACTTACATTGTCACCCTCCACTTTTAATTTTGCTTTGCCCTTGCCTTTGTTGGGTTTCTTTGACTTTTCATTCTTCTCCGCCTTTTGTTTTTCAATGTATAGATTATCAACGGTCATTTTTATCCTCTTAATGTCAGCAGAAGCCACTGGAAAAATATTAATCATATACATATTAGATATTATATCTTTACAAACAAACAAAAGTACGTAAAGCTGAAGAGGTTGTGTTTTGATTTTTTGAACACACATAAATGTCTAATGCACTAAATTTCTAAGAATTATTTTTTACTTCTTAGTTCGGTTCATCAGCAAAGCGTCTTTTTTAAACTATAATTTAATTTACATGTTTATCTTTGATCTGCTATAAAAGCGTGTTTTTTTACTTTTTAATAATTATTTTTTAATAAATTACCTAATTTTTATTTTGAAACAAATGTTTGTATTGCCATCTATCTGTCCTTGATAGTGTGCTAATTTCAAGTTAATCTCGAGTTTTGAAGTGGGTAAAAATCATGTTATAGATGCCGTTACATAGATTGACGACGCGTTTGTCTCAATTTGTAGTGATCCTACTTCCTGTGCAGGAGGTCGCGGGTTCGAGTCCCGCTGGGTGCATTCATTTGTGCGATGAGCACGAATGTTTGTACTCCAGTCATGGGTGTTTATATTTATAATATATATGTATTTAAAGTTATAACATGTAGTGTATCAACTATCTGGTATCCATAATACAAGCATTGTAGCATAGGGTGCTGTGTCAATGTCCCAACATATTAACTTGTTAATATTTATAGATTGATACAGGTGAAGATAATAAAAGCGTGTTAAAACCTTGAACACTCACTTTGTACTACAATATTTTTCACGAGATCATCAACAAAGCCAGGAAAATCCTCCTTTCCTTTATATATGTTGATCTTTTTGCAGAGAAGATCGGCAAACTCTATGAACTCTGCCTTATTGGTTGGATTAAAACTGTCTAGCTTGCCACTTCCCCCTTCAGATATACCTTGAAAAGAAAAATAAATATTAAAAATCTACGGTAGAAGTAAAACTTCCTTGACAAATACTGCAATTAAATTAAAACAAATCAATAATTAAATAAGGTAGGTACATTAGGCATATTACAATCATATATTTATACAATATCATATACAGAAAGAATATAATATTATATACTAGCGGCTCACCCTCGCTTTGCTCGGGTTCGTCGCTAGGTACGTTTTAAATAGATATTATAAATAGTTATTAGCCAGTGTTAGCCATATAATTTTTATTTTCGTTAATTTTTCTGATGTTTTAATACCTATTATCCTATTCCGGACTAAGAGAAATCCAAAAAATCAAATATCATAAAAATTGGTCCAGCAGTTCTTGAGTTATAATTGGTGTAACTAACACACTTTGCTATATATATAATATCTATATATATATTTTACATTTTTTCTCTTTATTGAAATTTTCCGTGTATCTTAAGGAACATACGAAAAACTAATCTGAATTCGTCTAGCAGTTCTCAAGTTTTGCGCTTAGCTTAGTAACATTCATTTTTATTTATATAGATTTGTCAGACAGTAACAACGGTTACCATAGCAACAATTAGTCATAATAGCTTTCCTATACAAGTACACATAATAAAATTGTAACTAAGCCGAATCTGTACATTAAATATTTTTTGTAGAATCTTATTGAAATAAACATTATTATCGATACAGAGGCCGAATCTGTTTTAGGGATTTTGTCAACATATAGGATATTTTTTACTACGGGAAAATGTCTCATTTCTGAGAAAAAATACAAAAACTGCAATGTAAGAGAGTATACCGATACCTATGTAAAACCTAAGAATTTGGTTTTTGGTCATCTGAACGCGGGCGGAGCCGCGGGCAATGCTAGTATTTACATAATAACGTATTATTCAGTATTTTTTTTGACTTCCCGTGTAATGTATTCTATCTCATTCTCTCGTCGGCTTAATCCTGTATATTTATGTGTTTGTCTCTTTCTCGTGCCGCATTTCCGTTTCATCGAGTTTCAAATAACAACGATTCTAAAGAAGTTTCACTTCAAAAATGATAATCAAGACATGCATTTAAAGAATAAAACACGACAACTGGTAAAATTCTATTCTAAAAATATTTTTGTTTTAATATTTGAACTTTTATAAGGCAGTGATAGCCCAGTGGTAAGGAGCTCGCTTAGGAAACCAAGGGAAGCGGACTCAAATCCTTGTCACGCTACTCTTATTTCTGTGAATATCACTTGAAAACATAATCAGGAAATCTCAAGTTCACCAACTCGCTGCCAGCTTGGTGGAGCTATATGTATGAGCTGTTCCCCCTCGTATAGAAGGGACGCCCGTGCCCATCAGTGAGAATTTATTGACGTCAGTTGTCACATAACGTACCAAATTGGACGATGAAGACGCGCTTGAACTAGCGATACCTGATTGTTAAATTTAATAAGTATCTTTTGTTTAGTTTCTTTATTTTTCTAGAAGAATGAAAACCTTTAAAATATTTTATCACTTTACGGTGCTAATTTTGATAAAATCACTAAAACTGTGAAAATACTATTTTATATATAGAATGGGGACCAGTGCATATAAAACTTACCAAAAGTCTCCAAAGCAAGCCGAAGATCAGACTCTTCTTGCAACTTTTGCCGACGCAGTTTCTCAGCGAGTTTCTCTTCTGGCGTCATCTCTTCTTCCTTCTCTATACATTCTGCCTTTTCACGCTCTAATCGCTGTAAAAAAAAAAAAACAACTTATGTACTGCAATTATAAACTGGTATGATCATTTTTTTCATGTGTCTAAATTAATAATAATAATCTTATTAATATTATAAATGTGAAAGTTTGTGAGGATGGATGGATGTTTGTTACTCTTTCACGCCAGAACGGCTGAACGGATCTGGATGAAATTTGGCACAGAGATAGATTATAGTCTGGAATAACACATACTTTTATCCCGGAAAAATATACGGTTCCCAAGGGATAGATTTGTTTTTGTTTTTTTTTTTATTATAAAGATGTAAACTTTGGATGTAGGATGATCTCTGGAATTATTGATCCGATTCTGAAAATTAGTTTTATTAATCGCCAAGTTCTATAAGATTCAGTCAGAAAACTTTCATTAAAGTAGGAAAAAACTTGTAAACAAGTTGCACTATCGTTGTTTAAACAGGTTGGCTAAAATGTATGGCTAAAAGACACTTAGGTATACATACTTATACATATGCACCCAAGTAAAGCGAGGGTATGTTGCTAATAACACTCTGACTATTACTATTAAATATAATTAAAAAAAAATGTGTATGGATTGTGTGTATGTTTGTCACGTTTTCACGCCGAAACTGGACAGATTGAGATTTAGTATAAAAATAGATTATGTATATATTTAACCCTTTTAAACGTCCCACAGCTGGGCGCGGACTTCCTTTTAATTCCAGGACATAGTTCACCACGCCGGCCAACTTGCTAGTTTCTATCATACATGCATGTTTCCTTATTATATATTATACAAGCAGTGCCACCTTTTAGAAAATTTAATTACTAATGGTAGCTTATGTATTATTTCAGGTGGTGGTCTGTGTACTAAATTTCATCCTATTCTGTTCAGCCATTTCTGGGTGAAAGTGTAACAAACATACACACATACCACATACAAACATTCACATTTATAATTGTAGTCCGACATAGACTAAGAGAGGTTTTTGTATAATAATATTAATTAGTTGAATAAAAATCTTGATTGATGCTTGAATTTTAAATAAAACTATAAAACAGCTAGACCAGAAACCACAAATATTAATTTGTCACGCTTTGAGCATAAATTACATTATAATTGATATAAAAAGATTTTTAAATGTTCTTACTAATGCAATTAAGGTTTTTAAGGAAAAAATTTGGAAAAGTATGATATATTTGGAAATTAGTGAAAAAACCGAATGTGGCTTATTTCTGTATAAATATTATAAATGTGAAAGTTTGTGAGTATGGACATTTGTAACTCTTTCACGCCAGAAAGACTGAACGGATCTGGATGAAATTTGGCACAGAGATAGATTATAGTCTGGAATAACACATAGACCATGTATCATTTTTATTTGCCCTTGATACAAGTAAAGGTCAAATGATGTCACAACTAATACCATGATATTATACAATATGAATGTGCATTGTACTTCAATAGTAGAAATATATAAATATCTTTTGAACTAAAGAACTTTAAGTTACTTATTTTAACCCATGGCTCTGATAAAATTGTAGGTATCAGAATAAATAAATATTTATGTGGTACCCTAGATAAAAAAGATGTTGAAGCTAAATTTCCCTCAAATTTAGAGCCTATAATGACTACTTCAATAAGATTTTCCAAAAAATATGTAATTTACAGATTCAGCTTAGTTAGAATTTTATTATATGTATGGATTATACAAAATAAAAATAACGAAAATAGATTTTCATAAGTAGTTTCTTAGATAAGTTTAGTCCATTTGTATTATATTGTAGTGGAGGACTAATACATTTGGGGATTCAACGATTTTAACAGGGCCAGGATTTGATGGCAGATATGTATAGATCTCAACGAAATGTAAGAATAAAATTTTTTGATAGCAAAAAAATTGAAAAATGTTTATTTTTTTTAGTCTTTGACAGAATTCGATATATTTCTAAAAATAAAACGAAAAATAAGGATAAAATTTTTCAATATCTCGATTACTTTTCGAGATATCGATAAGCGAAGATTTTACCTAAATATGTTTATTAAAAAAAGACAAAGTAACTATTAATCCAATTACTTAATTATTTGTCCAGCTACTTTATTTATTTATTCTTAAAAATTTTAGCACCTGGAGAAAATATGATTTATATGTAAGTTTTAATTTTCGATTATGTGACAGGCACGAATTGGATAATGTAGGTTGAGAGAAGGCTTTGGCCTTAGCCTTCTCGTTAGGTTTTTTTTATTTCAAACCTAGAATCCCCAGTATCATAAATATTATCGTTAGTATAGACGTGAATTTCATACCGCTAAACCAAGCAGAAAAGCCACATATAACTGATATAAATGACTAGCACAGACAGAGAAGTTTGAATCCAGAACAATGGACAAAAAACCGCACAAAAAAATACGCGCAAAGTCGTCGAGTTGCAAAAAGCAGCTAGAATATACCATACCAATGGAAAAAAGTTTTGTATGGCAGACATCCTTATGAGCTGTATCGAACATATGTATGTTGTTTTTATTAAATATATCGAATTCCGTCAAAGAAGTACTTAAAAAAAAAAACATTTTTGAGTATCTCGCTTAGTCTTCCAGATATCGAAAATTTTTATTCTTATTTTTCATCTTAGTTCTCAAGATCTATACAAATCGCCATCCAATCGTGGCATAGTGAGAATCTAAATCAGAGAGAAAATTGGAATATTAGAAAAGGCAGCTCGAAACCCAAAACATATCTCTTTATAACTTAAGTTATTTAAAACTGTCTATATACAAATTTAAGACTCAACATGTAACCAAACAAAGAAATAACTACATTTACTTAGGAAGATTACAATGTAACCTGTAGCTAAGATGTAATCAATTTATGATTAATCAATAAAATCAAATGAAAAATACAATCATTATACTATAGCTAGATATCACAAAGGATATATGTTAGCATTCTAGTTACAATGTGTAACTTCTTATAAGAAACCTATTTATATCAATAATTCAAATAAGAATCTATTCATTGTAATGTACATAATATTATGGGAAAAATGTTAAAATCATATCATCATCATCATAATATAACAGTAATAGATAACTCTGTAATCAATTAGCAGTATTTGTTGTAATTGTAAAATAATAATTCCTAATTACACATAAAGATCTGATATGTACATTATCATCACAGTCATGTTGAAATGTTTGAGGAACTTCACAAGATTGTGACATTGACATTTTAAAATAAGAACCTACCTCTTTTTCAGCAATTTTATCTTGTATTTTCTTTTTAGGCTTTGGTTGTGGAGGGGCAACTTCCTTTTTCTCTTCATCTTTCTTTTCTTCTTCTTCGTCTTCCCAGCTGTCCTGTAAAACGAGCTGACGTCAACACGTATGCACCATTGAGGTTATGTATTTTAAAAGTGTTTCTACTATAGGAAAGGCTTTGACATACTTGAGTCTTGAACAAAGATATAACAAATAAATTGGCAGCTATTCGCATTACCTTGACAGCTTCTTCCTCGTCCTCGCCCTCCCATCTATTGGACGATGTCAACGTGGTCGGAAGTTTCGGTTCGAAGTTATCTGCATCTGTAAAACCACACGTAACAAGGTCAAATCATCTCTATATACTGAAAACAATGTATCAATAAGGAAAAAATGGAATATTTACCCCATGAAACCTCCATGTTTGTGGACTTTCTAGCACCGATCTAATTTTGCAAACTTTTCACGTGAAAGACAAAATCAGACAAGTCGACCAACTTGCAACTTTTTCAACACAAGATGTCTCCCGTATCGACAATCTTACTAATAATAACAATTCTCAGACGAATTTTGTCAAACGATCGAGACTTTTCTGCAATGACCACGACCGAATTGAGACGAGATACACAAATGACATAATTTCAATAAATTTCCAACAGTGTTACAATCGGATTTTATTACGCAAAAATATGACTCCATCGCAAACGATAATTCCCGAATCACTAAAATTTTCAATATGGCCGTCTGACAATCTTACTTATTATTGCCATTACAAATATATTTTTTTAATTTTTTTATATATTTCTTAAATAACAAATGATAAACAATAATTTTGATAATAAATTTATCGATTCGAATCTAGATGTTACTTAAATGAGATTTTTATTTATTATTTTAAAAATCCACTATCATAATAAGTTGTACAAATAATATTTAAAATTTACTATTATTAGCACTGACATCTAGTCGTCTGTCATGTCAACTGCTGCTACTACAAGCAAAAATATGTCTGACGATTAGTTTCATACTTGTTACATAGATGTCACAGTTACACTTAAATTGTGAAATAAAAATACTACGGTCCACCGTAAGCAAATAACATATTATTATTATTATATTTAAACTACTAGTATAGTACTTATTATGTGATCTGTGATTTAAACTAATATATTATAACTCTTCTGGCGACTCAACCTCCGTGCGGTTTGATCTTAGGTACTTTTTAAGGTTATTATGGAATAGATAAACTATATATTATAATCTCCCGCGGTAATAAGTCTATATCACTCTCCAGCCCTCCAACTATCTCCATACAAAAAATCACGTCAATCCATCACTCTGTTTCAACGTGAAAGAAGGACAAACAAACAAACACACATACACATTTATAATATTATTAAAAAAATATAATACTTATTAATAACATATGAATTAATAGATATTATATTTATACGAGTATGTAATATAGTGCTTTATTATTATTACACTTTTTCCAACATGTCGACATATTAGTAAAAATACAATTACCTGAAACGAAAAATTCTAATCATATTTTACATTTTAGATACTTTTATAACTAATGAAGTACATGATGTAAAATTGCTTATGTATTTTATTTATAAAAAAGAAAAACATATCTCAAAGGAGATAAGAGAAAAGGCTATTTAGAGTACCTAGACTTTTTAATTATTCATAAAAAGTAATTTTCTTTTACCATGGCCTTACAGATTATAAAAATTTATTAAATTTGTATTCTACAAATTGTACTTACATAAAAATGGCTAAAAAGAAAATAGAGGTATTTGTAGATATAAATAACGAACATGAATTTGAATATATTCTCGAGCATAATTTGGACAGACTAATTTGTAAGTCAACTTAATAATTATAAAGCTAGTACAATGTACAGAATCAGCGATATAATCGTAATTGAGAAAATAAAGAGTTTTGGGTAGGAATTTTAGTTTAAAAAAAATTGTATCATTAAGTTATTATTAGATTATCATTACGTAATTTTCATTATTAAGGTTTAATTCATTCATTAATAGATTGACTTAAAGACATAGCGTATCTAACAAATATAAAAACATACACTCAAATATTTACAGGCGGTATAAAATTTGAGCGTTTGCTTTTTTATGTTTAAAAATGTATTAACATATACTACTTCATACATACCTACAAGTGGAGGCTCACTGGCAGATATGCCAGTATTATCCGCTCAAACCCAACAGAACTTTTTCACTTACGCATTTAACCATTACGCTTCAACGGCTGACCTACTGAGCCAAAACAACCAAGGGGTTGCTCCCACGGTCCATTCTGCTATAAAGAAGCACCTACCAGGAGCAAATCGCATGGCACACCATCTGAGTCCACCATACACCTTTCTTAAGTTGTCCGTCGGTCCATCGTGCTGCAGAACACTATCCTATGCATGCCCTAACACAATCTTCACTCGAGCACGATGTAGGATCCATGGACCATCTGTAGCTCTGGAGAGACGAGCGACACATTTCAGCAAGCTAATTATGCACGCCATGTTGATTATTTAAGTTCTTTCTAATGCCAACTGCCGGTGAAACACTAAGGAACCCGGGTTTTGAATTTTTCAATATCTATACTATTATAAAATAAAGTCCCATGTCGCGAATTTGTGTTTTTTCGGTCTAATCTCATAAACTATTGGATTTTCATATTATGGTTTTTACAATAAATAGAAAGCTAATCTAGGGAAGCTAGGCTATCATTTATTAACATTTTGCGATTTAAATCTATAAATATTTGTGATTTTCCTGTGTAAATCTAAAAAAAAGTCCCCTCTGAAAGCTTCCGAAATGAAAAAATGTGTGGCGCAAAATACAATAAATTAAAATTCTATCTATAAGTATTTATATTCATATCTAATAAGATCTTCATTGTTATAGGTGCCAATCTATTTTCATCATTTGTTGGACCCTGTACAGCCTTGGATCATTTATTCGTCAGAATAAAACTCGATTGGGGAGATGGAAAAGTAGTTTTATTGCGAGTAAGTAACATGTTATTATGAATGGGAAAAGTTAATTTAGTAATTCGTATTAACATGAAAAATATAGAGATTTAGGTAATGAAACTAGCATTGCCCGCGGCTCCGCCCGCGTTAAGATGACCAAAAACAAAATTCTTAGGTTTTACATATTAGTACTCTCTTACATTGCAGTTTTTGTATTTTTCTCAGAAATGAGACATTTTCCCGCGGTAAAAGTATCCTATATGTTGACCCGGATAACCAGCTACACCATACCAATTTCACCAAAATCCCTACAATGGTTTTTCTGTGATGCGGTAACAGACAGACAGACCAAAATTCTAAAAACTATAGATTCGGTCTCTGTGTCGATAATAATGTTTATTTCGATAAGATTTTCCAAAAAATATTTAATGTACAGATTCGGCTTATTTACAATTTTATTATATGTATAGATTTTCACTGAACAAAAAATTATTGACTTTGAAAAGTTTTTAATTTAGTAGACATAATAATATACGAGTACCTGTCTCATATTTTATTTCTAGGTACGAGTCGATGAAATTAAGTCGTTGAGTCGCTTCCAAAACCAGAGTGAACCCATATTCTTATTTATTTATGTAAGTATTCAATTATTTTTTATTAGACTTGGCAATTATTTTTATTTTCAAGTCCTTATGGTTTCTTATATATTACTAATTAACTTATTTTTATTTGCAATTGAGTAGGTACATACATATTGTTTTGTTATTCTTAATAGGTTTAATTATAACGTCTGTAACAAGTATATAACGACCTTTGAGTCGTCACCTTAGTTTCTCCCGCGACCTCGATTGCTGTAAAGCATTCGAAACAAAAATCTTCGAAATAAGAAATTTTCCCGCAGTAAAAAGTATCTATATGTTGACACGGATAACCAGATATCATCATACCAAATTTCATTAAAATCTATCCAGTGCTTGTCCCGTGATACGTTCGCAGACAGACAGACAGACAAAAAATTCTAAAATCTATAGATTCAGCCTCTGTATCGACAGTAATGACTATTTCAATAAGATTTTTCAAAAAACATTCAATGTACAGATTCGACTCAGTTAGAATTTTATTATAATATGTATAGATATAATGTATTTTTTTATAGAATCACAAAATAACAAGGGTATTTCGTGGCGTAGACTATATTAACTTTGCTGAAGTTGCGAAAAAAGAAATAGAATACTTTAAATTAGAGCAAGAAGGTAATAGAGTTGACCGAGAAACTTTTGAATTAGATGAGGCGTCGTTGGAAGAACAGGTAAATAGATTATAGTCAGCTAAGTTTTAGACTCACGTTTGACTTTTAAAATCATATTACCTACTTGTTCATATAAAAATGTTTTTGTAAGGATGATTTCGCTCTTGACAAATTAAACAATAAGAAATAATAGCACAATAATTAAGAATTCCTTGAATAAATAAATTGAAAATTTGTGAGTATGTATGGATATTTGTTACTCGTTCACGCCAGAACGGCTGAACAGATCTTCATGAAATTTGGCACAGAGATAGATTGTAGTCTAGAATAATACATACGCTACTTTTTATCCCGGAAAATATACGGTTCCCGAGGGATAGATTTGTTTTTGTTTTTCTAGTGGTGAACCCGAACGAAGCAAAGGGGAGCCGCTAGTTATCTATATTTTTAAAACATGTACAAATTGTACAGTGTAATATAATTAAAATTGAAATCGTAATATTTAAAGTGACGTAAGTATCTAATTAATTTTAAATGTTGGCTTAAATAACGCGAAGTAAGCTTGCTTGTTTATGCTAATAAAATAACCTCTGTTTAACGAGAATCCTTTTCTTTTATGTAATCGTACGCAAAATTGTCTTTCTACTAGCGTTTTCCCGCGGCTTTACACTTATTACGTATTATTATATTCAGCCCTTTTTAATATCCCACTGCTGGGCATGGGCCCCCTTCAATACGAGAGGGATCAGGCCATAGTCCACCAGACTGGCCAAGTGTGGGTTGGCGGACTTCACATGTCTTTTGAAAAATTGCTAGGTTCTCTCAGACATGCAGGTTTCCTCACGATATTTTCCTTCACCGTTAAGACAAGTGGTAATCATGTTGGAAATAATATGCACATGAAAATATCAGAGTTGCGAGACCCGGGATTTGAACCCGCTTCACTCGGTTTCCCAAGCGAGCGCGTTACGACTGGGCTACCACTGACTTCTATGTATATTATATCTTTATAAAATATGGTAGCATATGTGTTTATTACTTATTATGTATAAGTTATTTTTCTGTAAAGTTTCATTAAAATCCGTTCAATAGTTTTTGTGTGAAAGAGTAACAAACTTACGTCCGACATCGATACGACACGATATTATTTAGAAGCACAAATCGGACTAAAACTAGATAAAAATGCACTACCAAAAATTATGAAAGACAATAAAAAAAGAGATAAATTCCTGCAATACTGTAAAAAATTATGTAAAACTGTAAACAATAGAAATAAGAGTTAGTAATAATATGTTAAACAAATATAGTATAGTATATTAGTGGTAACATATATAATGTATAGTGTATAAAAAGGATAAGTCTAATAATAAGAGCATATATAAATAAGCCTAAACTATAAATAAAAATTACCGACTACCCCCAATTATTATCCCCGTGTTACATAGTATAAGAACAAAGAAACTAAATAAAATAGATAGATAGATAGTTAGGAACGAATGCGGATGAATGATAGAAAGACATAGTATGCGGAATGAACTGGTATGAAAGAAGTAGAAAACACAGACTCCTTCCCCCATGTTGGAGGCTCAGGATAAAAAAAAAAAAAAAAAAAAAAAAAAAAAAAAAAAAAAAAAAAAAAAAAAAAAAGACATCGATACGACAAATTTTCGCTTTTATAATATAAAATATTAGTAGGATGGGATAAACAAACAAACTGTGTACCAAAAAAGCATCAAAAACTGCGAAGAAACCAACAGTAATATACAGACAGACACATGCTTCAATTCAATTCAATTTTAATGTTAATGGCTTCAAAACCACATTATTTATATCAGGAATATGTAGGGTAAAGAAAGTGTCACTTTCGGCACTTTAAAAAATGTTTGTAGTATTTTAGATAAAGCGTGATTGCTGTGTATTATTCCTTTCTTATTTGGCAAGGTCCAAACTAAAAAAAAAATGTGTTTTCTACGCGATATCTATATAAATAGAAAAACGAAAACATATATATCCCACGGGAACCGTATATTTTTCCGGGATAAAAAGTAGTCTGTGTTATTCCAGACTATAATTAATCTATTTCTGTGCCAAATTTCATCCAGATCCGTTTAGCCGTGCTGGCGTGAAAGAGTAACAAACATCCATCCATCCTCACGAACTTTCACATTTATAATATTTATACAGATTTTTTTGGTATTTTTTGTTCTGAATTAAAAACAAACACAAAATCGTCGTTAAAGATGGAATTACTAGTTTAAAATGATTGCCAATAAGTCTTATATTCATCACAGATCCAGCTACAATAAAGTATGTTAGCTACAGCTCACGTCTAAATTAAACAAGGTAGATTATCATCATTAATTAGATATTCGATATAGAGGGTCGAGAGGGAGGGTTAGTTCTCCCAACGGAGGCTACTCGTGTATCATAAATATTCGTACGAGCTAACAATAAACATGTCATTTTAATATATTTTTTCATGTTCATCTAGTTTATCACTTCCTATTTTATTTGTTCTTAACAACAAATAATTTATCATTACATATATTGCATTTTAAGTATAAAACCGGTCAAGTGCGAGTCGGTTTCGCACATGAAGGGTTTCGTATCATCGTACAAGATAATATAACATTAAGGACTAATTGTTTTTTTTGTTGCATGGCGGCCATTTTGAAATTTGCCATCTTGGTTTTTTTTATTATTTGTTGTTAGAAATACTCGTAGAAATGCACACTCTGTGAAAATTCCAACTAATACGGTTTATGAGATACAGCCCGCTGACCGACAGATGGATGGACAGCGGGAGGCTTAGTAATTAGGGACCGGTTATTACCCTTCGGGTACGCAACCTTAAAAAGCACGTACATGCTATTAAATATCTTTTTTACTGGAGTGGCAGGCGTGTAAATAGCCGTGCCCTCTTTGCGGTGTGGGAACAAAAGTTACGGTCCGGTGAGACGCGTGGACCCAACATTGTCCTTAAAAAAGTATCTGGCGGATGATGTTAATAGCTTACAACTATGCGGGATAAAAGCAAGTCGCTTACCTGGTGCAGCGCGGTCTTCTTGGTGGCCACCTTGACAGCTCACTAGCACTTCACCGAAGATAAGTATGCGTTAGAAGAGCAATATGAGTCGGGAGAATAAAACAGTGCCCGCCGTATCAGTGCGGGCCATAAGGCTCATATAAATATCATATGAGCCGCGCGTGTCGGTATAACCGCGCCAATCAGAATACGGGCGAGTAGGGCCGCCTGCGGGATTGCGACTGCAACCCGCAAGTTGAATGCTATAGATCATCCTTACCAAAAACATTAAAAAAGACAATCCAAGGCCAATGCGTGCCACACCATTTACAATTACTCTAGCGTTTGTTATTTTGTTAAATTATATTGTTTTGTAGGTATAAATTACATATTTTAACTACATATTTATTTGTACATATAATTTTTTTTGATTATAAACATCAGTTTTACAATAATGTATGGAAGTCTGCCCGATTTGTTGACATTTGTGCTGTTAACATTACTGCTCTGCGTAGTAGCATGATGATATATAGCCTTTATCAATGAACGAGCTATCTAATGCAAAAAGAATTTTTCAATTCGGATTAGTAGTTCCTGAGATTAGCGCGTTCAAACAAACAAACAAACAAACAAACAAACAAACAAACAAACAAACAAACAAACAAACAAACAAACAAACAAACAATTCACTAACTCTGTCTCTTTATAATATTAGTGTAGATTATTTATTTAGTAGGTACTTAAGCAACTGATTGATGATGTGCATAATATTAGGGATTTGGTATTTGCTAAGCTCATTAGCAAATAATTTAGTACTAGAATAATATTATGTTATCTATACTATAATAATCTATTACTATAATAAAGCAGTAACTTAGCAAAATCTGTACATGAAATATTTTTTTAAAAACAATAACTGCGAAGTATTATACACAATATAGACCCCAAAACAATAGTTATTAAATTTTTTGTTTGTCTGTATGTCTGTTTGTGTGTGCGTGTTTTACGCAAAAAGTAATGAACCGATTTCAACGTGGTGAAATGATAACTTTATTACTCGAGTCAACATTTAGGATACCTTTTACTTCAGGAAAATCTTTCCCATGGGAATACACAAAAACTGGTTTTATCAAGTTCTCCTTAAAAACCATCGCTGACTAAACCTTAAGAGATCCCGTATATCAAAACAATGTACTAAAAATGTAGGTCTTAAAAAGGTCTACAGAAAAGATTTACATTATTTATCGTTTAAACTATGTGTTGTTATCTATACTAATATTATAAAGAGGTAAAGTTTGTGAGTTTGTTTATAGGAAGTAATCTCTGGAACTACTGAATCGATTTATATAAATTTTGGTATGAAGATAATAGCCAGTAATTCAGGCCCGACATTTTCGATTTAGTGAAACCTTAGAAATCCTGGCACATTAATACATATTTTGTTGGATTTGGATATTATATTACTTGCTAGAGTTTATAGAATGTTCTAGCAATAGGCTTACGAATTATTGAATTTATCAACCGACTTCAAAAAGGAGGAGGTTCTCAATTCGACTGTATTTTTTTTTTTTTTATGTTTGTTACCTCAGAACTTCGTCATTTATTAACCGATTTGGACAATTTTTTTTTGTTTGAAAGGGTATACTTCCAGATTGGTCCCATTTAAATTTCAAAAAAAAATACCACCCCTAAGGGTGGAAAAATAGCTAATAATGAATTTAACCTACTTCTAATTGTCATATTGACTTGAAACTTTGCAAGTGTTTCTATTTCCGTTGATAGTACAGAGGTTCGGTATTGTTGACCTGATCTGATGGTAAGGTCAGAAGGTGGATAGGTGGAACTCTTCAACGATAAATAGTAGATACTTCGAGTTTGGGCTTATTTTGTTTGGTTTGACAAGCCTAACACTTTAGAATTCTTACTTTGCTACTAATGTCTACACTAAAAAGGGATAAATAAAAACTTTTTAACAAAAAAATAAAAACCGACTTCAAACAAAAGCACTAAAAAGTAAAAAATAACTGATTGGTAGTTTTCATTTACTATACATACCTAATCAAATATTTTCGAAGTCGGTGTGCTTTGCTTTGTATGGGCTGGCACCGATTTCAAAAATATTTGATTAGGTATGTATTTAATAGGTAGGCTTTAATTACTTAGCCAAAGCACACCGACTTTGAAAATATTTGATTAGGTATGTATAGTAAATGAAAACTACCAATCAGTTATTTTTTACTTTTAAGTGCTTTTGTTTGAAGTCGGTTTTTATTTTTTTGTTAAAAAGTTTTTATTGGTAACACCTTTTAAATTATGTATTGATATTTCTCAAACTTTATCCACTGTTTATTTTCATATAGATCACAGAATTTAACATATTTTTTAATTTTCTAAAAATTTATATTGACGACACGTTTGGTTCAGTTTGTTGTGAACCCTACTTGCTGTGCCAACGGTCAAGGGTTCGATTTCTACTGGGGGCATTCATTTGTGTGATAAGCACGAATGTTTGTACTCCAGTCATGGGTGTTTATATTTTTTATATGTATGTATTTAAAGTTAGTATATATATATATATATATGTGTGTGTGTAGTGTATCAACTATCTGGCATCCACAACACAAGCCTCGTGTCTTACAATGGAACTAGATGGTGCTGCGCATTAATGTCTTAACACATTTATTTATTTATAAGGAATGGCATGAGAAACGTGCACTAGAAAAACAAAAAGATAAACAATCCTTTGAATTTCAACGTAAACAACGCCAAATAGCCCGAAAGCGCCACAGAGCTGAGTTAATGGTGCCACATTTACACCATCTAAACTTCGTGCTATACTGGCCTCACGCTGTCCGCGCGCACCCGGAATTGTACGAGCGATGGGATGAAAACAGTTAAGTGTTCACTTTTTAACTAAATAGTTATTGAGAAAACTTAAGAAATAGAAATTATTTGGACTACTACCTTAGTAATATAAATGCGAAAGTTTGGATGGATGGTTGTTTGTTACTCAATCACGCCAGAACGGTTGAACGGATCTGGATGAAAGGCGTAGAGATAGATTACAGTCTGGAATAGTACATATTATACCGGAAAAATGTACGGTTCCCGTGGGATAGATAGGTTTTTATTTTTCACTAGCGACGAACCCTGGGCCGCTAGTTATACATATATGCGAAAGTTTGTATGTGTGTATAATGTATATTTTACTTACTTGAAGGAGTAAGTAAAATAAAAAGTAAAAGTAAAAAAAAAAACTTTTTAGTATTTCGTGTCAATGGGCTAATTCTTATATTTAATACCTTTGCTGTATTATCTTGTTTCATTTCCTCACATTCAAAGGATTACTGGAAGAGTTCGCTTAAAGAGATAAGGTATCCTTTGTTCAGATTTTGTATTTCTTAAAAGCATTTTTAAGCTGCAAGAGACGTATATAACGTATATATTACATTATCTAGATACTTCACCTAGGTGTGTGGGAGTGTGCTTTGTACGAGAGTAGATAGAAAGACTAATACGTGTACTGGACTTAATACTTTTGTAGAATACGCGAATATTTGACATCCATATCCATACTAATATTATAAATGTGAAAGTGTGTGTGTGTGTGTGTGTGTGTGTGTGTGTGTGTTTGTTTGTTTGTTTGTTTGTTTTTTTATTTGTCCTTCTTTGACGTCGAAACGGAGTGATGGATTGGCGTGATTTTTTGTGTGGAGATAGTTGGAGGGCTGAAGAGTGGGTACTTTTCACAGCGGGAGATTATCGAATTCCCACGGGAATACACGTTATAATACAATCCAGAAAAATATTTAGTTATATATAAAATTAGTTTTAGCGCGAGCGAAGCCGCGGGTTCTGCTACTTTTAAATAAAACCATATTTTCGAGAGAGAGAGAGAGAGACGAAACATCGGGAACCAAAAATCAAAATAAATCCGTGAAAGAATCCGAAAACATAGTTTTATATAAAATCTACTCGACAGTTTAAAATAGATTTAAGCTATTAAAACAATATAACAAAAAAATAAAAACCGACTTCAAACAAAAGCACTAAAAAGTAAAAAATAACTGATTGGTAGTTTTCATTTACTATACATACCTAATCAAATATTTTCGAAGTCGGTGTGCTTTGCTTTGTATGGGCTGGCACCGATGTCGAAAATATTTGATTAAGTACGTATTTAATAGGTAGGCTTTAATTACTTAGCCAAAGCACACCGACTTCGAAAATATTTGATGTATTTTTTTTTTAAATTTAAATGGGACCAATCTGGAAGTATACCCTTTCAAAGAAAACAAAAATTTTCCAAATCGGTTAATAAATGACGGAGTTCTGAGGTAACAAACATAAAAAAAAAAAACATACAGTCGAATTGAGAACCTCCTCCTTTTTGAAGTCGGTTGAAAATGGTTTAGATTTCATCAATATTTTAAAGCTTAATTTGGGTCCTAATTTCGTTAAATCCTAACGATTTTTACTTTAATGTTTCGATCAATTTGCTAGGTTTTACCGCACATTTTGTAGAGAAGAAAAACAAAAAAAAAATGAAGTGTTCAATAATTTTTAGAAAAGAAAACCAAAATAATCTAATTAATTATAACTACTACTGAGTGCTTCGTAACACAAAAAACAGTTACTATTTAAGCCTAACCCGGGATTCGAATCCATCACTTATCTGCATGCATAGGTATAAGCTATTATACCAATGCAACATGCATTTAAATAGGTTAAGCAGTTCCAACACTACCTGTAACAAACCGACGTTAATTTTCTTCAACAGATATAATAATGATTGGTCGTGAAGATATATATTTGACTAAGGAAATGGCGGAAGATGTGTTTTATGCAGGCGATGCTCCCCTAAATGAAGCATCTCTATATATGTTACTTTCTGGTCCAGCGCTAGCTATATGTTTTAGATTGCTCGATTTGGATAAGCATTTTGTTTGTTAGTATTTTGTATTAAAGTTATTCTAGTTAGTAGGCTTCACTCATGTGATATAAAGCCTTTAGTTAAGTAATTATTCATGGATCTTAGAAAATTCGTCGTTCTAGCAAGAAGAAGAAAGTTGTATTGAAATGACAAATTCAATCGTTATGTCATAGAATAAATCCATATCCATTACTATCCGTTTTAATGTACCTAATAAATAGTGTTTGTTAACTGCTCGACCGAGATGTCCTTCATACGATTATAATTATATCATATAAATAATACTAGATTTTGTTTTAAATTATTTATTGCACAAAAACTATTATTAGCAGAGCTATGATTTATAATCATTTAATAACTAATAGTTAAAAAATCTCTTATTTTCATGGGAAAATGCCAAAATTTAGTGCGAATGTAAATCGCTCATCTGTAGGTGAGCTCATCTGTACATACATATGTATATCTGTCTGTACATAATATAAAACATACAAGCAACAATGTCGCTGTCGGCCTCTGTCTGTTTCTCTGCTTACTTCATCTAAGCCAGGCAACAGATTTTGCTACTAATAGTAAGTGTTTGTCGTGTTTGTTTGTTTGTCCTTCTTTCACATCGACACACAACGACGGATTGGCGTAATTTTTAATGTATTAGTGAGAGCTAGATAATGTCATAGGCACATAGGCTACTTTTTACTACGGGAGCTTATCTTATTTCCATGAGGAAACACGTTATAATACAATCCACAATCCACGGACGAACCTGAGCGAAGCGAGGTTGAGTCGCTAGTAATATATTCAGCGCTGGATTTACACTAGGGGCACTCGGGGCTAGTGCCAGGGCGGCAAATTTTTTTGGGCGACAAAATTTGGAGGGCGGAAAAAAATGTTGTTCGCGTAATCAAAAATGCTTTTTTTTATTTTCCTAAACATGAAAAATAAACAAAGATTAACTAGGTACATTTTTCGAAAAAGTGATATCATTTATAAATATTATTTTTGCATTTTTTCAAAAAAAATTTTTTTTTTTAACTTTCAACATTTTATTCAAAATTTTGATAATAGGGTGGTTTTTACAGTTTTTACAGTGGCCAGGGGCGGCGCCAAGGTCAAATCCGGCACTGAACATATTATATTTTTTGAAATTAGCTAACACTTAAGTATCTGCAAAATTTCATCAAAATCCGTAACATACACAAATACATAATCTCTCTTTCTAATGATGAAAACCATATCAAAATCCGTTTAGTATATTTTTTCTGGGATTAGATCGTTTAATTCAAACGTAAACTCAGCGGGGACTTTGATTTGTAATATGAATATTGTGATTTGTGAGAAATCGAAACAATTTATCACTATTAAGATTATTAATACGTCTTATTTTTTTCTCAGCTTTGGTACGTAAAATTCTATATGAAGAAATCCCATCGTTGGATGAAAACAAATCTTCGGATAGCCAAAGTAATAAAACTGCATTTGATATGTACAAGACTTATAGTCCAACTAGGGAGGATGTTTGGAAAAAACGTCGGGAAGATAAGTTGAGGAAAAGAGTAAGTATTTTTAATAAATTATGTTTAAAAGCTGTATTTAGTTAAAAAATATATATAAGATCATCGATAAAATAATCTATACAAATAAAAAAATGAGGTGTCTGTTTGTAATGTCAAAATAACAGCTTTTTACTCAATAAATATGAAAGTATATACAGTACTTATATGAAAAAAAAAATTTTTTTTCTCTGTCCGTCTGTCTGTTTGTTCCGGCTTATCTCAGAAACGGCTGGACCGATTTTGATAGCACTTTCACTGGCCGATAGTTGATGTTATTAGGAATAACTTAAGCTACTTTTATTTTAGAAATAGAATTAAGGTGAATAATCAAGCAAGGGTGCCTAAGCTTAAGAAATTTTACTACTAACCATTGAAGTGTTGCCCTAATAATTTATTGGTTGTATTACGATGGTTTAATATATTAATGCACTGGCAAACCCGATTTAAAATACAATGACATTATAAAATATTAGCGATTTACTTCGTTCAGGTGCGTTGTATGGTGGTGACATTAAATTTCCAAAATATACCTATCATTTTTAGGAAGAGGATGTGGTACGCCCATTGTTTCTTAAAAGCTTACGTTTAATTAGTCTTTGAGTGCATATTTGAAAAACCTTGTAATTTTTATAAGTCTATATATCTATATTATCAGAGCCTCTCAATCTGCAGCCGTACGTACTGGGTACTAGAGCAAAGAGGCATCAAAATATTATACTAATACGAGTATATAGGTGCCACCTTAACTCTTACTATTAACTCTTTACTCGTTTTCTCTAGCTCATCTTCAATCTCTGTGCCTATAATTTTATCTATAATTTTATCCAAATCTGTTCAGCCATTTCTTTGTGAAAGTGTAACAAACATGCACACATATACACACAAGCAAATAGAGTAGTAGTATTTTATTAGGAAGAAGTAAAAGAACAACGAGCTAGAAGATTATCAGAGATGCAACGTTTAGCAAGGCAAGCTATTGAAGATGCTGTTCTAGCAAAGAGAGCTCTAAAGGAGCAGCGAAAGCTTGAACTTCTTAAAGCCGGAGTATGTATCTATTATTTCTAAAATACAGTTTATGGTAGTGATGTACTACTGTCAAACCCATGCTTTGCTTATAGGCGATAGGTTATATATATGTATATAAAAGAAAATGACTATATACTTATTTTTAAATTTATATACGTATTGTTTTTTTTTATTTCTAATTTTGTATGTTTAGAATAATAAAAGACGTTGCACAAAAAGAAATAAATAAAGAAACTTAATTTTGTAATTATAATGATTTTTTATCTATTTTTCTAGCTTTATGCAACTCGGATACGTCCCGTTGTCCATTCATTTTGGTTTGAAATCAAACAAACATACATACACATGTCCACACACACACGTACATAAAAAAAAACCACCCACCAACTCCATCTAGTTCCATTGTAAAGTACGAGGCATGTGTTATGGATACCAGATAGTCCAGATCATTATACATATATAAATTTAAATACATATATATTATAAATATAAACACTAATGACTGGAGTACAAATATTCGTGCTCATCACACAAATGAATGCCCCCAGCGGGACTCGAACCCGCGACCGATGGCACAGCAAGTAGGCTCACCACAAACTGAGCCAAAATTTTGCTCCTAAATATCCGTGGTGTGATGTTAGATAGCCTATAACCTTTAATGAACAATGAACAAACTATCGATTATTATCTTTAGCTTTATAATATTACTTAACATACATAATCATTTCTTTCTTTACGTTTTATGTGAATTAAAAACACTCACTTATATAATAAATATAAAGGTACTTTATATACGAATTACTAATATTCCATATTCTATATAGAATTTAACAGCTTTAGACAGGCTCCGCCAAGAACCTGAAGATGATAAGGTGGATATAGTTGTTCCAGAGGTAAGTCAGTGACCATGTAGTACATAGATATTAGTGTTATTTTTTTGAAAATAATATAGGAAGTTTTATCAATTTTACCTTTAGAGTGGGTCCGTTTTTTTCCAGTTGTTCTTTCAATTATTATAATAATAATTTTCTTCTGACTGATTTCGTCCAAGAAATACTCATAAGATATTAAAACGTGTTTGCACACTCTATTCCATTCATTTTCAAAGTCTTAAGGGATAATACTTCCATACGACCAGTGACAGATCAGGCACAGGAGAATGCTTTACGTGGCCTCCGGGGCTTGAGGGTTTAACATTACTTTTTAACGCTAGTCTGCTGCTGACCTGGTATTCGAACCCAAGACATCTGAACCAGAATCTGCAGTTGTACATGCTAGCCACTTGATATACGACGAGGTAGTTAAAAACCAATAGTACACACTACACGATTAACTCGTCATCGGGACTGTTATATAAATCTCGCAGCTAGCAAAACCGTTTCAAAATTTCTACGACATAAAATATATAAATTAAATGACATAATAATCATTTCAAATAACACTATTTTTTCGATTTTTTTCGCGAATTTGTTTTGATTTTTGGTTTCCGACGTTTCGAATGTTTTACAACAATCATGGTCAGGGGAGAAACATATTATGTACAAAATGATTTCGAAAATACAATAGGTACCAAAAAATCAAAATGAGAAAATATCCGAAAAGATAGATTCGCGTAAATCTAAGGATTATAACAGTAATATTAAAACATATAATTAATTATTATGTAACTAAATGACAGGAGTTATCTGATGAAGAAGGAGAAATAAGTGAAGAAGAAGACGAAAATGAATACTTTCCACCACCAGGTCTTCTTATACCAGGGTTCTATTCCCCGCCTAATGATATTGCAAAGGCTAATGGACTAGCAATTTTATTTCCTAATGTACGTCATTCGTACTACTACGTATATATATAGTATTTAATATGTTTATGGTTATTTTTGCACTATAATTACAGCGCGTTCACACGTTGCCGAACGTTTACTGAAACGGTTTTCTTATACAGTTTCCAGTGGTCCATGCACATATTGTGGTTGTATTCACACCTTACGACAAAACCTGGTACGGTTAAAAAACAATTAATGTATGCGCAAATCGTATACGAAAACCGATACGGTAAACCGATATGAATCGGAATGGAAACCGCATTAAAATACATATTAACGTGAACTAAACACATGCACACGTTTTTTGCGTCAAATCGTATACGAACACCGATTCGATAAAACCATAAAGGTATTTATCTTTAAATAACAATGACATGAATTCCATGTGTATTAATATTATAGAGGTCAGATTTTTTTGTTTGTTTGTTTATACCGAATAAGCTCCGAAACTACTAAACCGATTTTAATGAAATTTGGTAAAAAGATAGTTTGAGACCCTGAAAAGGACATTAAGATAGATTTATCTCGGAAATCATCCCTTAAAGGGGTGAAAATGGGGATGTTTGTATGGGGACGAACCCGAGCGAAGCGAGTGTGAGTCGCTAGTTAAATATATTCTTATGAATAAGTTTATGATGAATTGATTTTATTCTTTTAATTTACTATTTAAAAGCATACATTCAAAAACGAATTTTACATAATTTCTGCTGCAAGTGTATACCTACTAGGTATCTAAATAAAATAAATAAATATAAACTTATGATATGTCACGTTCAAAAGGTATTGTTTTTTTTAGCTGGTACTAGAACATGTTACTCCGGAACAGGAATTTCTTCCACCACACGTTTTGGTCATGCTCGATATAGCGAAGCGATATAACGCTATAGACGCATTAGCAAAATATAAAAAGGAAATTATACATGTAAATATAATTCTAATAAATTACACTAAAAAAAAACAAATTAAAAAAATGTCTTAAAAAATAACTTTAATTTGAGAGTTTTCAATAAAAAATAGAATCATAGGTAATTTAACATCAATAAAACAATGAATCAACTAATAATAGTAAAAATGGCATAACATACTCGTACATATATAGGAGTACCTACAAGTAGAAAATGCAATGGTAACCAAAGACCATCATAGCATCGTTTTGCCTATTACGATGGAGGTAGCAGGTTCGATACGAGGCACTTAAAAATCTTTTCGTGCGCGAGTGTCCTTTTTAACATGATTACCTAGCAAGTGGTAATCAGCGAGGAAAATCATCGTAATGACACCTCTATGTTTGAGAAAAAGCGACCAGATTCGGATAGATAGATATGTGAAGTAAATAATATTATATGCATATATCCCAACGAAACTATTATGTACTTTAAATTCAGGATTTTGTTTTGTTGTTCTTGCCAATCTTATATCTCTATCTTTCGTTTATATATATCTTTCCTTATGAAATGTGCGCGAATTTTCTATACATTAAAGAATTAGTCATTGGTACAAAACTAATGGCTGTCTGCGGCTTCGCTCGCGTCGCAAACGTGGCAATGATGCTTATGTCAAATTTTCGTCAAAATCTGTTCAGTGGTTTCAGTGTGAAAAGTTTACATATAGACAGATTTACTTTCACTTTTATAACATTACTACGGATGTTTAGTGATGGCGTTAAATTAACTTGCAGATGGGAATTTTTCAAGCAAAAAATCTGGAGGATGCTGCACATCTCGCGTACAGTGTTAAACAATTTGAGACTATGAAGCAAATACATAACTTGTTAGTTATAATATTATTTAATATACATTAAAATAACAACAAAATGCACTAAATTTAAACGGCTCTTATATAGTGTAGGATCACTATAAATAAAACTTCGAGATATTCCTTGCTTATATTCTTATATTCAGTAGGTACTTTTATAATCGTCAGTGAGTTACATAATTTATAAACATGATTTTCAGTATTACAAACAATTCGTGACTAGCCACTATGGTGGTACCGACATCTCTGTGCAAAAGCGCGGGAAAACAAATGAATATCCGCGCCCTTTTTCAATTTTTTTTTAAAACACATTCCTATCGGCCAAGGTCACATAACTAAATGCCTTATACATAAATCATTACAAATTAATCAAATATATTATTTTCTATTAAAACGCTCAATATATAAAAATGCAACCTTATGGTAACTTACTTTAATTAGCATTGTAAATTGTACGTATCCTTATCGGTTGAAATCCGAGATTATGAAGTCTGCATCTGTATCCTAAAATTTTTAGATAGATTTATTGTAATATTTATTTATAACAAAATATTTTTTTAACTATTAGTTAAAATTTAACAATCAATTAAACCAAATGTTATAGGTAATCATTTTATTTTGTAAGCTTTTCAATAACTAGCAAAGTAGTTAAAACTTATGTATGATTTCACATCAATCGAGATTGGACTGAAGTCATTTCGGTAGAACTTTTTATTTGACGATTTTTAATATTGAAATGGGTTAAATTATTTATATTTAGACACGGTAGATGTTCTAACCAAATTATGCATATGGCATAACAGCGTGTGCCTACCGGGTTCGCTAGTATAATATAAAAAATGTGCTTGTGTGTTAAATTCACACATGGTACAAATGAAACTATAGTATTATATATTTCTCAGACAATAACAACGGTTACCATGGCAACATGATAATGTATTCTATCTCATTCTCTCGCCGGCTTAATCCTATATTGTATTATTATTATATAATAAGTCTTATTGTATTATATTTATATGTTTGTCTCTTTCTCAGACCGCCTTTCCGTTACATCGAGTTTCAAATCACAACGATTCTAAAGAAGTTTCACTTCAAAAAATATTAATTAATAAATGTCTTTAAAGGGATCATTTAAAACTGGCTTTCATGGTGTCAACGAAAAGTGATCTAGCCCTGTTGGAGCTAACCGATATAGGGCCAGTACATGTGAGCAGAGACGAAAGAATTGGTGAAGTAGAATGCGCAATGTTGTTTAGCGTAGATTATGGTGATAATTATCCAGAATTTGAAGATTTTAAATAAAATGCTGTATTATTTTGTTAAAAATAAATGTTAAATAAATTTATACATTTATTATCGAAATAGCGACTCACCCTCGCTTCGCTCGGGTTCGTCCCTAGCTTGATTCCCCATACAAATTTTTATCCCCATTTCACCCCTTAAGGGATTATTTCCGGGATAAAAAGTATCAACCTATCTTCTTCCAAATTTCATCTAAATCGGTTCTGTAGATTCAGAGATTACTCTACAACGTCACAAACTCACAAACTTTACCTCTTTATATTAAGTATAGATTAACCGTTAATATGGAACATATTGATTATATAGTATATACATAGGTATAAATTTAAATACATACATATTATAAATATAACACCCATCACTGGAGTACAAACATTCGTACTCATCACACAAGTGAATGCCCCCAGCGGGACTCGAACCGTTGACACAGCAAGTAGGGTCCCCCATTCGGTTGGACCTGGGCGGTATACCATGCGGGATGCCCCTGATACTTCTATTATAGTAGTGAACCGTGGGAGAATACTCATACTGTTGTTGATCTACCTCGGCAGGCCTGCCGTCCGGTCGTCGTAGTGGACTACGTAAGCGATTGCGCGACGCCAAATTAAGAGGTTCCGTTGGATTTTAGTCGTAGTACCTACTGGCTTTTCTGTATGTTTGGAGGTCGTATGAGTTAACCTTTAACAACGTTAAGAAAAACTATAAACTGTTCATTTGGCTAACATATTCTGTAACTTAAAAAAGAAAACAAGATCGAAATGGAGTACCTACTTATTTTCAAAGTCGGTCAATAGCCATATTAAAAGAGCACAATAAGGTCCTATATGTATATTTTTTATTTTATTTTATCGTCATAAAAATATACATACTACTTGTGTGGTTAAATAGAATACAATATGTAACTTGATCTTGACACAATAGTATTATTCTAAGAAAGAAATAATATGTTTTTTATAAAATAGGTAACTCGCGCGACATGGTGTTATATCATATAAATTGTGTTATGTAATAAATTGATAAGCTTGATTTAATTAAAAGTTTATTTTCTTCTTTTTAGAGCATTAAAATAAAAGTACTATTAATTTATTTATGTTTAGTAGATAGGTTGAGAGCTTGGAAAGGACAGGGTATTTTTATCCCGGAAATCATCCCTTAAGGAGGTAAAATAGGGGATAAAAGTATGTATGGAACCTACCTTTTTAGAGATTTTTTTTTGTAAATTTAGCGCGAGTGAAGCCGCGAGTTCTGCTAGCGTAAAATAATAACATTTTTCTCATTTTTAAAACATGAATTTCATACAAAATTATTATCACCAAAAATGTACAGATTTCATGATATTCTGTCCAAGATGCTTTTAATGAAATTTAACGCTTGATTTGATCCTTTTTCTATTTAATGCTAATAAATAAATTTAACATAAGCAATAGCCTTGAAAAGTAATAAAAAGGTTTGGACTTTTATTTCAAACGACTTTACAATAAATAACAAAATATGGTGTACAACTGTAGGTTGTATTCAGCCCTTTTAACACCCCACTGCTGGGCACGGGCCTCCCTTCATACGAGGGGCATCAGGCCATAGTCCACCACGCTGGCCAAGTGCGAATTGGCGGACTTCATATGTCTTTCGAAAACTTGCTAGGTTTTCTCAGACCTGCAGGTTTCCTCACGATGTTTTCCTTCACTTGGTTTCCCAAGCGAGCGCGTTACCACTGGGCTACCACTGCCTATAACTGTAGGTTAAGTGGTTTTTTATGTATGGACTAGCGACTCACCCTCTCTCCGCTCGAGTTCGTCCTTAGATACGTTTTAACGGTTACTATAGATTTCTCAGAGATGAGATATTTTTCCATAGTAAAAAGTATCCTATATGTTGATTCAGATAACCATCTATCACCATACCAAATTTCATCAAATTCTCTCCAGTGGGTTTTCCGTGATGCGGTCACAGACAGACAGACAGAGAAAAAGTCTAAAAACTATAGATTCGGCTTCCGTATCGATAAAGATGACTATTTCAATAAGATTTTCCAAAAAAATATTTAATGTACAGATTCAGCTTAGTTACAATTTTATTATATGTATAGATTTTCACTGAACAAAAAATTATTTACTTTGAAAAGTTTTTAGTTTAGTAAAAATAGTTTATCAAAATAAAAAAAAAAGATTAATATTCTTATCATACTTCAGGGTACTTTCGATTTTAATATGCATTTTATTATTTAACAAAAAATGATATAACATTAAAAAAGTAAATACTCTTTATTTAATAACTATTTATTTAAAAATAATGAAAATAAACACATTAGTATGGAGTCTTTACAAAAATTATAAAAAAATATCAAATTATATAAAAAAAATTTCGTATACGAACAAGATGCTTACAAAATATTGTTTGTATTATTTGAGGCTTCTTGTTTCTTCGCCTCTTGCAGAATGAACCGCCAGATATATTTTTTCAAATAATGAGTTTGGTCTTGCACTGCTTCTAGAATCTTCTGACTTGTAATCAAAAGCCGTTCATCCGTCTCATAATTTGCATAATAATAATTTTCCATCTTTTCTGTCGTCTTTTGATTACAAGGGATTCCATCAATGGAATGACCGGTAATAGACGCGTTGAGTACTGTGGGGTTCATTTTGGAATATCCATTATTGTAGTCATTCAAGGCTTTAGCTAACCATGGACATGATAGGTCATTACCATCTAAAAACACTTTTAAGTTATATTTATGATTTAACCAAATGTTATGGTCAATATATGCTAGACCATTATAGCGTAGTGAGAGTGTACTGAGAAGTTTCAGGTCCATAAACACCCTAGAATCTAACTCTTTTATTTGGTTGTACGAAAGATCTAGGTTGAGAAGCGCTGTTAAACTTCGGAATACACCGTATTCTATCATTTTTAGCTGATTATGTGACAATCTCAATGTTTTCAAATGGCTTACCCGATGAAACGCAGAAGGAGCGATTCTTTGAATATGATTATTACTTAAATCCAAATAGCTCAATGTGTTGGGCAATTGTAAAGAAGATTCATCTAATTCTTGTATAAAATTGTGAGTCATGTCAAGTCTCGTTAGATCTCGTTGGTCTGTCAATTTTATAAGAAATGCATCTGTTATATTGTTTGAACTAAGTATAAGGTCTCTAAGACCTATTGCCTCATTAAAAGGTATGCTTAAGGTTGATAATCCATTGTTAGATAAATCCAGTACCCCTCCATCAGGATGGAAAATTATGCGTAAACTATGAAGCTCAGCGATTTCGTTATGAGTCATGTTGATATATTTAATCGTGTTGCTATTAGTGAGAGATTGGTCAGGGAAATAGTCCATAAAGTTGTGGGATAAATCTAAATTTTGTAAATTGTGCATTAGCGCAAAACTTTCGTAGCGTAAACTGGTCAAATAATTGCAGCTTAGGTTTAGATACTTAACAGACATCAAGTCTTTTGAATCAACGTGAAATGATAATAATTTATTATTAGACAAATCTAAGGAAACTAGTTGACCAATATATTGAAAGGCATTATATTCGATATGACTAATATTATTTTTGGATAGGTCAAGCTCGGTTAATATTTCGATTGGGTGTTGTTGTATGTCTCTTTTCGTTTGGTTTACTGTCTTTTCAAAAAGGTAAAATGTGGAGTTTGGTATGACACTGATAAAGTTATCAGAAATAATAATTCTGCAAATCGAATGATTTCTAAAGTGATCCCAATGTCTCAAAAAGAAAATTGGTTTCATATTCTGTATTTGATTATTCGATATATCAAAAGTTTGCAAATGATTAATTGTTTTCAATGATTCCATACCAATATAAAAAATTTGATTATGACTCAGATACAAATGTCTCAAATTTGTTAAATTATTCATAGCCCCGTTAATGTCTTTAATATTATTGTTGTTGAGTTTAAGTATGTGTAAGTTTGTTAAGTTCAAAAATGGCTCTTCGCTTAGTTCTGTAATGAGATTATAAGATAAGTCGAGTTCTACAAGGCTGGTTAGTTCATCAAATGTACCGCCTGGAACTTCCTCAATTAAATTATGTGCTAATGATAGTTTACGCATTTTGTGTTGGTGAGTATCAAATTGAAAGAGATCTTCAATATCTGATAAGAAATTGTGAGATAGATCTAAAGTTTCCAAATACATGAGATTACCAAATGGCCTACCGTTAATTTTTTTTATATAACAGTTGGTAAGGAATAAGTGTTCTAGGAAATACATGGTATTTAAGAATAATAGTGAAGTTTCTGGCCAGTTTGCAGAAATTGTAAGTGTGGTGATCTTAGAAAGAAATTCTTCATCAGCTGTTGTATGAAAATTGTCATTAGCGTTGCGAAGTGCTACCTTGATCTTAACGTCGTAGTTTGGAGACCCTGTGCATTGTTTGTCGAGTTTCACATCTTTTATGGTTTCTGAGCACTGTATTCGATAAGAACAATATCCAATGCTGTGAATTTGTTCTAATGGACAATCGCAGGACACCCGTGATATGACCAGCAAAATAACCAATGGTATTAGTTCTGAAAAGGCGAGAAATTTAAATTAAAGTCACATATGTAAATAGATAGCAAAACGTATCTTATTTAATATTTTCTCTCAAATAGTATTTTTATATATGAAGCAAACAGTGTTACTTCTGTTTTTGAAAAATTTTAGTACCTTGTGAAAAAGTTTAAATAAGCGTGGGTATGCTATTACGTAAGTAGTTCATAGGTCTTAATTTTTAGTGAAAAGATTATTTAATCCTCCTTCCTGTTCCTGTCCTGTATTTTTAAATACATTTTGAACCACTTTTATGTAGTAATAGTGGTTGGTTGATGGTTAAAAAATGGTTTCAATCTATCAAAATGTAAATTTCTTCGTATTTGTGCGTTTATTTAATCGTGCATCTTTTAAAAATATCTAGACGTATTTCTATGAGTTTTTTTAAGAATTTATGTCGAAATAAAGCAAATTAGCTTAATTGGGACATATTTAACCAGATAAATTTCAAGGCATTAGGAAGTCTGCTGACTTTTGGTGATAACGTCTCGTTTGCCATACATATAATTCAAGACATTAAAGCAAATATAGTGTAATACAAAACTTGATTTTAGGAACCTAAGGTTCCCGACTTTTTCTTTTAGTTTCATTTATTTGCATGATGAGCACGAATATTTGTACTCCAGTCATTTATAATATGTATGTATTTAAAGTTATATATGTGTAGTGTATCAACTATCCGGTATCCATAACACAAGCCTCGTAGCTTATCATGGTACAAGATGGTGCCGTAAGTTAATGTACCAACATATTAAAAAAAATAATGTTATAAGTACTGGCTTAAGGTTTAAAGAGTTTATTTTCAAACATCTACATACCTATCAAATAGTTTTGAAGAATAACTTTATGTCACAGATTTTTGGTTAATTATAGTACTACCAGAAAGTTATCAAATGAGTTCAAAATTGAAGCTTTTACTAGAAGAAAATTAAAAATGTTTTACTGTTATTTTCTTGCCACGATCTTTTTATCAGTTCGATAATAATCAAAATACTATATTTTTACCCAGATTCCTATGATTATAAAGGAAACCTTTTAAGGAAAAAGGAAAACGATTAGGCAATATTATAGATTAAAATCGACAATTAAGATTTAATTAAACAGATTCAAATGGAGTTAATAATACCGTTTTAGCTTTCTTTTATAATAATATAATAATAATAATGCCCTCCCGACTGATTTCGGCCACGGCGGCCAATCTCATTGAGACTAGCCAACTGTGCAGGAGATATTATAGTGCACAAGTGTACGCGCAGACACAAGTGCACTCTCTATTCCTGTCACTCTCATACTCCGGTGGGACGACTACTCGACACGACCAGTGAGCGTTACGGCGCAGGACCGACGGCTTAACATACTTTCCGAAGCACGGGGGTGAAACGACCAGCTTCCCAACTCCGGGCTGTTAATGAGAATTTCTTGACAGAAATATTCAATAACTAAACTTGGCCCGACCCGGGAATCGAACCTAGGACCTCAGGATCTGTTACCGTGCATACTAGCCATTAGACCACCGAGGCAATATATTATGTATCTATGGAATAAAAATATCCTATTCAATAGGAAAATAAGTATTACTAAAAATCATTGTTACAGTATTCGATTTAAATAGAATCCGATAAGAGCTGTTATGTATATTATAAATGGTTTCTATGAATCTTACCTTTCATTATGGTATCTGGCTGTTAGTCGTAGAAATCTGTAACATATAATTGATTTAGGTAAAATAAGGTAATTGACAGTTTGATACAATTTGGGAATAGGTATCTTGGAATAAATATCAATAGTTACATAATTATTATGTTTATGTAAGGGATTCTTTACAACTATAAAAATGAAAGGCTCAAGAGTCAAATGCCAAGTGATTTTATTATAAATACTTATAGTTTTTATTATAAATACTTATATAAGTCATTTTATTATAGATACTTATTGTACATGTGTGTGTGTCCCACACCACATTCCCCCCTTTTTTGAAAGATTTTTTATTATAATTTTAGGATAATACATATTAGGCTGATAAATATTTCATTACTCATTCTCATTTTTCTATGATATTTCTAAAAATAATAATTTATTACTATCGTATATTAAATGGTTAATGCAATGAAAAATAAAAATAAACTCAAAGCACCTTTAGGGTATTTAAGTGATATTGAAGTAGTATTTAATTACCTTAAGTATAATAATTATTTTTAATTATATTTTCTTTTTGGAACTCATCACCTCAGCCTTGTCTTAAATATTTTTAATATTAATTTAACTTAATCTAAACTCGACTTACGCTTGGCACTAAAATACGAACGCTGTTCTGTTCTTACTAAAGCACTAATGATGTGAAACTTTAAAAGTTTTAAAATTTATCTAATTGGAAATTTGAATGTAATAGTAAAATTTTTGAACTCTATATTTATATGAATAAATATTAATATTTTCATTTATTTCTTTAAATTATAGGATTATAAATATTAAAAAAAAGTTAGTTACCTGAGTTACTTATGAGTTCATGTGACTGCAAGCTAGCTTATCGCACAACAAACATAACCAAAGTCCAAAGTCGTGGGCATTATAAAATTTGATGCTCGCATCATTTGCTGACGCTACGAAATGGGATCACCGGTATTCTGTCATAGATAAATGAATGAACAGACGTTTTATTGAAGTGTTAAATTCTTTAGAATCGTTGTGATTTGAAACTCGATGAAATGAAAAAGTGACACTAAAAAGAGACAAACATATAAATATATAGGATTAAGCCGGCGAGAGAATGAGATAAAATACATTGCTATGTTGCCATGGTAACCGTTGTTATTTTACGACAAATATTATATTCTTTCCGTATATGATATTCTATAAATATATGATTTTAATATGCCTAATAAGCCTTATTTAATTATTGATTTGTTTTAATTTAATTGCAATATTTTCCAAAGAAGTTTTACTTCAACCGCGCGTAAAGGTTACACGCACCCATTTTTTGGTCTCGTCTATCATTGTTCTAAATTTCATCCAAATCCGTCAAATTGTTTGAGTGTAAAGGAAATAAACATACACACACGCATATACCAATTTTTGAATTTATAATAGTACCTAGTTTGATTTGTCATATGATACACCAAAAGAATCTTGCATATTGTTTTGAGAAAATTGTTATACAAGTAATGTAACAAAAAGTATTATTGTAACAGGTTTTTGTAAAGCATTATCACTACATAGTATAAAACAAAGTCGCTTCCCGCTGTCTGTCTGTCCCTATGATGTTTAGATCTTTAAAACTACGCAACGGATTTTGATGCGAGTTTTTAATAGATAGAGTGATTCAAGAGGAAGGTAGTAAGACTAAGGTAGTATATAATTTTTTTAGTTTTTGTATACATTGGGTAAAATATAACGATATTTGTTGGAGGTGTCGAAAAAAAATAAGCTGTCTGGGAGCTTTCAACGAAAACGCTGCCTAAACCTTTGGAGATATAACAAAATAATGTATGGTGGAATTGTGTATGTTATATAGATCTACAGAAAAGTACGCGATGGCATATGTCTATCTCTTAAGGAAAACATACTATATCCACTTTAATTTAAAATGTACCAAGGGACGAACCCGAGCGAAGCGAGGGTGAGTCGCTAGTTGAATACAAATTTATTATTTTCGTTAAAAATGAAATCATATATAAATAAAATAATAATAATAATTTATTATTATTCCTTTTTATTTGAGTTCATTAGGTTTTTTATTTACAAGCAGATTATTTTAATTGATCTGACACAATATTCTATGTTGTATATTATGATAATCTATCAAGCAAGAATGCTCCATACCTATATATATATATATATATATTCATATACTTTGATTAGTATACCTGCATGTCGGTGCAAAGTAGCGTTTATAGAATAGTACCTATTATATTTTGTTATTCATGTAAATGCTTAGCTTCTTTATTATAACACTAGCAGAATCCGCGGATTCGCTCGCGTTAAAACTACAAAAAAAATCTTTGGCTTTATGTTATATATCGACTCATATTATATACCATATATAATACTTATTGTTTTACAATAATGAATGGAAGTTTGCCTGATTGGGTGACATTTATGAGTAATACTATTCCGCTCCCTTGCGTAGTAGCATGATGATATATAGCCTATATATAGCCTTTAAAATAATTTTTCATATCGGATTAATACTTTCTGAGATTAACGCGTTCAAATAAACAAACAAACTCTGTCTCTTTATAATATTAAGTATAGATATCATACTAAGTTGTACATGTACTTTCATAGAATTTTGTCAAGCTATTCTCGATGGATGAGTATACAAAAAGGCTAATTGAAAAAACTTTAAATAGGATCCAGTTATAAATCACATCTATGAACATTTTTTTTTTAATATAAATATATATTTGTTGCGAGTTCTTAGTTATCTATATATATAAAATGCAAAATTGATTGACTGATGTATCAACGCACAGGCCAAACCCATAAGGCTAGAAAATTGAAATTTCGCACACGTATTCCTCATATGACGAAGGCATCTACTAAGAAAGGATTTTTCAAAATTTAATCCCCAGGGGGATGAAATAGGGGATAAAAGTTTGTATGAAACTTTTTATTCCTTGGACATATTTGCATGAAATTTCGTATGAATTGATTACGGCAAAAATAATGAGTTACGTATTTCAGCGTTTTCTTAAAGTCAACCCCTAAGAGGATAAAATAGGGGATGAAAGGTTTTATGAAACCCACTTTTTAGAGTTTTCTTCTAGTTTTAGTGCGAGCGAAGCCGCGAGTTCTGCTAGTTTTTAATAAAAGAAATGTAATACTCGTACAGAAGAAAAACATGGCTAAGTTTCACATCAATTGTCCGACTGATATGAACCGAGACTCGAACCTAGTACCTATATACCTAGACTATACATTACATCATACGAAAGAGATACCAAAGGTACCAAAATCTAAGAATATCATTGATGTTCATATTGAGCTTATAATAATATGATTATTTGCACATTGCCAAACTCAAAACACTAAACAATTTTAATTTTTTATTAGTCTGTCTGCGGCTTAGGTACTAGTTTTTAACGTGATTTTCACCGGCTTTTACCTAACCAGGGTAGAAAAAGGTTCTTCAAGGATAAGGATAGAGAAGTATTTTCGAGTGCTTTCGTAGGTTTTTGTGGGTTTCGTTCGCAAAGTGGGCACTAGGTAAATAATAAATTATCTTATGATAGTTTGAACATCACAAGTCCTAATTAGCCAATACATAATTAATGTTTGCCCGCGGCTAAGACTACCACCTATTTTTATCTTTTATTAAAGCTATTTTTTTTTCAAGACCACTGCGTGAAGAACAAACACACTTCCTCACTTACTAACTTTTAAAATCTATACATATAATAAAATTCTAACCAAGCCGAATCCGCACATTAAATATTTTTTGGAAAATCTTATTGAAATGAACATTATTATCGATACATAGGCCAAATCTATAGTTTCTAGAATTTTAGTCTGTATATCTGTCTGTCTGTCTGTTACCGCATCACGGAAAAACCACTGGAGGGATTTTGATGAAATTTAGTATGGTGGTAGCTGGTTATCCGGGTCAACATATAGGATACTTTTTACCGCGGGAAAATCTCATTTCTGAGAAAAAATACAAAAACTGCATTGTAAGAAGAAAACCTAAGAATTTGCTACAATGCTAGTAATAATATAAAAATTACTAATTATATTTATACCCATAAACAAATGCTGATAATTGATATAAACACCGGCTTAGGCAAACAATACATCCTTGATTGTGATAACAGCGGATATATACGTGATACAATGTAACGATTCATGACAAAGTATCCCGTTCAGTTCATATTTTTATGATAATAGTATATTTATATTTTTATCTAATATCCGGTTGTCCCAGACGTCGATAATTTTTTGAGCCCCATTTTTAATGGTTAAAATTAATTTAAGTATTTGTACTGTAGAGGCAAAAATCGACTATAAAGTTTATGATGATTTTTGCCTCTTAGGCTTGTGCAAATCGGCAGATTATTAAATTGGACACTTTTCAGGATGTGACTAGCCTACCACACCTTAATCTGACGGTTTCAAGTATTTCTACCTTATCAAAACATTTTTTAAATATTTTAATCGGCTTCCCTAGACGCGCCCCTTTATATAGAAGACTTATATTGTGGTGAAAGTACTCAATAGAGTGCAAGGTAACCTCTTTTATGTTAATCTGCCGCGCTCGAGTAACTACAAAAATCCCCTCTTGGGCTCCCCTACTGAAGAAATGGTATTGAGAGATGGAATGGTGTGAAAACTGATGAATCCGCCTTTTTGTTTAAAATTTGATGAATGAGCCATTTTGTTAATCGACTTCCAAAAACGAGGAGGTTCTCAATTCGTCGGAATCTTTTTTTTTATGTATGTTCAACGATTACTCGAAGACGCCTGAATCGATTTGGAAAATTTTTGTTTTGTTTGAAAGGGTATACTTTCCAGGTAGTCCCATATAAATTTTATCGAAATCGGTCGAGCGGGTTTTAAAAAAATTAACAATAAATATATTTTTTAAACAAATTATTTAATCGAATATGTTATTAAAAACTTCCTACAAATTACCCGCTTATTACGTCTACACTAAAAATATAAAAATAAAAACTTAAAATAAAACCTACATCCAGGTACTAAAATGTAAAAAATAACTAAACGGGAGTTTTCATTTAGAATAGATACCTAATCAGATATTTTCGAAGTCGGTGCCAGCGGACAGTATTTTAAGATATATGAATATCTAATAGGTAAATATGTATTTTACGTATCAAAATATATTAGATTTCCTATGCGTCGGCTGGCACCGACTTCGAAAATACTTTCGAAAGATCCGATTAAGTAGCACTACTGCATGATTAGTTACATAAATTTTATTATTATATAATATGTCTAATAAAACCAACCTTCAAACCTAAATAAAAGAAAGACGAATAGGAATGCAAGAGCAATGTTAAAATACTTTTACTTGTTTACTTGGGTAAAGTTACAAGGTAGTTACATTCTCCACTAATAATATTGTAAACAGGCAAAGTGTAATTGTGAACAATCATTCTCTAATAATGGTAATAGTAGGGGTGCCCAAGAGGAGATTTTGTGCGTTACCTGAGCGCGTTAGATAATGGCAGATATATGGCAGAAAGCTTGCACCCTGTAATATACCCCTACCATATATGAACCCTTAATTCCTCCACCCCTTTACCCTCAACGCACCCATAGGGGCTGCCCTCAACGTACCCTCTATGGGTGCGTTGAGGGCAGCCCGTGAGATTAGTTAAAAAAAATCGATCCTCAGAAAAACTCGAACGCGTCAGATTAAGTTTTTTTTTTTAACGTTGGGAAATGCATTTACGCACGACGTGTGGGACTCACCGGCGTAATACAGCCAGTACTACCCACTAAAACCCAACAAAACCATCCCCCGTCTTAATGGGGCGTCGCAGGATCGCTTACGCATTCAACTACGACGCCCCGACGGCAGGTCTGCCAAAGCAGACCACCACAACCATGGGGTTGCTCCAAGGTCCACTCTGCTATCAGAGAAGTACCAGGAGCAACCCGCAAGGTACACCGCCCCCCGAAGAGGGCCACCTCCCACCGCCCACCGAAGTGGGCAACCTCCCTGTGCGTTTCTTAGCTTCGCTACTACTACTGAGCCCCCCACCACGACAAGGTGAACGCACGTTGGGGGGGTTAAGATAAGGCAAGTTAAGTGCATGCAGAAAAGTATATATTTCAATAATCTGATAATTTAAGGAAATGGGTGTGTCACAAAGTTATAAAAAAAACACGTTACTTCGAAATACTCGAGCGCGATTGTTTTTTTTAAGGGAATTCTTTCAGGATTACAAAAAAACATACAAACTGACGATTTTCATGGGGTGATGTAGCTAAAACCATCAATAAAGGATAAAGCGTACAGATGCTGAGAATTGTGTATTTCTCACTCCGCACCTCTCTTTCCTTCACACTTTTTCTCTATCTCTCTCTCTCTCTCGCACCGTCCCCACACTACCGTCTGCCGCCATGATGCCATCTCAACCGATCACAATAACGTGTTCGTTTTTTAAAGATGGGTTAGTACCGATTTTTTTCAGAATTAGCTAATATTAATATATTCGTCTGGCAATATTATAATATTATAACTAATACTTCAATAATAGTGATATTTATCTCAGATGTTTCACTCACTACTGTATTCTTGTTCAATATTACTTGTAGTAAGTTTGTAACTAAGTATTTAATATTGGAACTAGTATAATAAAATAATCTGTGATATGGTAATAAATTTTATTTGCCATATAAGGTAGGTACATTATGAATTTTTTTTTTTTCAAATTGTCAGATTAACAATATCCCTCCATATAATTGTCAGATTATCATTTAGGACGACTAGGACATGAAGTTGAACCGTGAGACGGTTATGGCTATGGCTTATGTAAACCAAAAAGCTGGCCAATATTTAATAATACAAAAACTGGACTTCATAAATGAAAAAGGTACCTGGGTAAGCTGAAGAGTCCAGGTACCTGTACATCGCGTTTGTTTGTCCTTATCTTGACAAACTTTCGGCCACCAGTCGTCATTAGACTGCTTTCGTGTACTGATTAAATATTACGTTTTCATAGTACGATATTTTTCTGGTTTTTATAAATATTTAATTGATTTTGTGGAGATAATTGTGGTGCTTTCCACAATGTATGATGTTGAGCCAGGTATGTTGTTTCCCCCCCCCCCCCCCAACGTGCGTTCACCTTGTCGTCGTGGGGGGGCTCAGTAGTGCCCGGACACCCAACCGGGCGCGAAGCCAAGAAACGCACAGGGAGGTGGCCCACTTCGGTGGGCGGTGGGAGGTGGCCCTCTTCGGAGGGCGGTGTACCTTGCGGGTTGCTCCTGGTACTTCTCTGATAGCAGAGTGGACCTTGGAGCAACCCCGTGGTTGTTGTGGTCTGCTTCGGCAGACCTGCCGTCGGGGCGTCGTAGTTGAATGCGTAAGCGATCCTGCGACGCCCCATTAAGACGGGGGAAGGCTTTGTTGGGTTTTAGTGGGTAGTACTGGCTTTGCCGGTGAGTCCCACACCTCGTGCGTAAATGCATTTCCCAACGTTAAAAAAAAACTTTTTAACAAAAAAATAAAAACCGACTTCAAACAAAAGCACTAAAAAGTAAAAAATAACTGATTGGTAGTTTTCATTTACTATACATACCTAATCAAATATTTTCTTTGCTTTTGCTTTGTATGGGCTGTCACCGATTTCGAAAACATTTGATTAGGTATGTATTTAATAGGTAGTATTTAATTACTTAGCCAAAGCACACCGACTTCGAAAATATTTGATTAGGTATGTATAGTAAATGAAAACAACCAATCAGTTATTTTTTACTTTTTAGTGCTTTTGTTTGAAGTCGGTTTTTATTTTTTTGTTAAAAAGTTTTTATTTTTCCCTTTTTAGTGTAGACAGTAGTAGCTTAGTAAGGATTCTAAAGTGTTAGGCTTGTCAAATCAAACAAAATAAGCCCAAACTCAAAGTATCTACTATTAGCCGTTGAAGAGTTCCACCTATCCACCTTCTGGCCTTGCCATCAGATCAGGTCAACAACACCGAACCACTGTACTATCAACGGAAATAGAATTACTTGCAAAGTTTCAAGTCAATATGACAATTAGAAGTAGGTTAAATTCATCATTAGTTGTTTTTCCACCCTTAGGGGTGGTATTTTTTTTGAAATTTAAATGGGACCAATCTGGAAGTATACCCTTTCAAACAAAACAAAAATTGTCCAAATCGGTTAATAAATGACGGAGTTCTGAGGTAACAAACATAAAAAAAAAAAACATACAGTCGAATTGAGAACCTCCTCCTTTTTGAAGTCGGTTGAAAAAGGTATGTTGTTCTTTCATTATATTAGAAATAAATACTCACATAACATGTAAAATAATATTATTTGAAGTGTACTTAAAATTTACTTATATTTTTGAGTTTAAAATGGGCATATTAGTAATACAAGCGGGCAATATGCGGTTATAATTTTGAGTTTTTTGATATCCCCAGAGAGTCGCCTTAATAACTAATTAAAAAAACGCTGCCCGAATTTGCCCGTTCTAAAATATAACTTAATCTTTTTGAAATCGCATATTACCAAAACCACATTTATTTTCGCCAATGTTTTTTTAAAGTCTTTTTTTTACTTGTTTTAGGGACATCTGGTGTTAAGATAGTGACACGTTTGGAGATATTTAATATGCTTAAAAACATAGGGAGCGAAATTATGCCGATAAATTGGATTCAGTAAAAGTCTGCATCCTTGCAAATCCTTCATTCCCAAATGAATGTAAAGCTGATTTTATACGAAAATTTTCCTATTTCAAGAAAGAGATGGAAACTCGTTGGACGGCCGCAAATCGTACAAAAAGCAATTTTCTTAACAAAAACCGAGAAAGGCTAAAAGGTACATTTGATATACCTCATCATACTGCACTTAATGTTGGGCGACTTCACATGACTTTAATAATTAATATGCATAGACATAAGCATTTTCGCTTATACAGGCAAAACTTTTCAAGAAAATTCTCCCACAAACAATGCAATTTTGATGCCCTTAACAAACTATTATTAACGTCTGAACCTCTGTTGAGCAGTATGAGACCCAAGCCTCAATGTATCTCAAACTCGTTCTCCACTATTGCAATGCAGACGTTTCTACCCTGTGATATTTGACAAACCTGGATGAAGAAGATTCAGACTGAACGCCGAAGATTAAATTTTGTTTAAAAAAAATCAATAAAATTTTGAGTTCATACATTTCTTTTAATTCAGTTTTGTATAAAATATATCTCGTACTTTTAAAATCAAGTGCCCATATTACTATAAAACTTCTTTATGAAACTCAACATCGATTTTTGTTTATAATACCTATGTAAAAAGGACTGTTTGACATATCAAGTTACAACTTTTCATATGTAATAAGTAAATAAACTAATGAAAAAATTTAACCCATAAGAAAATATCAATGAATACAAAACGACAGTAAATACATTATTTTGTGTTAAAATTAGTACTATAACAATATTTACTGACAAAAAAAATATATTTTTCTATATAATAGCATTCTATAAGCAACTTGGTAGGAAAATACTAAAAATAATTTTGGACAGCTTTTTCGATCAAATACTCCTATAAAAACTACCTACTAAACTACCATATTATACTACTGTATAAAAATCTGACGCGCTCGAGTATTTCAAGGTTACATTTTTTTTACATTTTCTTAAATCGGTCACGACTTTTGGTCACGTCCAAATCGTCAGTCATTTGAATACCCTTGATCAAAAACGGGCCATCTAATGCAAAAAGATTTTTTCAAATCGAATTAGTAGTTCCTGAAATTAGCGCATTCAAACAAACAAACAAACAAACAAACAAACAAACTCTGCCTCTTTGTAATATACGTATAGATTATTTGTCTGATATTAGGTACATTTAGATGACCGCATTAATTTAGTACGTCGGTGCCTTGCTTATTGAGTCAACGTCTACAACTTTACTAAACTCAAATAACAATTTATAATAATTTATTGTAAATGCAAATAGTAAGTACAATATATATTTTGATTTTAAATAGTTTTCATTATTTTTAACTATTAAATAACTTTACGTTGACGTCACTTCATACAGTTGTAAAAGCAAATGTAGAATACAAAACTTAGTTTTTAGGTACCTAACTAAGGTTTCCGACCTTTTTCTTTTCTACGATTATGAATATTTTTAAATGCATTGTTTTGACGACATATTTGGAAATATAAATGGACACGGTTGAAAAATAAAAGCAAATCTATCCCATGGGAACAATTTTTTCGAGATAAAAACCTATGTGCTATTCCAGACTATAATCTATGTCTGTGCCAAATTTCACGGATCCGTTCAACCGTTCTGGCGTGATTGAGTAACAAACATCCATCCATCCAAATTTTTGCATTTATATAATAGAGTAAGATAAGATTAAACACAAATTCTGTCTTAAAGGATTATTAAATTTTAACCTTATATTACTTTATTTCAGATATCTTAAGAAAATATGAAGACCAATGCTCGTAAGTATTAAAACGTATCTCCATTGTACTCTATATATAAAAAAAAATAAGTCTCTAATCTAGTCTAATTCTATTTCTAAAATAAAAAAAGGAATTCTAATTCTTTTTCTAAAATAAAAGTAGCCTAAGTTACTCCTTATAACATCAGCTATCTATCTGCCAGCGAAAGTCCCGTCGAAATCAGTCCAGCCGTTTCGGAGATTAGCCGGAACAAACAGACAGAATATCGTCCTGACCGACCTCTTCCACCGCCGTCAAACTACCAAGAAAACAAAAAAATATTAATGTTTGATCTTTATATTTATATAGTAACTAAATATATTGTTTTTTACAATATATTTTACGTTTTCAATATACGTAAATGACAAAAATTTATGTCTCATATTACGTTTTAAAGATAAACAAATTTAATTCCATATCTCAAAAATTAATTAACATATACTTTATTTTTCCTCGGATTTATGTACTCTATTGTTGAAAAGCTGGAGAAGAAGGGTATGACTTCACAGTCATATAATTTGAGTCAAAAAAAAGTTGCTTAGAAATATTTACTTTAATTTAAAAAAGTACATTTTGACTCGGGAACTACCGATTTTGAAATAAAACCGTTTCGATTTTTTTTCGCTATTTATTACTTGTTAACTATATAATATCTTATTAGAAATCCATGATCGATTTAAAGCATTCGAAACGTGAAAATCAAAATAAATTCTTAAAAAAAGGATAGTATTATTTCAAAAGGTCAAATATTCGCGTAATTCTTAAAAAGATTTAACTAAGTAATTTCTAGTTATTTAGTTTGTAGTAACTGGAAGCCAATTTATATAAAAATCAACCAAATCAGTTGCCATATAAGTAAAATATTTTCACTTATTCTTCCCCAAGGATACACGGCAATTACTCATCATACTCATGGCAACTGTTAAAAATTAATTAAAAAATATATAAATACGCGCGATAATATGTCACATTTTTCTTGCGAAATGTCTGTAAAATATACATTTTTTACTATTTTTATGAAGGTAAGACATTTTCCCGAACATAATCATACTTAAAAAGAATATTCCTAAAAATTCAAATTGTGCCAAGGCACATAGAGATTCTTACAATTATTGCTATAAAGCTGTTCAACATCAGTTGCTAGTTGTAACTTTTACCTACAACATAAATAAATGTACACAGATATTTTGTCGAAGCAGTGATATCCCAGTAGCGCGCTCAAAACGCCCAGTAGAAAACCGAGTGATGAGGGTTCAAACCCCGGGTTCGGTTCCGCACGTCGGATATTTTTATGTGCAATCATTTCCAACATTCACTTGTCTTATGGTGAAGGAAAATATTGTGAGGAAACCTGCATGTCTGAGAGAACCTAGCAAGTTTTCGAAAGACATGTGAAGTCTGCCAACCCGCACTTGGCTAGCGTGGTGGACATGGCCTGATCCCCTTCGTATTGAAGGGAAGCCCGTGCCCAGCAGTGGGATGTTAAAAAGGGCTGAATACATTTTGGCAAAAACATATTTATAAATAATAAATATTATTATTCATGTGTAACGATTATTATAATCTTTTCAGATTACCTGTCTATACTTTATCTCCTCGGGATATTATTTGGAGTTTTGGATGGATGTAATTATACATTTATTGAGCACAAGTGCATAGTTGATATATACTGTACATTTCCTTTCGAGAGCTTTGAAAGCAGTTTATTAGAAAATCATGGAGAATGTGTTCCAGATAGAGTCTACCGTAATCATATTTTACCTATATCTCTAAAATATAAAATTAAATCTATGGATATTTTATTTCAATATGGCTATGATTTATATAAGAACATAATTTCTATTGATCTTAGTGGAAATGATTATGACAAATTACCTTCAATTAATTATGAACTACCATTTTTAAAAATTTTAAATGCATCAAATAACAAATTATTTGTTGCAAATCTATTTAATGATTATAATTTGGATTCCCTTGAAGAAATTGATTTTTCCCATAACCTAATAACTAACATAGAGGTAAATGACAACTATTACGTATTTAGGAAATTAGTTAATTTATCCCTCTCGTATAATAATTTGCATGACATTTCGAAGGCTACATTCAAGAGTTTCTCAGATCTTAAACACTTAGATTTATCCTACAACCACATTGCTAATATTAGTTTGTTTACTTTTGAAGGTTTAACAAAATTGTCAGTTCTGCGACTTTCTTACAATAGTTTAAATGATATCAATTGGTCGCTATTTCGATTCCATGAACTTCAAGAGCTATATTTGAATAACAATAACATTAAAACAGTTTTAGTTCGTGACTTTGAAACAGTGCAAAAACTTAAAATACTAGATTTAAGTCATAATTCTATCTTTTATATGGAGGAAAATATTTTTAAAGCTGTACCACTTTTAAAACAAATTAATTTGAGTCACAATTTATTGACAAATATTAGCAAAAATATCTTCATAGACAATTTGTATTTAGAAAGTGTATATTTATCAAATAATAAATTAATTGAATTACCAACTGATCTTTTCAAAGGCAAAAATATATTAGCATTTTCAATAGAACATAATTACTTAGGAGGAATTTTAAAAAGAGGTATGTTTGAAGGATTAAAGTTGTGTGGTATTCTAGACGTAAGTAACCAAGAGTTCACTTTTATTGAAGATTATGCATTTTTTGGTCTTGAAAAGCTTACAGGGCTTTTATTAAATAATAATCTTATAGAAACTGTTTCAAATAAGTCATTTAAGACACTTAAAAAGTTAAAACTGCTTGATTTATCTTGTAATCGAATAACTGATATAGATTTTGAAAAAGAAGACTTAGAAAGCCTTGAGTCTTTATTACTGAGAGGTAATAATATCATGCAAATCAAAGTAAATCAATTACACAGCCTTTACAGATTGGAATTTCTTGATTTATCTCGAAATAATATATCAAGAATTGAATCTAAATCTTTTCAAGCATTAAGTAATATTAATAATTTCCAAATATCTAAAAATCCTTTGACTGGTGAATTGGAATCAAATACTTTTGGAGGGTTACATCAAGTCCCAATGTTGGACTTGTCTAGTACATATTTGAGTGTTGTACAGAATAGCTCGCTTAACGGTATGCTACAATTGAATGAACTTAATATATCTCATAGTAACATAAGTCAAGTTCAGTATAATGCATTTTTAAACACTGGAAATATAGAAATATTAGACTTGTCGCATAATGAAATAAAATATTTTTATGTTAACACTACACATCTACGTAAGCTTAATCAGTTAATGCTCAATAACAATCTTATAAAAAGTTTGCCTAGTGACTTTTTAGCAGGTATGAATTATTTAAACAAAATATGCTTATCTTATAATAGTATAACGTTTATTAGCGACGATACTTTTAATGATCAAAGTGATTTAAATTATATTGATTTATCATATAATTTAAATTTGTATTTTAAATCTTCACTTTTTAGGGAAGTCCAAAAATTGGATACTTTGATATTATCAAATACTTTGTCAAATATAACTTTTAATGACTTTGGATATATTCCGGTAACTAAATTAGAAATTGCGTATTCTAATATAAGTAACTTAAATAATCTTAACCTTAACAAATTAAGAAAAATCGTTTTTATTCAGCTCAGTCACAACAATTTATCGCAATTGGAAGTTGGATCGTTTTCAAATTTAAGTAATGTTAATGAAATTGATATAAGTTTCAACAAAATAAGTGTCATACAGCCGGGAGTATTTAAAGATAACTTTTTGTTAAAGAAATTGAATATTTCACATAATGCACTCACGGAAATCGGTTATGGTATATTGCGTGGCTTAGCCCATTTAAACATTCTGGATGTATCCTTTAATTTCATAAGGACCATAGAAGCTGAAAGATTTTACGAAGCAGAAAGCTTAACAGAACTTATTATAGATCACAACAAAATAAATAATATATCTTTAGAAGTTCTAAGTGGAACGAATTTATCAGTATTGAGTATTGGTGATAATCCGATCCCCTGTAAAATGCTCTCTAATCTTGTAAAATATAAAGATCCAAAACTTTCTATAACTGCTGCTAGATACGTAGATACAATGGAACATAATTCCTATGGTATTACATGTAATATAATGGATTATCAGTCAAAGGTTAGTAGTGTGCCTCGTACAGAAAACTTTAATGATAATTTATTATTTGATATTCGTGATATTCTTTCTGATATAAATTCTAAACAACTTGGTGAAAATGTTGAAAAAAGTAAAACTCCAAATTTTACGCGACTAGAGAGTTTACATGAAGATACTATGAAAGAAGTAACAAATCTAAACAATTTCATGTCAAAAGCATATGACGAAAGTAAAACTACAAATTCATTACTGGAACGAATTTTAAAAACAATAGTATCTATTAATTCTCTTAATAGGTCTATACCAATACCAATAAAGGATAATGTAACATCTGATAGGGTTTTAAATTATATAAGTAAGCTGAGGCAAGATATGTTTGATCAGATGACAATAGGCAAAGAGGAAATTCGTGCTGAAGTAGATAGTAAGTTGTCGATACTTAGCAAACGTATTGATTCAGCAACAACGATCGTTCCTCATTTAAATACTGAAAAATTGTTATTATCCAGTGAAGAATCAAAATCACCTCTTTTTGTAGAAACGTGTGTTGCTTTAATATTGTTTATTTTGGTATGTTTAATTGTACAAAAAATTTATAAATCCAAATTGTATATCCTTCGCAGGAGGTCCATTAGTACTAGGCATATTTCTGATGCTATGGAAACCTCACATATGTAAATGCTATATGATTAATCTTTGATGTAATGTAATAAATATATCGTGTTTTATCTGTAGTTTTATTTTGCTTCCACCTTAGATTGAGTTTAAACTTCGTGGCTAGGAGATTGTATAATTAATTTCAGTGGAGCATTATTTGGGTAGATATTCAAGAACGTCTGTAAGTGTTAATTTTTTTTAAAGGTTGAGTCATTATTATATTAATCAAACAGAAACATCTGCTTATTATCGCAAATGATTTAGCCGAGTTAGCACGACGTAGCTGGAGTTCATGAATTCAGTTCCTGCACATTGAATTAGTAAAAAAAGTGATCGCTTAAGCTGATTTCGAGAAGTTTAAGCCGTTTAAGAAAAATATTTACTTATTCAATTATCACACTAAAACGAGCAACCAGAATTCCATTACGTTTTATCTATACACAATTACTCATAGATTATTAAGAAAATACATCTATATCAATACTAATTACTAATGCTAATTAATATAAAATGTAAAAATGTGTTTGTTTGTTTTGTTGTTTGTTTGTCTTTCTTTCACGTCGAAACAGAGCGACGGATAGGCATAATTTTTTGTGTGGAGATATTTGGTGGGCTGGAGAATGACATAGTCTACTTTTTACTGCGTAAGATTATTTCATTCACACGGGAAACACGTTATAATACAACCCAAAAAATATTTATGATCAGTATTACTTGAAACTTGGTATTAATGCTGTACAATCAAATAAATACGTTTTAGAATTTCTCGAGATTTATCCCATAAAAGGGTAAAATAGGGAATATAAGTTTGCACGAAACCTACCTTCTTAGAGTTTTTTTTTGTAGTTTTAGATCGACTGAAACCGAGGGCTCTGCTAGTGATGTATAAATAAGTATCGGTTCACCCTCGGGATAAAAAGTAGCCTATATATTATTCCAGGCTATAATCTATCTCTGTGGCATATTTCATCCAGATCCGTTCACCCGTTCTGGCATGAAAGAGTAACAAACATTCATACATACTAGCAAACTTTCACAGTTATAATATTTATATACAGATGTACACGACTGATATCTAATAATTATTAAGTAATATAATTAGCTAAGTATTTTTCTTTTCTGTTTGTGTAGTATGATTGTTTTATAACCGGACACTATTTTGTAATAATGCAGTTCTAATCGTTTTAAGTTATTTGATGTATGCTTTAATATTTTTAATAAATAAATAAAACTTTAAAACGAGAGGTATCAATTTCTTTCTGATATTTTTTTTGTGAACTTAATGTGATAACTTCTCAACAATGACAATTAGTATGAATCGATTTTCATATTATGATATTTGTTTAAAATACTTATAGGTATCAATAATCTATTCTATAAATAGACTAACTATACCTCAAATATTAGGGAAAAATTCGACCTTAAAGGTGAAGTAGTACTTTAAGGTTGTTTTAAAGTCTTGTAAAGGTGTACTTTATTTAGTTAAGAAATATGTATTACCAGTGGCTTACTCCTATGTGTCTTGCATCTATAATACTCTCACACTCGCTTGCTTTGATCTTCATTATAAAATACTAGCGACTCACCGTCGCTTCGCTCGGGTTCGTCCCTAGGTTGCTTTCCCATACAAACTTTCACCCACATTTTCACCCGCTTAAGGGATGATTTCCGAGATTGAAAATATACTATGCCCTTCCCAGAGTCTCAAACTATCTTCTCACCAAATTTCACTAAATCGGTCCAGTAATTTTTGAGTTTATTTGTTGCAAACATACAAAAATACAAATCTTTCCTCTTTATAATAATAGAATAGATGACTGTTTATTTTCTATAAATTATACCAGAATATATATCTCATCTTTATGTCTCCAGTAGTATAAAACTTTCATTCTGCCATTTCACCCCCTTCAAGTATTATTTTTGCGACAAAAAGTAGCTTTTGTATGTTCTTCTCCAAGGTCCCGTCTATCTCTGTAGCAAAATTTATCAAAATTGGTTCAGCGGTTTTAGTGTGAAAACGTAACAGACAGACAAAGTTACTTTGACATTTATAATATTAACATGGATTACTAAATTTTTTAAAGTTACTATTTTTAAAACTATTTATTTAAGAGTACGTAATATTCCATCACAGAATAAATATTCATTGATATAGTATAATCATGAACGAATTAGAGACTGGACCTGACATAAAATACAAATGTATGAAAACTAGTTCAACCAAGTGACGCATAACGCACACAAAGATTTTATTACATTATTATAAACACTGATACACAATACAATATTTCTAGTGCTTGAACGTAATCGATAAAATACATATATCGATGAACCAATGAATGACATTTTAGACATTGGTTAGCATAGTCATCATATTTTACATCTTTTAATTTATTCTTCTTCTTTTAATTTTAATAAATTAAAATAAATGAATTAAAGAGGCAATAATAATGTGTCAAATAATAATTATTTTTTAATTTGATTTATATAAATACGATGGCATTGATGGCAACATTCTGTTGGCCTATAATAATGTTAATGAACAAATGAATATCAGGTATATATATAATAAATATTATTTGTAAAGATTAAAAAAAATATTAAGCTAATTTAATTAAATAAAGTGATTTTGTTGATTCTGTTATTGAACTATTTTAATTGGCAATTGATTGTCTCGGGTAGTTATAAAAATGTGACACTGTCCTACTATTGCTCAGTTCTTGTGTTTGTAATATTTATTACATTTGTGAAATTAGGAAAAGAAAAAGAGATTGCAAATTAAAGTGAGTGTTGGATCGTGAAAGTAAAATAATTAGTGCAAGTGGTTTATTACAAATCGCCAACCCAGAAGTTTAGTGCTAAAACATTATTGTTTGATTTTGTGTAATTTATGTGTTGAATTAAAATGATCTTTATTATTATTACAATGGAATAATATTCCAAAGTATATAAATGTGGAATAAAATAAAATAAAAAATTAAGTACACATACTAATTATAATTTTTGCATTTATATTTTTATTTGATTTAGAAAATATTTTTATAAATTTATTGTCATCAGATTGTAGGATACTGTGGTAAAAGTATTTTATGTTATTGTACTGTACAAATAACACAATTCGTTTAGTAATTTCGTCAAATATCGATATATTTTTCGACATTGTCAAGCACTAGCCGATGTCAAATGGACTCACTCGACAGTTTAGTCATTTGTTCTGAATGGTATAATCCAGGGATTTTATGATGGTTGTCAGATGTCAACAATACATAGAAATATCGACTATATTTAACATAGTTGGATAATATGACATTTTATTTTACATTTAATTAAATTGTGTGATAAATAACAATAAATGTAATAAAATAATGTATTTACAAGTGAAAAGAAATACTGCTGCTTCCGCCGTTATAGTTTTTACATCATTTAACAGAACATTTAGTCATTTTTGGGAGATGTTTTGTTGACAAATAAGTGCTTGAGACTGACGCAAAAAACAAACGACCAAGCCTAAAATCTCCTGGTTACTGAGAAGACCGATAAAGGTACGTCCGCTTATATGTCTAGTCCAGTGGTTAATTCGTTCATGATTATAATTAATGTCATATAAGGTAAGGGGTCGCGGGTTCGAGTCCCACTGGGGGCATTCACTTGTGTGATGAGCACGAATATTTGTACTCTAGTTATGGGTATTTAAATGTATAATATGTGTGTATTTAAATTTATATGTAGTGTGTGAACTATCTGGTTTACCTAACACAATGCTATTAGCCTCGTAGTCTAGTTGCTAGCATATATGGCTTCAGATTCGAAAGTACTGAGTTCGAGTCCTGGGTCGGGCTAAGTTTAATTACTGAGTTTTTCTGTTAAGATAATCTCTGTATGTTTGTTACTTTTACATACTTAATTGGCTGGAAAGACTGAGGTGAAACTTTGTGCAAAGATACAACTGGGAAATTTTCTTGTAATTTAACTTTAAATTATTTATTATTATGATGCTAGGTACCCGAGCGAAACGTGTGAGTCAGCGTGAAGGAATCAAATAAAAGAAAAACTTACAAAATTTCACATTTAAGTATAATAGAAGGCCAATGAAGCCGCGTTTTGTTGTTAAATGTTTAAAAAGTATAGATAATGATAGTAGTAATTATGTTATAAATTTTGCTTACCATACAATATATAAATAGCGTATCAGCATGGCACGTAATTTAAGTAGGTGGAACAGATACAATTGCTGATATAGCACACAATTCCGGTGACAAGAACAAATGGGGGAATACCCGTTTTGGTGTGACCATAATGAAAGCTTACCTCACTTTAAGTATTGTGTTGTCAGCATTATTTTTAGTAAAGCAAAAATTATATTGATTTTAGAATAAAATAATTAATAAATAATGTAATTTAATTTAAAATAATATAAATTTTATTTGAAATATTGTTCAAACTTTGATACCACACTACCACAGATAAAAATCCATACAGTAGGATCGCTTTTGATTTTGACAGAAATGCTGTCACATTAAAGGGCTGTCAAAAAAATACAAATGTTCGTGGCGAACAGTTTCGATGTGATAGCGATGTAATGCCATATTATAATGCACTTGATAAATGTTGGTTTTCATTATTTTGTATGCCCCCAAAAATAAAATCTTAGTGAAACTTTATTTATTGAGGCTTCAAACTCATGTACATTATTGAATCACGTAATAATTAACGAAAATATTATTTATAAACACTAGCGACTCACCCTCGCTTCGCCTGGGTTCGTCTGTAAGTAGGTTTTAATTTGTTTTGGGAAACCCTATATCTTTTTCTAAAATAAAAGTAGCCAAGTTGGTCTTTATAACACCAGCTATCTGTCCGTGAAAGACCCGTCAAAATCGGTCTCTTCAATTTTATTTATCTGTATAGACTAGCTGTTGAAAAAAAATACTAACTCGATGTAACACAGTCGCGGGCATTTTCTGGTATTTGGTTTGATATTGCTTATCATCTCAATGACTTTTACTATTTAGCATACAGTCATTGCGCTGATAAAGCTACTGGTAAGGCACTATTAAGGCTCGTATTCATTAACAGTCTGTATTTGACCACGGCTATTCCAACAAGTCTACAGAATAATATTGTTTTATATTTAAATTGTGCGTTCATTTTAGGTAAGTGTTATATTTTTAAGTTTAATTTTTTTATTCTTCAGAAAACAAGTCTATTATATTTTTTGAATGATTTGATTTTCAACCGACTTCCTCAAAAAGGAGGAGGTTCTCAATTCAGCTGTATGTTTTTTTTGTTTGTTACCTTAGAACTCCGTCATTTATTAACCGATTTGGACAATTTTTGTTTTGTTTGAATTTGTATACTTCCGCATTGGTCCCGTCTAATTTCAAAAAAAAAACCATCCCTAAGGGTGGAAAAATACACTCGCCGGCATATTTAGCGGAACACGAAAAAAAGGTCCATTATTAAGAAAAATATGGTTTTATTTTAAAATATACTTACTACACTTCTTTTGTTATTTAAAGTTTCATTTGTTTTACTTAAAATGAGATCACATTAAAAACAGATTTTGCGAGTAAAGGCTATTTGTGAAAAATGGTACATTTTTGAACTTTTCATATAACCGGGAAACGTGAAAATTAATATTAAAATAACAATTAATTAAATTAGAAAAATGATGATTAATATCGCGTATTTCCTCCACGGGCTCTTATTAAAGTTTCTACCCGTCTAGGCATACTGAGAATGATGTTATCGATGGTCTCCTGGGATAGTCTCCGCCATTCCTCAACTACGGTGATTCGCAGTTCACCCACGTTGGCAGGAGCTAGAATTCTGGACTTAACTTTTCTTTTCAGCAAGTCCCAAACGTGCTCTATTGGGTTCATATCTGGTGATCTCGCAGGCCACTCCATAACAGTGATATTCATATCATTAAGATAAGCTTGAGTTACCCGAGCGGTATGCGGCCGAGCATTATCCTGCATAAAAACAAAACCGTTACCGATATATGGGGCAAACGGTACGACATTTTCTTCTAAAACTTCTCTGATATAGCGGTCTGCAGTCAGACTCTCTCTGTCAATCACTACCAAGTCTGTGCGAGATCGCAAACAAATGCCCGCCCAAACCATTATTGATCCACCACCGTATGCAACTGTAGTTTCAAAGTTTGTCTGAATGTATCGTTCTCCTTTGCGTCTGTATATTCTTTGCCTGCCGTCAATTTGATTTAAGAGAATTCTACACTCATCACTAAACAATACCTTACTCCATTGGTCCCCGTTCCAAAGTCGATGTTCCTGAGCAAAAGTTAACCTGTTTCTACGATGATTTACCTCGAGCCTTGGAGCTTTGGCGGGCACAAATGAACCCAAACCAACTTCTTCGAACCTTCTTCGTACCGTACGCTCACTTACGGTTACACCCCGCACTGCTTCTACTCATGTCGGGCTTGGAAGGCTGTCAAACCGGGGTTCCTACGTACACGAAGCCGAATGAAACGGTCATCCCTACTCGAAGTGCGTCTTTTTCTGCCTTGTCCTGCTTTTCTCACATAAGTACCGGTCTCCCTGAACCGTTGGATACTGCGATGGATCGTTGAAACTGGTCGACGAAGATCTCTGGATATCACTCTGTAGGTTTGACCATTTCTTCGCATTTCGAGTGCCCTGGCAATCTCCGTTGGGTCTAAGTCAGGCATAATTCAGTCCTCAACTCCAAAAAGATACGCGATTAAAAAAAAATAACAAAAAACAGTATTTCAATGAAATTTTAAATCAAACTCAGAAGGAAGAAATACTCGAAGTTCGCTCCAGATAAGGTGTATTTGAATAAAATTAAAACAATTGCATAAAATGTGATGTTCAGTTGTTTTCTTAATTTGAAAATATTTCTTTTTAAATTAAATGACGTATAAACCAGCCAGCAACCTTATATGATACTGATATCAAACCTTTATTTTATGTTCCGCTAAATATGACGGTGTGTTTAGCTAATGATGAATTTAACCTACTTCTAATTATTGTCATATTGACTTGAAACTTTGCAAGTGTTTCTATTTCCGTTGATAGTGCAGTGGTTCAATATCGTTGACCTGATCTGATGGTAAGGCCAAAAGGTGGATAGGCGGAACTCTTCAACGGCTAATAGTAGATACTTTGAGTTTGCGCTTATTTTGTTTGATTTCAAAAGCCTAACAAGTTAGAATTGGATTTTAGAGCCAGAATTTTGAATGTTACTAATAAAAGCGAATTTTAGTTTGTAAGTCATCGTATAAAAATTGGCATCAAAGTAACTTAAACGGTTTAAACGAATATTTTATTAAAATTCCTTCTTCTTACTTTGTTACTACTATGTCTACACTAAAAAGGGAAAAATAAAAACTTTTTAACAATAAAATAAAAACAAATATAATACTTTCTTAGATTTACGCGAATGTTTGATATTAGTTTTTAGAAAAATTATTTTTTTATTTTTCATTTGTAAAATTATAGGTATATTAATAGTGTTGCTTAGTAAGTGGTTTTTAAATAATAGCAAACTAAATTAAAATTATTATCCTTCATTAATTTTAACTTTTTTAAATTATACATAGAACAATTATATCGCTATATTAAATAATTAATACTATATTTTATATTTTTCTTTATGGTTATAAATATAATAATGGCAACACTAAATATAGATTACTAATTAATATTTTTAAAATTGTAATAATTATAAAAATAATAGCAAAAATTAAATAAATATTATTCCATATTCAATTATAATTAAAATTATAAAAATGTTTAAAGTTAAAATAATGTAATGTAATTGGTGCAATTTTCATTTTGTTAATTGTGGGTAGGCTGTCTGTAACAACTAAACCTTCAAGACATTTAACACCTCAGTCTCTCCCGTGACCATGGATGCTGTAAAGCATTCGAAACGTCGGGAACCAAAAATCAAAATAAATCCGCGAAATAATCCAAAAAGATAGTTTTATTTAAAAATAAAAACCAACTTCAAAAAAAGCACTAAAAAGTAAAAAATAACTGATTGGTAGTTTTCATTTACTATACATACCTAATCAAATATTTTCGAAGTTGGTGTGCTTAGCTTTGTATCGGCTGGTAGGTTTTTTTAAAAATAAGCTTTTATGGTTAAAAAAAGAACTAAAAGTTAAAAGAAATTTTATTCCGATTGGAAGCAAGCAGTTTTATATTTTTAACCTTTAAACGATAATTTCACTCTTACCTCAAAACTGCCTCGGTGGTGTAGTGGCTAGCATGTATGGCTACACAACCGGAGGTTCTGGTTTCGAGTCCCAGGTCGGGCCAAGTTAAGTCATTGAGTCTTTCCGTAAAGTAGGCCTCAGTAACAGCTCGGAGTTGGGAAGTTGGCGGTGTTTCACCTCCGTGCCTCGGAGAGCACGTAAAGCCGTCAGTCCTGCGCCTTAACTCACACCGGTCGTGTCGACACGTCCGATATTTTAATAGTTATTTGGGGTGAAGACAAATCCAACAAAATAAAGATCATAAAAATCGGTCCAGTAGTTCTCGAGTTAGAAGAGTAGTAACAAACTCGACTTTGTTTTATATATATATATATATATATATATATATATATATAAATATATATATATATAGTACCTGGGCTACCGAGCTTCGCTCGGAGTTTTTGACCAAAAAAACATTAAAAAAAAACAAAAAAAAAAATTAAATAAATACAAAAAAAAAACCAAAGTAAAATCTTTGTATCCGACCGGGATACAAAGATTTTACTGTGACACCTGTGGTTGTCAAACTTGCGCCTTGGCCTTTTGACCGCGATGCTTATGTCCTAACGTGCGAATTAGCGACCATATTTTGCGTGAAATAATGCGAAACAAAACCGCATAAAAACTCGAAAACACGAATTTTCCCAGACATATAACTAATCTAGATCGATTTATCGCCCCCGAAACACCGTTTAAAACAAAATCGTTGAAGCCGTTTCCAAGATTCAAAGGTAGACCAGGGCCTAAGCCTCGCTTCGCTCGAATGCGTTCCTAGATATATTTTAAATAGATAAAAGTTGTTGTCATGAGTGTACCTTAGGAGATACAAACAAGGTATCACAGACTTTTCTGTGGACCTTTTAAAGACCTACAATTTTTTAGCATACTGTTTTGATGTATCTCTTAAGGTAGAACCAGTGTTAGCCATGTATGCGTTTGAAAATAGTTTTTTGACAAAGCATCGTCACAGTTCATCCATTTTGTACAAAATATTTTGAATATATATACACGAATCTTCCTTGCTTGTAGCATTTTCTAATAGATAAAACAATATTAAAATCTGTTTGTTTGTTTAGAAGAAGTAATCAGGGACACATACAGAGGCAGACAGTGAATTCGTTTTATATTATATATGTATGTACTATGATGTACATATATAGAGTAATGAGTTGAATGAATTGAGTTTAACTTAAATTTAGCATTTTCCCATGAAAATGAGGTATTTTACCCAACTATATTGTTATATAGGTTAATTGTTACACCTGTACTTTTTTGTAAAGAATCACAATTTTTTTTATGCAGGATAAGTTGGCCAAACAATTTATTGAGCTATTCCTGAGAATGAGAAATTTCTTAAAATAAAAGGTATTCTAAATGTTGACGCATCCAATAAGTAACTATCACTAAACACAATTTAGTTAAAATCCATTGCCTGAAAAATATACAAACATACAAACAAACATACAGACAAAATTTCAACAAGTATTGTTTAAGAATCATGCTTAGTCTTAATGCACTCGCTTGGCAAACCGAGCCATATTGATAGCTAACCATATTGATATTTAACCATATTGATAGTTATACTGTTTACTTTTTTTTTCAGAAAAATGTTCCTGTTATTTTTTTTTCTATGCCAAAGTATATTAAGTACAGAAGGCATCTGTTTTCTGGTGGATTTATTTACAGAAGACGTGTGCAGTGCGGAAGTGGAATGTACAAAAACTACAGAAAATTTAAACTTTGTGAGATATGAATGGGATTGTATAAGACAATTGCGACCAAATTATAATTACTATGACGATGATAATGACAAATATCAATATTCGACTAACTACGAGTTTATTTTAAATTTAACAGATGTAGATATAAATATATCAGAAGATCCCTTACTCGGAACAGATGATAGCTCGAATAATATTGTAAAATTAACTGTAAGTAATGGTAATCTTGTTTCAATGCCAATACAAATCTATAATTTTGGAAAGTTGAACGAATTAAATGTAGTCCATAACAACCTAGAAAGCATTAATTTAATTATATTATCAAATATATTTACATTAGAAAGATTGAATTTTTCATATAATTCGATATCGCTTATTGAAATAGACTCTTTTGGAATAGAAACATCAACAATTATTAGCTCAATAGTTTCAATAGATTTAAGTCATAACTCATTGGAATATGTTCCGGATAATTGTTTCGTAAGATTTAGTCGTCTCAAATATCTAGACTTATCTCACAATAAGCTTTTGGGTTTTGACATACTAACATTTGAAGGAATGACAAATTTAGAGACTTTCTTCCTTTCAAATAATAAATTAACAGAAATTGGACAAAACTTCGCTAGATTTATAAATTTAAAACACTTTACCTTAAATAACAACTTCTTAACAACACTAACAGAACAAGAATTGAGAAAATTAAATGATTTAGAATGTTTAGATCTTAGTTCAAATCGTATAAAAAATATTGAAGATAGAGCATTCATAGCACTTAGAAATCTGAGAGAATTAAATCTGAGTTATAATGAAATAACGTACATTCATAAGGAATTATTTGAAAAAAATGAAAATTTATCGAAATTATTATTAGCTAATAATAATATAGAAAATATAGAAGCAGGTTCATTTGATCATAAAAATATTTCAAGTTTTGAAATTCAGAACAATAATCTTAATGGATCAATTGAAAGTGAAACGTTCAAAGGAATTGATGTCGATAATTTAGATTTGAGTGGCGGTGAATTAAGTAAAATAGGTGAAAAAGCTTTTAGTTCCGTTGGTAATAGCTTACTCATATTAAATTTGAGTAGTAACAGTATTGACACTATTGATAAAACGTCATTTCATTCATTAGAACTGCTTTTAAAGTTAGACTTGTCTTATAACAAGTTGACTGATATAGAATTTGATACGTTCGATCTTAAAGCATTAACAGAATATTATCTTCAAAAGAATAAAATTAAAAAAATTGACAAAACTATGTTCACACATTTATTTACATTAAAAACTTTAGATTTATCTCAAAATTCAATATCAGATATAGAAATAAATTCATTTTCGGAATTAAATAGCTTGGAGAACCTAATTTTACACAGTAATCATTTAGTTAGTTCATTAAAAGGGAACATATTGACTGGATTGCATAATTTAAATTTACTAGACATATCTCACACGGGAATAATGAATTTTAAAAATGAGTCATTTTATGGCACCAGTTCTACAGTTTTAAACTCTTCTCATAGTGATATTGATATAATTGAGTATGAATCTTTCAAAGGTTCCGGAAAAATAGAAATTATCGACCTTTCGTTCAATGTTTTAGAACAATTCTGTGTTAATACATCACATCTCACATATCTTACCAAATTAAATCTAAACAACAATAAACTGGTACATATTACAAATGCTACGTTCCAAAATCTATACGCATTGGAAACACTACACTTAGCTTATAATAATATCATGGATTTAAATCCAGACGCATTTCAAAGTTTATCTAAATTGAAATATTTAAATATACATAATAACAATGCTTTAGAAGTAAAAGGTCATGTATTAAATAACTTATTCTTGTCAAAAGCTTCTTTTAGGAATATAAGAGGAAATTTGAATTTTAGAGATGTCTTGAATACTTCTATTACAGCGTTGGACATAAGTTATTGCAATATTAGTGACATAAATGAAATATCTGTTTTTAAAATACAAAACCTTCTTGAAGTAGATATAAGTTATAACAAAATAACAATGTTAGATAAGAGTTCTTTCCGCAGTATGCCCTTGCTTAACTCGTTAGATTTAAGCTCTAATAGAATTTCTTTTATTCAACCTGGTACATTTCTTTCAACCGGAATGATTAATACATTAAATTTACAAAGCAATAACTTATTATCATTACAATTTGGAGTACTTGATGGTCTGGAAAACCTTCGTGTGTTAAATTTATCCAATTATGCAATACGCGTCTTCGATGTTAATCTTCTACATAGCACACCACATCTTTCCCATTTATATCTTGATAATAACATTATAACAAATGTAGACTTTAAAAAGTTTTCACAATCTAGTGTCGAGTTACTGAGTGTAGGTGGTAATCTTCTGCCTTGTACTACTTTGATAAGCTTAAAAAATGAGCATTCCGAAAGCAATTCGATTAAAATTACTGCGGAAAATTTTGAATATAATTCAGAGAATATTCAAGGTATAACTTGCAAAACTGAAAACTTCAGAGACGAAATTCAAAAAGACACTAGTAATAACACTGAGTTTAAAAATGTTTTAAAAGAACTCCATGATTATTTTAATACTTCAAAATTTATGTCTGCAACAATGAATGAAATAAAAATGGAATTAGCTAACCATACAGTTATATTAAATGATTTTTTAAATAAATCTAGGGTCCCATTAGATACCTTTTTAAAATCTTTCATAGATACTTATAAAAAAATACTAAATAATTCTAATAGTCATGGAAGTGGTAATATTACAGAAACTTTAAAATCACTAACTGTTATATTAAAGTCGGGTATAAATGATTACAGCACGCTAACTAATAAATATTTAGAAGAACAAAATAAATTGTTAAACGCGAAAATTAATGTTGTAAGTGAGAAGCTTGATTTTAATCCGCAGACGTACAGACCTGAGCAAGTTAAGGAAGCTGTAGATGTTAAAGTGATATTATATGTTATAACAGCATGCCTAGTGGTTATAGTCTTATTAAGTTTTGTATCTTTATTGAATAAATATTTTTGTAAGTATAATAATTTTTGTATAAAACAAAATCAATCGTTTACTTCTAATGAATGTGGTTTAGAAATGGGATAAAGTATTATGAAAAGTAATCTATATAATGTATGAAAAGTATTGTTACTTATGTTATTAGTGGTGATATTAGTTACATTACGACTTACTGTTTGTGAGTTATGGCATTTTTTTAGGTTTTAGAAGTAATACTTTCTTAGAGCTACGAGCTGATTTATTTAGATTTTTGGTTCCCGACGTTTCGAATGCTTTACAGCAATATTTCGTGACCTTGATCAAAAATCAAAATAAATCCACGGAAATATATATTTTTAAGATTTTAGAAAATTAAGATGTAAAATAATTTAAGATATAAAATTTAGGATATAAAGTATTTAACTTTTTGTTTTTTAGTAATTTGAAGAGAATATTACTTGAAAAATAATTATGTCATAAATTAAATCTTGTATATTTTGTATATATATGTATATATATATATATATATATATTATAATAAGTTAATTATGTACAAAAAGTCGCTAATTTGTGTCGATTTTGCTTGAGATTTGTTAAAGGTTAGGTTCCTTTAATTATAGTGTAATATATGCCACTATCCTAACTTTTAGGTTAAAACTATGTCAATATCTGTAAAATATAATTTAATCGAGTTATAAATAGTTATGATGTGATAATATAATGATATAATTTATGTACATTAATATAAAGTATCCTCATTTATAATATAAAGATAACTTTAAGATACTTGATTTTTTTATACCTACATTAAATAAGTTGTTCTTTTAAAATATTTTATTGAAAATTTTCTATAAATAAATATGTTGAGACTATTAACACACAGCACAATCTAGTTCCATGGTAAGCTACGAGACTTGTGTTATGGATACCAGATACACTACACACATATAACTTTAAATACATACATATTATAAATATAAACACCCATGATTAAAGTACAAACATTCGTGCTTATCAAATGAATCCCCCCAGCGGGACTCGAACCCGCGACCGCTGGCACAGCAAGAAGGGTCACAACAAACTGAGCCAAACGTGTCGTCAAAATCTATTAGTAGTTATTTTGATTTTCCTATTATAATTAATTTTCTTCTGTCTCGAGAGGCTGAGCGTCGGGGCATCGTTGGATTTTAGTGGAGAGCACTGGTTTTTTTAGCTGGTTAATCTTCACATAACCATATGTGATATGCGTGTGTGTGACATATATAAATACATTTCAGAATACTAAAAAAATATTTATCTGTGGACTAAGTTTCATGTAAGTCGTCCAGCCGATTCAGCGTGAAGGAGTCAGCTTACCCTAGAACTAGCTTACCCTCTCACGTACATGTGATCTGGCCAGACAAATTTACTATTCAAAAGTCACAAAACTTATTTTAAAACTCAACTTCGATATCCATCAACAGCATGATTGCTCATCAGCATCATTTTAGGTGGTAACACAATTTTTACAAAATATAGAATTTATAATTAATATAAATATAATTTTTAACAATTACAAATATAATTTATATTTAAATTACAAAAATTATATTAAAAAAAAATTCATCTCACGGGCAAACCTTTTATAACCTTCTTAAGTTATTTAATTTATTAATCTTCATAAATTTTGAAAGAAATCATAAACTAACAATATTACAAAACCTACTGTGATTTTAATTTCTATCAATTTTAAATCTATCAAAATAAATCCTAAAATTAATTTTAAACTGTATATCATTATAAAGTGTATTTATCATACAAAAATATTCATAATATTGTATGAAAAGGTGTAAAGTAAATACATTGTTAATCTCTCTTTTCTCTCTGTTATGTACACGGCGTAAAACTATCTATACAAAATCCTATTTACCGTAAGAAAGCTCTTTGTCAAGCAGATGCAACATCTGAATATGCAGATGCAAGGCAGCTGTGCGACCTGAGATTATAATACCCGAAGTTTATTCTACGTGACTCAAATTCGTATTGGTATAGATGGTTATTTATTTATAATTTTAATAATAGTACCTATCTAGGTAACCAAGCTTCGTTCGGCGTTTTTGCAGAAAAGACATACATATAATAAAATTGTAACTAAGCCGAATCTGTACATTAAATATTTTTTGAAAAATCTTATCGAAATAAACATTGTTATCGATACAGAGGCCGAATCTACAGTTTTTAGATTTTTTGTTTGTCTGTCTGTCTGTTACCGCATCACAGAAAAACCACTGGAGGGATTTTGATGAACTTTGGTATGGTGATAGCTGGTTATCCGAGTCGACATAAAGAATACTTTTCACCGCGGAAAAATATCTCATTTCTGAGAAAAAATACAAAAACTGCAAAGTAAGAGTATACTATGTAAAACCTAAGAATTTGGTTTTTTGTCACCTGAACGCGGACGGAGCTGCGGGAAATGCTAGTATGGGATAAACTTAAAAAGCAAAAATTTATCTAAATACATAATTTTATACAATTGGTTGAATGCTTTCTTTTAAATTATCACTTTAGAGTTAATTATTGCTCTCTTAGAGGTGTACATACACACATTAAATGTATTAAGTACCCCTTTTTTAAAATGATCGTGAGTAGTATAGATAACAATATTCTTTATTCAGACAACATGCCCATATTAAAATAAAAAATATATAATTAAAACAACTCTGAGTCGATGGCATCGACAACTTGAAAATTGGGCAAACCGTTGGTATAATTTAATATGTTGGGACATTTACACACAGCACCATCTAGTTCCATGATAAGCTACAAAGCTTGTGTTATGGATACCAGATATTGATATACTACACATATATAACTTCAAATTCATACATATTATAAATATAAACATCAATCACTGGAGTACAAACATTTGTGTTCATCACATAAATGAATGCCCCCAGCGGAACTCGAACCCCCGACCGCTGGCACAGCAAGTAGGGTACACTATAAGTAACACTACAAACTGAGCCAAACGTGTCGTGAATTTTCCAAATTCTCATATATTTCCTTCCATTCTGGTTTGTTTAGCGCTGACCTAGTCCATGTTAATATGTAGATATATATTATATAGTATTAGTATATAGAATCTGTGGGAGAGCAATAAATATTTGCATTTCATTTTTCTTGGTTAATAAAAAGAAATTCTATTAAAACTTCATGATGATAAAACTTGAAGTTTTATTAGTTTAGAATTTAGATGATCGCAAATCGAATGCGAATCTGTGGAGATCAAAGATACCTATTACTTGGTATTGCTATATAAATACAACGTTCTATCGTCGCTAGACGAGCCATTTGTGGCGTATGGAGAGTTTATATTAATGAAAAACGAGATATTTACTTAGAATATGTTAATGAATTATATATTATTTCCCAGATTGTAAGCGATATTAATTGGACTAAATACGCCTAAAAGCTGAAACAGTATTTATAAATGAATTTTAAAATTCTGTATTCATTTTTAAGTTGTATAGGATTCGAACTCACGCCTGCTAATTAACTTACCCATAGGATTTAGACAAAGTATCATTCTACAAACCTTTACGATTTTAGAAAACTAACAAATACATAAAAATATATAGGAATGAATTGATTTAACAACTAGATGCCTAATGGTCGAAAATTGACCACAATTAATTTATTATTGTTAAAAGAGAAAAACATATTATATGAATAGATTTTACCTATCTATCGACATTTATAAATAAATATGTTGGGACATTAACACACAGCACCATCGAGTTCCATGGTAAGCTACGAGGCCTCTGTTTTGGATACCAGGTAGTTGATACACTACACATATATAACTTATACTTTCATGTACGATCCATTTCCAACATGATTACCACTTGTCGAACACGGTGAAAGAAAACGTCGTGAGGAAACCAGTATGTCTGAAAGAACCCAGCAAGTTTTCGAAAGACATGTGAAATCCGCCAACTTGCACTTGGTCAGCGTGGTGGGCTATGGCCTGAACCCCTGCATAAGGAAGGCCCGTGCTCAGCAGTGGGACGTTAAAAATGGCTGAATATAATTACATAGCGCTAGCTAATAAGTTTATTTTTTTTGTTTTGTGTACTACGACTTATCTAGGTTACTTAAATAGGTACCTACTCGTAGGTACACACCTAAGTGAAGAAAGAATAAACTATATGTTATATAAAATTTGAAATAAATCGCGTCGCCTATGAATGAAATCTTATCATACTACTAAAGAAGTCGTATATGTGCATTGCAGTAGACTAGACTGAAGTATTTTATACTCCTGAACTAAGTATTGTGTAGAGATGATTGTGCAGAGACAAGCATTCTTAGCTTACAAAATGTATGACGAAAATCCGTTTCGGTACGATATGTAAATGAATAACACTGCTATAGCGATATAATGAAAAATATAGTAAATTATTCTAATTTTCTCGTTCAATGTTATGTTGCTTGTGTTATACATATTATAATATATCAATTAAATATTTATTTGTATTTATATATTTGGGAACGTTTGAATCGGTTAGTTCATATGTGTCTTTGTTTAATATATTGCCTTTGTGTTCGTGGATTCAATTTCCGGTTAGGGTGAATAAAAATTAAAATTTCTCAAATGCCCATATTAGAAGCGAAAAAACTGTTTAAGATGATTTTACGTTTAATTCCTTTTTTATAGTGTGTAAAAAGAAATACCCATAATGTTATATCAATTGTAATTTTTAATAAATAGGTATAAACATAATATATCTAGAGGTCGCCTGTTCTATTCCCGGGTCAGGCCAAGTTTAATAATGTATTTTTTGATTTATATTTTCTAATTATCTCTTCACATTCAAAAATGTTTTTCATAGTCACCTTGTTCTCTAACTCTCACTTTGTAAGGTATATGTGTAGTATTTAACGTGAATGATGCTAGTGATATTATCGCACCGTTGAAAAGTTCTTGTTAGAGTAAACTGTTAGGGCAACTTATCTTTAGTGGAGGTATATATTTAAAAATCATGATTGACTCAAATTTTAGTCAATTTCACTTTAAAGACATGTTCTCTTTCCCTTTTCTTAAACCTTGGTCGACTCTTCTTTGGTTTCCCCTGTCTCTAGCATCACTATATTTCAACTGTAACGTACAACTTTTTTTCTCCGTTTTCTCCATTTTCTTTGAAAAATACTCTTTCCTCTCTTTCTGTGCTATTAATGACCGCATCATAAGTGACCAATTCTTCGATATTATTACGCAGTAATGAAATACCTACTGCATGGTTATATTGTCAACATTTCTCGCTGCATTTAATAGACGCACAACAGTAACCGGTCAAACAAATTCCGTCGGCAAGAAACTGACATTTACTATATGTACGAGTTTTTCAGCCGAGTGATGACTGCTAACACGAACTTCACATTTGTTCTTTTTTTAAAAAAAAAAAAGATTCTGACGAATTGAGAACCTCCAACTTTTTGGAAGTCGGTTATTAAAATAATAATTTACAATATATCAATAAAATAATCATGTTCCTATCCTGCGTGAGCAGTTCAACATTATAATGTCAGTATATATATATGAGAAAGAAATACTTTTTTTTCAATCCTAATATTATGCAAACGAATATGATTGTAATTCATAGAGAAGCCATGGGATAATTAATTCTATGTTTATATAGTGAAATACGTTCGTTAAACTTCCATTGTTAATTTAGAGGTTTTGTTTTGTCCCGATTTATAACCCGCTTTGTGCAAGTTCGTCTGTTGATCAGGCTTTTGTTAAAGCTTAATAGCCTATGTTGATAGCAAAATAATTTTGTTTACGAGTATTAAAACAAGCTGACCCACTTTATTTGAATACAATATCACTGTAGTTTAATGACTCCCTATTTGTTTATTTGACATATGCATAAGTAGTTTTTACCCGCAAATCCGTTCTCTTTGTAGACACGTCGATAAAAAGTAGCCTATTAATGCAGTATAAGTTAAAACTATATCCATTCCAAATCTGACAGAAATCTTTTTAGCTATTATATCGCTTTTTAGCTATTATATTTCGTGTGGAAATAACAAACTCTTTATTCGATTTTAGGCAAAAAAGCAAACATCCAAATCACGACAAATATCCCTATCGTTGTTATAGCTTTTGCTATATCTAACGTCTTACTCTTTTACTAACTAACTTACCTTTGTGTTTATAATATTACTAGCGAGTCACTTTTGCTTCAGTCGGGTGCGTCCCTAGGTACGTTTTAAATAGATAAAAAAAATGCTTATCGTGAGTTTTCTTTGGGTAATTGGTTCCCCATACGAACATTCAACCCTTATTTCACCCCTTTCAAGATTTAATTTCGCGAGAAAAAGTGGCTTATGTCCTCTTCCAAGATCTCATCTGTCTGAATATTGAAATTCATCAAATTTGATTTATCGGTTTAGGCGTGAAAACGTAACACACAGACAGAGTTACTTTCATTTCATCTTTTGATATATTTTACTACCATCATCTATGGAGTAAGTACACCCAAAGTATATCTGTGTACTGAATATCATCCAAATCCATCTATTTTAACGTAAAGGAGTATCAAAGACACAAACACGAAAATACGCACGCTTTAGAACAGAGTTAGTATTAGTTAATTGAGCAAATTTAGAACAGTGCATAAGCTACTATTAGTAATAAAATTTGTTATAAAATGGCGCTGTCTGTATCTATGTACATATATTATAATCTACTAGCAACTCACCCTCGCTCCGCTCGAGTTCGTCCTTAGACAAATTTTAACGATTAGTATAGATTTCTCAGAGATGAGATAGTTTTCCGCACTAAAAAGTATCCTATATGTTGACCCGATAACAGGCTATCATCGTATCAAATTTCATCAAAATCTGTCTAATGGTTTTCTCGCGATGCGTTCCTAGACAGCTAATAGACAGATAATAGAGACAAAAATTATAAAAAATATAGATTCGGCCTCTATATCAATTATAATGACTATTTTAATGAGATTTTACAAATAAATTTAATGTACGGATTCGAGTCACAATTTTATTATATGTATAGATTAAAAGAAGTATCTGAGCCAAACGAGGGTAAGTCGTTAGTAAATACATGTTTTTGTTAATAAAAGTGTTTTTAGAACTTTAATGATAAATTATAAGTTCAAAATAGATAAGAGGTTTCGGGTCTGACTAGGGTTGGGGCATGATAATGACGTCATCCATAGTAATTTATAGGGTGACTTGAGACTTTAGTTGTTGTGCGAAGTCATGGTGTCGTCTCTTAGTATTAGTGGAAGTGGTACCCCAGTGGTAACGCGCTCGCTTGGAAAACCGAGTGAAGCGGGTTCAAATCCCGGGTCTCGTACCTCTGATATTTTCATGTGCGAATAATTTCTAACATGATTACCACTTGCCTTACGGTGAAGGAAAACGTCGTGAAGCAACCTGCATATCTGAGAGAACTTACCAAATTTTTGAAAGACATGTGAAGTCCGCCAACCCGCACTTGGACAGCGTGGTGGACTATGGCTTGATCCCCCTCGTACTGAATGGAGGCCCGTGCCCAGCAGTGGGATGTTAAAAAAGGACACGACCAGTTAGAGTTAAGGCGCAGGACGAACGAGCTTTACGTGCTCGCCGAGGCACGGGGAAAATTTCTTGACTGAAATAATAACTGAACGTGGTTTAATCCAGGACTCCAAGTCAGGATCACCGGATCTGTGCCCGTACATGCCAGCCACTAGAACACCGAGGCAGTTAATTTTGAAATAAAAAGGATGGACGAAAATCATATCACATAAGAAATTTAAAACAAGTTTAACTTATATTGGTTCCTTAAAACGTCGCACAAAGGCTGCTTCGATAAAATTTCAATTTATCCACGTAATATATTTTCTTAAAAAGATACATTTCCTTTGAGCGAAACGTTTAAGCTTCTATTTTTATTACCTTAAAACGAAAGATTCTCAAGGAGATACAGCTGTGTTGGATTTTCCTTCAGCTTTGAGTGAACTGGAAAAAAAAATATTTATATTTACTATATGATAAATAAACAAAGTAGTACAGGTTTTAATACAACTTTCTTTAGAAAGTTGTTATAGTTTATTAAAACCGTCGACGACCGTCTCGGTGCAGTATTTACCCATTTATATTATAAACTAGTGACCAGCGGGCTTAAAGTAGGTACAAGACGAAGTTATAACTACTACAGCCGTTAATATAAAAAAATTTAGGAAATATTCAAGCATGAAAATTTCGTATTTTATATGTCAATCCTATACTTTTGTTTTTTATTAACGATGTAGATTATACAAAATTTTCAAGGTCAATATCGTCCGGCAATCCTGATCCCAATGGACGTGAAGCTTTTTTGTTTTGTCCTTGAGAGTTGTCCTTGGTACGTCTTTGATAGCAACGTGGACTGTTAGAGAAACCTTTTAGGTCTATATATATATGTCGTGTTATCCATATACTACGAACATCATCTTTGGTGGTTACTCATCTTGTGGGCGTTATCAGGGCTCAAATAATAAAGTATTCAGTGCTCAATACACAATTTAATCAGGGAAGTCACAATGTTATAAACATGAAACGGTAATTCTAATGATTTAGAGCTAGCGGGTTCACAGTCACCGATCATCGACTTCCAACAACAATATCAAAGCAAAACTATGATCCACCATGATCAACCGACTTTACTAAACCACGTATCTGCAAAGAATGTCGTGATGGCGTCTCGACCCCGCTCGAGACTAAATCTCCGCTCTAAATTCAAAATCAATTTAAAAGCAATAAAAAGTAAATTAAAGAACATAGTGACTTTAAACAATAATAAGGTTTCGTAACAGAAAAAGGTAACTAAATCCTCCTCCGTCTTATATATATATATACACATATATATAATTTTTATGTAAAGTAAATTTTAATTTTCATTTATTTTATTTAGCTGCTATTGAAATTGGGAAATTAATGAAAAATATTTATTAAAAATTCATTGTTTATCTCCATTGTATTAAGATCCATTTTTTTTTGGCAGATAACAAAACGCAAATATTATAAAACAAAGCAACAATAATGAATTAAATGAAATGAAATGAATGAATGAATGAATGAAATGAATGAATGAATGAATGAAAAAAACTTTATTCAATTAGACTTATTATAAGTACTTTTGAATCGTCAATTCCAAAATTCCTAATTAAAATCTTTAAATTGTTACAACAAAATAATAAGTAAGAGTTGGATAACAATGAGTTTAGAATGTTACTCATCACGAATTATTAATGCCTCGACCCACAGGAAAAAGTTGGAAGCTTTATTTTAACCTACTTACTTGTTATGGTCGCTAGAAGCCGCTGGTGCTTGGCTTAAGCCACAACGGTCTATTATTATATAAGTTCTTATTTAAAAAAAAATATCTCTTGATCAGTAGAAGAAGCAGGATATCCTTTTTATATTTTATTACATAACGTATGTTTTGTCAAAAGGCAGCAGTAGTTCCGTGGTTACACACACGCTTGGAAAATCAAGGGAAGCGGGTTTAAATTTCGGATTTCTCATCACTGATATCTATTTCTCTGAAGCTACTGCTTCACTATTTACATACAAACATAGTATAATTTGTTTTTATATGGAGTATTTTTCAGGCATGCTTAGACCAGTGGAAGGTAGCGCGCTAGTTTGGAAAGTCAAGTAGGTATTAATGCAAGTTGAAACCCCGGATCTCGCACGTCTGTTATTTCCATGTGCAAATAATTTTCGAATCAATAGGAGAAACATTCTGAGAAAACCTACGTGACCTAATAACTCTTTCCACAGTCTTTTTCTCATCCTGTTTTTTTATCCACATTCACCTTATCTAATTAATATCCATACTAATATTATAAATGCGTTTGTTTGTTTGATGGTTTGTTTGTTTGTTCTTCTTTCACGCCGAAACGGAGTCACAGATTGGGGTGATTTTTTGTATGTAGATAGTTGGAGGGCTGGAGAGTGACATAGGCTACTTTTTACCGCGGGAGATTATCCAATTTCCACGGGAAAATACGTTATAATACAATCCAGAAGAATATTTATGATCAGAATAACTTAAAACTTGGTATTAATGCACTTAACCGAAATTCATCCTATAAGGAGGTAAAATATGGTATGAAAGTTTGTATGAAACTACCTTTTTAGAAATTGTTTTGTAGTTTTAGCGCGAGCGAAGTTGCGGGTTTTGCTAGTACACTAAATATAAAAGGATGAAGTTGCTAGCTTACATAATACATACGTACGATTACTATTTAACATTAGGCCGACTGTATGCTTATTGTTTCAGTGTGGAAGCCATAAGAGGCCATAAAGAAAGTAATTTTCAATTTTACTAGTTCTAAATGACTATAGTATCCTGCCTCGTTGAAACATTGACTTTCTACACACGATATTGCTAATAGAAAAGTGAAAAATGCACAGAAATCACTATTCTACGCATTTTACCATATAACATACCATCGACATCGAATTTCATGTTACTTTCATTCGTCTGCTTTCTAGATATTTTTTTATATTATATATAAAATACAACATATAAAATATAAATTCATCTGTATAGAAATATTATTAATGTGAAAGTATGTGAGTATGTATGGATGTTTGTTACTCTTTCACTTCAGAACGGCTGAACGGATCTGGATGATATTTGGCACAGCCGTTCTGGTGTGATTGAGTAACAAATATCCAAACATCTAAACATTTAAACTTTGACATTTATAATATTAGTAAAATACAATTTGAGTCCATCAACCTCAACAAAATCGTCAATATTAACAAAATTAGAGGCATTTCAACTAAATGATGCGAAATCGAAATTAACAGTTATTGTTAATTACAAAAACCAGTTATTTAAACATTAATTAACAAAAAGAAAAATATTAAATAATTACACTCATATCAACATATTTAATAATTGAGAACAAACCCATACCTAGCAGTAATACTTAAAGTAAAATAAAAGCACGTATTATTTTAGTGTAAACACTTTTCCCCCGTCCGGAAATCGATCCTGTAACCGTCAACGCGAAACGCGTAAACAGCCCAATATAAATGACAAACGTAAACGTTGTAAATATGTATGTTATCAGTTAACAGTATGCTAACAGAAGGAAGGGTCACGAAATATTTTCATTTTATTACAATAAGATGTGTGATTATAATTGGTTTCTCGGAATTATTCTCTTAATTTACTAAATCCAACTTTTAAGGGCAATTTCAGATTTAACTTTCTTAAAATGGTTGAATTTATTAAAAATATACTGTTACTGGGCCGTTACTGGGGCTTTCATAACCAAACTTGGCCCGACCCAAGACTTGAACGCAGGATTGCCAGATAGGTGATGTACATGTTAGATGCTACACCACGTGGCCCGTTTAATTGTAAGATATACGAGTATATATATTTTTTAAATATTTCATATAAGGCAACTGTCAAAATATTGAGTTTATTGTAGCTTTCTAACGGACTTGTAATACAGAAATTATTGATATACGTATAAAAAGTAGCGTTTTGAAAAAACGATTTATTTAAGATGTGAAATGTGAATATAATAAAAAGAAAATATCATAATATTTTTAATAAACGTAAAAAAAAAATATTAAACATATAACTTCATGGTTGTAACCCAAAAGAAAATGTCCTTGAGACTCTACCATACTAAAATTACTTTCTAATAAATCTCAAGACAATCAATCATAGTACTTTTTTTTTCCTTATCTATACAGATAAATAAAATTGAAGTGTCTGTTTGTAATATCAAAATAACAGCGTTTTACTAAATGCATATGAAATTATATACGGTACTTATAAGAAAAACACAATTTTAAAAATTTTTGTCTGTCTGTCTGTCTGTGTGTCTGTTTGTCCCAGATAATCTCTGAAAGGGTTGGACTGATTTTGACGGGACTTTCACTAGAAGATAGGTGATGTTATAGGAAGTAGGATAGGCTACTTTATTTTAGAAAAAGAATTAGGGCTCCGCTCAAAAAAAATTAAAACGTACCTAGGGGCGAACCCAAGCGAAGCGAGGGTGAATCGCTTGCTAATAAATATTTTAAAACACCACGTTCGAATAATCTCGTATCTATTTAAGAAGTATGATTTTTTTAAATACTCTGTGTAATTATTTATGTAAGTCGTGGTTATCTATAAGTATGATAACAGTTGGATTTAGACCTCCTTTGTAAAATTGTGTATTTTTATTAAATTACTGTATATCATGTTGGTGTTCTTAATTAATTAAATAAAAAATAAAGTAATCATATGTAATCATGAATGAAGTCACGTTTGGCTCAATTTATAGTGAATTATATAATAATAAAAATCAAAATAAATCCGCGAAAAAATCCAAAAACATAGTTTTATTTAAAATCCGATATGTCGTACGTGTGTTTAAAGCCTAAATAAAACAGTTTACTTTAATATAACTCGGCAACCCTTTTAGCAACGAGTAAACAGGGCATTGTTGTAATAATTTATCTACATACTCTGGTGGAATGCGCTCCCATAAAGAATAATAGCGTATTATCGCGCTTGGTTATCTTAAAGGTCTAAACTAAAAATATATAGAATATGTTAAGTCAGTATGGTCCAAGTACTTAAATGACAAGAATCGAGTTGAGAAGAAGATACAATGTGAATCCATTACTAAAATATTATAAACTAGCGGCTCACCCTCGCTTCGCTCGGGTTTGCCTTTGGACAAACAAAAACAAATCTATCCCACAGGAACATTTTTCCGGGATAAAAAGTAGCCAAATTTCATCCAGATCCGTTCATCCATTCTGGCGTGAAAGAGTAACAAACTACCATACTCACAAACTTTCACATTTATAATATTAGTATAGATAATACTAGCGGACCCGACAGACGTTGTCCTGTCTACACGTCTTTAATTTGAAAATTTCAAACTTTTTTTAATATATTATTTTCTATTAAAAAAATTGTGAATCTAAACCATTCCCAGATCCCCTTGAACACACACAAAAAAATTCATCAAAATCGGTCCAGTCGTTTGAGAGAAGTTCAGTGACATACACACTCACAGAAGAATTATATATATATAAAGATATATACTCTATCTCTGTGTAAGCTAGCCTTGCACAAAGCATCGTGGCGTCGCGAATATAAACTAGCCCAAAGCTTGGTATAAAATTATCACAGGAATAATTAATACTTAAAATTTGTTTTAGATACTTTAGGAGTACCTCAAAGGTTTAAATAAAGTTTTTTAGTGTATAATTAGTTTTCAGCTACTAAGTGGGTTTGCTACTCCTTGCCGTAGTAAAGGCTGAGTGGGTTTGGATAAAAAGAACACAGACATGGGGTAGCACATAAACTACTGTTTGAGACTCGAGCGAAGAGAGGTTAAATCAAAAGTGTGTGTAGTAATGTTTATAATATTATGTTTAGTACAAAAGTATCTTAAATGAAAGAGAATTATTTTCATGTAATAGAAAAGGTATTCAAAATATACCCTACTAGCGACTCACCGCTTCGCTCGGGTTCGTCCCTAAGTTGCTTCCCCATACAAACTTTCATCCCCATTTTTATTCCCATAAGGGATGATTTCCGAGATAAAAACTATCCTATGTCCTTCCCAGGGTTTCAAATTATCTTTTTACCTAATTTTATCTAAATCGGTTGAGCAGTTTCGTAGCTTATTCGGTACAAACAAACAAATCTTTACTTTTTATTGTATTTTACACCCTAAAAGGTCTCACAAAGTAACTGACTTTTAAAATTTGAAATAGTTTTTTGGATATGTAAAAACTTTTACATATCTCTATGATAACATATCTCTAACTAGAGATATATTATCGCGAAGTTTTGAGTAGAAGTATTTGTTACAACGTTCTTGTTAAACAATTTTAAGCTACATCAAAAGGCAAGGGTTTAGGCAAAATATGCAAGGAACACCGTTATGTCACGCTGTGACAACTTTTATTTATTACAGGGACTGGTTTTACTTCATAACAAAAACAATACTGAAGTTTCCCATAGCTGAACACTTAACTAAATCTATTCAGTACTTCTCGGGGTAAATTTTCCAAGCAGCGATATTAATAAAATTTGTAGCATTTTCAATAAATAAAAAATATTTTTTGATATTTTCGAAATTATAGATAATAAAAGAAAATACTTATACTTACTTATAATAATACATAATAAAATAAGTTCACTTTCAATTCATGTATTAGATTAAAAATCTTTAAGTTTAAATTCCCATTAACAACTCCAAATATTAAGATTAAATCAATAGAATACATAAAGAAATAAGTTAATCCCTCCACGACCGCGGACGCGCCGGCGTGTCAGTTAACAATAGATTTCTTAGAAATTTAAAAATTTTTTAGAAATTTACCTGGAGGTGTTAAACCCAAAAGGATCGCTTTAAAATATTCATTGAGATTAAATTCTATAAGTAAATAGGTATATTTGGTGGACAGTAACATATATTTTTTAATATCTTTTAATTACATATTATAACCATATCAATCTTAAATATCTGAAAACACCGATTTCAAAATCAATTTATTGTCATTTTGGTTTATATATTAATCCATAGCATTTTAATATAATTTTGAAAATATCCTATTCGAATGCTTTACAGCCATTATCGTGACGGGAGAAACTATGATTGCTCTAAAATGTAAAGCATTCGAAACGTCAAAATAAATCCGCGAAAAAATTCTAAAGGTAGTTTTATTCAACTAGCGACTAACCCTCGCTCCGCTCGGGTACGTTGCTAGGAATGTCTTAACGGTTAGTACAAATTTCTCAGAGATGAGATATTTTCTCGCACTAAAATGTATACTAAATGTTGACCCGGATAACCAGCTATCATCGTACCAAATTTCATCAATATCTGTCCAGTGGTGTTCTCGTGGTGCGTATTCCAATAAGATTTTCCAAAAAATATTTAATGTACAGATTTGTCTCAGTAAGAATTTTATTATATGTACCTATAGATGTCAAACATTCGCGTGAATCTAAGAAAGTATCATCTTTGAAATACCCTTGAGGTAAATATGTATATATATATATATATATATATATATATATATATATATATATATATATATATATATATATATATATATATATATATAAAAATACTCATAATTAGCAAAAACATACTCCAAACCTATTCAACCACCGTTTCTATAAACTAAAATTTGTCGCGAGAGGAAAATGAATCCACTACCCACCTATGATTTGATGGATCCAAAATTACCACAATACGTTATTCTCACATCTGTTAAAGTTAGTAGGAGCTGCAGTAAATTACAAACTAAGTACTCAAATAGTTTTAAAACCACAGTAGCTAGGAGAAACTGTTAGAAGTAAAATACTTTAAATTAGTTTGAAACCTTTTAAGTTTTATTAAGATTTATACATTGTTGAGTTGAGTTATTGCTTTATTAAACAATGTAGGTATAAAATTTTTATAAATAACCGATAGTACCATGATGAAATTGTCAGATACAGTTTCAACTTAGAACCTTTTATTGATTTTCGATATTTTTTGCTACCTAGTACAGTAGGTAAGTAAGTACTCCGTTTAGCGACAAGGTTTTTATATTTTAATAACTTCGTTATTCGACGACACGGCGGTCGCGGGTTCGAGTCCCGCTGGGGGCATTCATATGTGTGATGAGCACGAATGTTTGTACTCCATTCATGGGTGTTTATATCTATAATATGTATGTATTTTAAGTTATATAAGACGGAGGAGGATTTAGTTACCTTTTTCTGTTATGAAACCTTAGTATTGTTTAAAGTCACTATGTTCTTTAATTTACTTTTTGTGCTTTTGAATTTAGAGCAGAGATTTAGTCTCGAGCGGGGTCGAGACGCCATCACGACATTCTTTGGAGATACGTGGCTTAGTAACGTTGTTTATCATATCATGGTGAATCAGTTATGTTTGATATTGTAGTTGGAAGTCGATGATCGGTGACTGTGAACCCGCTAGCTCTAAATCATTAGAATTACCGTTTCAAGTTTATAACATTGTGACTTCCCTGATTAAATTGTGTATTGAGCACTGAATACTTTATTATTTGAGCCCTGATAACGCCCACAAGATGAGTAACCACCTAAGATGATGTTCGTAGTATATGGATAACACGACATCAGAAGTGGTATGATACCCGAAGAACAGGGCAAAGATAGATGACAGCGGCCATTTGAAAATTTTGTTGCGAAAATTTTCTCAAACTGAAACGAAATGCGATGTCAAATGTTAAAACGGACGCACAAAATGGCGATGCATATGCGGGTTGTTTTACAGAAGATTTACTTTTTGATAATCATGAATCATGATGATATGATATACTCGTATGCAAGATGCTCAAAAGATTAAAATTTCCTAGTATATACCAATGTACTCTGTGATTAAAATAATCATAGATGTCTCAATTTAATTTTTATGAAATGACATGACGTCGACAAAGATTTGTTGCTAGCTGGATTTGATTTTCTTGATATTATCGCAGAAATATTTTTGAACACAATATGTATGGAAAAATTAAATGGAAAATTTGTTTATTTCAGGATGTTATATGAAGTTGATTTATTTAATCGATAAATTACGAGAATTATTTTTGAAATATTTTTGTTCGATGCTTATAAGGACCTTCTTCAAGTTCTGAAATAAAATATAAATCATGTCAGAATTTTAGAGTGTCAAAAATGTTTTGTATTGTAATTTTTTGCTTTATATTTGCTTTATTTCAGGATTTTTAAAGTGAAAATATTGAGTTGATATTTTTGATAAAATAAAATTTAACTAAAAGGCTTACTATTTCCCGTCGGGACTTTAAAAGATGATACTTGCAAAATATATTGGGAAAATAACATGATCTCTGGTTATACTATAATCGAGGTGGTATAAAAGTGATGTTTTTATCTAACAAAATTTTTTTTGCAGTTCATCAAGTGAAATATGAGAAATAGTTGACTGTATTAATGGTGATACAGTGACAAACTAATGTTTGTGTACACTCCGAAGACATTCTCATACGCAGGCTGAGATAGAAATCTTTGATTATAATACCGATTTCACATGTCCTTATTTGGTCTAAAGATTAAACATAATTAGATCGGGTCGATGGTAGTAACAACTATGTGGCACAATTATTAATAATATGAATTTTCAGGTGCTTTGTTTCAAGTGTTCAAAATATGTATTTAGCGTAGAGAGGACAATTTCTTCAGCCAGATAAATCACGCTAAGCCAGACCACATGAGACGTATACGATGCCCTAGAAGAAGACGGTATCCAGAGATGCTTGGGCTGTTTTATTTAATCTAATATGAATGTTATATGGTGAGACATTTCCATTATGTTTAGATATGTGAGGCAAGTGATCTCAGAATGTACCGTTATATACGGTTCTAATTATTGTAGTTATTTCCAATAATATCTAGCAGCTTAACATTAATGAACCTACGTAGCACAAGCTAGGGTGACTGAATTGACGAAGTTATATAATATTGACAAGCCGAAGTAGCAAGATGAGGCTGTATGATTCTGATATTGCTGTGCGATGATGGTGGAAGGTGGTATTTAGACAATGGGGTGCCTATTTGGCGTTGACGAGTCTTTGTAACAAATGTAGCCTGAGTGGCGAGAGTTGCCTGTGTGGCAAAAGTAACCTATGTGGCACATGTAGCCTGAATGGCGAGAGTTGTCTGTGTGGCATCGGTTGGGTTCTGTCGCATCGTTTGATTTGTTGGCATTGACTTAACTTGATTAACATATGAGACACTTACTTCTGTAACTTGTACTCAATGATACGTAAGTTGTGTGTATAGTCTTTAGGGTTTCAGTAAGTTTAAAAATTAAGTTTTGAGGAATTTGTCTTAAGGAAAACTAGTTAGGAAGAATGAATGAAGTATGATGTGATTCGCTCTTTATTGTTAACATATAAAGCTAAACATTTACCCAATACTTATTGTGTTAGGTACATTGGAATTTGAGGGTGTCTGTTTGTACTAAGTACACTTTTGCAATGTAATATCTACTGCACCGATTATTATATCAGTGAGATTGGCCACTGTGGTCATATTTGGTCAGGATTGGCCGAACTGTGTTTTCTTAAAATTTGCTTTTTTTCTGTCTACAGATGACGTTTATGCTAGACTTTCAAGATCACACGAGGGCGTGTGAACAGCAGGACGGCCGAGACGGAGGAGGATTTAGTTACCTTTTTCTGTTATGAAACCTTATTATTGTTTAAAGTCACTATGTTCTTTAATTTACTTTTTGTGCTTTTGAATTTAGAGCAGAGATTTAGTCTCGAGCGGGGTCGAGACGCCATCACGACATTCTTTGGAGATACGTGGCTTAGTAACGTTGTTTATCATATCATGGTGAATCAGTTATGTTTGATATTGTAGTTGGAAGTCGATGATCGGTGACTGTGAACCCGCTAGCTCTAAATCATTAGAATTACCGTTTCAAGTTTATAACATTGTGACTTCCCTGATTAAATTGTGTATTGAGCACTGAATACTTTATTATTTGAGCCCTGATAACGCCCACAAGATGAGTAACCACCTAAGATGATGTTCGTAGTATATGGATAACACGACATATATATGTAGTGTATCAACTATCTGGTATCCATAACACAAGCCTCGTAGCTTACCATGGAACTAGATGGTGCTGTGTATGAATGTCCCAATATATTTATTTATTTATTATTATTTACTGTACTCGAAAACTTGGTGCTATGTTTATGAAAGCTAGATAGATGTCTCGTTCGAACTGCTATATAATTCTCTAATGAAAATACAAATAATAAAACAAAACGGGTGGTACGCCATACATGTAACTAAGTGATGTTGACGAGTTTTAAATCCACATAAGCGTATAGGGTATTTCTGGGTAAGTCTCAATAATTGAGATTGATATTTTATAAATGCTTCTAAGTCACTTTTTTATTCAAGCCAGTAGTTGGCGAGTTTAAAGTTATAAACACTATCCCTAACTGTCTCTCTTACTTTTGAAGTATGGGGTGAAAAATTCTATAATAATTACGACAGCAAAACTTCTATAATACTTTTAAAGAAAAATATATTTTTATTATAAATGAACACGTTTAAACTTTTTTTTTCCTATTAAATGTAGCCGATATATTATATTTTTACAGATTATCATATCACCGTATTCTGACAAAATTTCTAAATAATATTTAGCAGTTAGGTTTTTTAAAAAATCCGCTGTAATTACTTCGGATTAGTATTACATATAGATTTTATTATTTATCAAAAGCATAAATAGAGTGATACAAGACATTTATTCTAAAAATAGTTCTCAAGTTTTTGGTCTCTCATAAAATATTACAAATATTTGCAATACGTACATATCGTACTAATCCTACTAATATTATAAATGCGAGAATTTTTGAGGAGGTCTGGATGTATAGATGTATGTTTGTTTTTGTTTACTTACAATAATATAGCTCATCTTTGAAGATCAGAATAACACATATGCTACTTTTTATCCCGGAAAAATGTACGGTTCCCGTGATCCGCATGGTACAACGCCGTAAACAAAACAATAAGTATTAAAAATTGGATTTCGTTATTTAATGTTAGCAAAATCTTCGCTAACTTATCTTTGGTGATAATGTCTTTTTAACTTTTGTATTTGTAATTGCCGTATCATTTCTAAACTTTGTAAGTACTTGAAATCCGGATAAAAATCTAAAATTTGATACCATCGTGCTAATCTAATTAAGTCAGGAGGTAAGTAGAAAGTATTAATAGTATTATTATAGGGCCGAGTTCATTTGATTTGCATTGGACATTACAGTTTTTAAAAACTAAAGCTGTAATATTATTAGATGTATTGAGTGTGACGGTTTTAAGACATAATATATTAACTAAGCTTCTATCAGTGTTTTTACGGCTGCAGTAGTGTATGGGACGGCCCCTAGAGGAGTGGGTGGTATTTTTGGATAGGGGAGGCGATAGGGAGTCTAAATATATACATTTTATTTTGAAGAAACGAAAGAGTCAAATGTTATTGAGACTTAAAGTTACACCAGAATGTATGTCCGTTCCAAGTCTCAACGTTATATTCAAATAATGATTCAGATCTATTACCGAATTTTAAATTAACATAAAGCACTAATGATAGCAGGGGTTCTGGGTTTGAAATAAAAAAAAAGACCTAACGAGAAGGCTAAGGCGGGAGCTATGCTACGCTTCGCTTTCGCTTTGGCCTTTTCAGCCTATGTTATCCAAGTCAGACTGCCACTTAATGGAAAATAAATAATACACTTAGATACAAAAAATAGTCTAATTACGTTTATAAACTGCACGAGTAGACTTAAAACACTAAGAACACTTAAAACTATAGTAATACTATTAAAACAAAAAAAAATAGAAACGAACGTATATATATATAATTAGACTGATTCAAAAAAACCGACTATTTTTTTTTTTTTTTAATATTGAGAATATTGTCAGAAATGACGAAAAAAAAATCCTGTGAAAGTTAGAGCTCATAATATTAATATTAAGAGGTGCCGAGTGGAAAATTTCGATTTCCCATTTGATTAACGTGGGAAAAAATTTTTTTCTTACTTTGGAATTCTGTAGCTCTTTAACAAGTCATCGGATTGGTTGAGTCATAACATATTCTTGTAGAGAATTGAACGCTCTACAAAAAAGGTCTCTTATGATTTTTTGATATATTTACTTTTTCAAAAGTTATTCAACCCTAAAGATGAATTGATTCAAAATTTTTACATTTTTCTAATTTTCCGACGCAACCATCAACTTTATGAGAAAATTTAATAGGACTTTTTTGTAAAACATTCAATTTCCTATAACTTATCTCTCAAAACGACTTCATTGAGAAAGATGTTAATTCTTGGGCTAGTGATGTTATATATATATATATATATATATATATATATATATATATATATATATATATGATGAGATGGCGTTCTGTCTGTATATGAAATTGTAAATACAAGAGTTAGGGACGCAGCCGAGCAAAGCGAGAATAAGTCGCTAGTTTGACTTAAAATAAATTAATGTACTGGAACAAGAGGATGTTATTGCTAAATTTAGTTATGATTTCGAACGTAATTTTATAAGTAGTTTCTGTACAATTAATGTTGCCTGAGCTTTGATCATTTTGTAGAAAAGATAAAGCGGTTTCCAAATTGATTTAACAAGCTTCAAGATCAAAGTGTAAGCAATGAAAATATAAGTAAGTATCTAAATATAAAATCGATTGTTAAATATTTAAAGAGATCTTCATTCTTTATACAAATATCTTAGTTTTATATGTGCGATTTAATAGTTTTTTGCACTAATAAATAATAGCAAAAAAAAATGAACTATCGATTTATATTATATAAATATTTATTTTGGTTACATTTTAGCATAATAGTAAAAAGTTATTTACAAAATATTATTTTTGGATATTTAACACTTTTTTACTCTGTATATATTCTAAAGTGTCAAATTGTGGGACGAGTTAAAATGCAGCTAATTTCATGACTTATTTTTGATTAAATTTAACTTGGTAGTATACAGACACTTATAGCAAAGGCGAAGTATAAGCGTAGTAAAGTAACATAATGTTTAGAAAAAATTTAAGAATCCAGTATATCTGCTTGAAAATATTTAGTCACTGTAGCAATAATGGTATCAATCCTTAAAAATCCAGCAAAATATACAGCAAAATAAGTAATAAACTAGCTGTGCCCCGCGGTTTCACCTGCGTTAAATTTGTTTGTTTATAAATATCAGTTTTACAATAATGTATGGAACTCTGTCCGATTTGTTGACGTTTATAATTGCTGCTTTGCTGCCTTGGGTAGTATTATGACGATGTATTATAACCTAAAGCCTTCCACAATAAACGAGCTATGCAATGCAAAAACAAATACAAATCGGATTAGTAGTTCCTGAGATAAGCGGGTTCAAAACAACAAACAAACAAACATACAAACTGTGCGTAATAATATTAGTATAGATTAATACTGTTGTTCTTCAATTTTTACACAAATTACATAAAATTATGTTTAGCATTTTCATTTTTATTTATTACTGTTTACTTGTTTTCAATTAAAAAATCCTCTTTAAAATAGCGGTTTTTAAAAAGGCTTATCTCGACCCATTTATGTAAAATGGGATGTTGAACAGCCCTTTGCTTTTTATAACTTTAATTCATCATAATAAATTGTATAATCATAATATTTATAAGTAGCTTCTGGGTGGTGCTTCACATTTTAATTTACTTTTTTGTTTCAAAGCCGCCGGATAACTTGTGCCTGCAGTTTGATTTGGGACTGCATAGTATGTAAAGTCAAACTAATTTATTCTTTATATAGATAGATATAAAAAGGTATAGAATTTATAATTTATCAATATATATATATATATATATATATATATATATATATATATATATATATATATATATATATATATATATGTGTGTGTGTGTGTGTGTGTATATAGATATATATATACTAGCAGAACCCGCGGCTACGCTCGCGCTAAAACTACAAAAAAAAACTCAAAATGGTAGGATACGTACAAACTTTCATCCGCTATTTTACCCCTTTATGAGATGAATTTCGAAAAATGCTGAAATACGTATTTAATTAATTGTATTGAAGAGCATTTATATTAAGTTTAAAGTAATTCTGATTATAAATATTTTTTTGAATTGTATTATGACCTATTTTCCCGTGGGAAGGAGATAATCTGCCGAGGTAAAAAGTAGCCTATGTCACTCTCCAGCCCTCCAACTATTCATACAAAAAATCACGCCAATCCGCCAAGCCGTTTCGACGTGAAGAAAGACAAACGAACAAACAAACAAACACACTTTCACATTTATAATATTGCTATGGATATATATAGTGACGACAGGTTTGACTCAGTTTGTAGTGTACTTGCTGTGCTAGAGGTTGAGGGTTCGAGCCCCGCTGGGTGCATACATACGAGTATTATGCATATTATACTTACCTACCTATACGTATTTAACTAAACTAAAAAATTTAACTAATTCAATTCAATTTTCTTGTTAATGACTTCAATTCAAGCCAGTTTAACTAATAAAACATGGCCGTACATTTTAAAATCCACACAATTGTTCCTTATTTAGTTTTATTGTCTCAGAGTTTTATATTATTCCAAATAACAATAGTTGCCAATCAGCCACTAATTGGGACTATTCAAGAAAACAATGATTTTATTGTGATAGGAATAGCGTAATGACTATTTACATTTTATAGTATATCTATTATTAGTAATCGATCTATTTCTGTATATTAAACTAGCGACTCACCCTCGCTCCGCTCGAATTCATCCTTAGGTACGTTTTAACGGTTAGCATAGATTTCTCAGAGATGAGATATTTTCCCGCAATTAAATGTATCCTATATGTTGACCCGGACAACCAGCTATCATCATACTAAATTTCATCAAAATTTGCCCTGTGGTTATCTCATGATGCGTTCCCAGAAAGACAGACAGACAGACAAAAATTCTAAAAACTATAGATTCGGCCTCAACATCGATAATAATGACTATTTGATTTAGATTTTCCGAAAACTATTTAATGTACAGATTCGACTCGCTTAGAATTTTATTATATGTATAGAAGATATTATAGATTGTGGCTATAAAATGTTATATGTCGATGGAGACAAATTGTATACACGTAGCTAAACTCGCATCTAGTATAAAACATGTATATAATATCATGTCTCCGACTGCCTAATACTATGTTCTTTTGTCAACTTGTTCTCATATTTTTAATTCGCTTTTTCGCAGTTGGTTTATTTGAAATTTGAAAATAAATTTTTAGTTCCCTAAAGTATGTATTTTTTCATCACTGTCGTTTCATTCAAGATTATGTATTTTTTCCATGGTAAATATTTTTTTATTAAATGTAACTAAATAATAAAGTAATATAAATATGATAAAAAATATATACCTTACAAAATTAGTTTCTTCAAAGTTTTATTTTGAATCTAGCACATAAAAAGAACTTAAAGAACATACGTAATGCCTTCTTAAAGAGAATAATCGACTTATAACTTTCACATAAAATACAGAGGGGAAATAAAATACGAAATCTACGAGTATGTATTGTCGATAGTCAACAGAGGGCTTTCATCCGCTAAGCCTATTATTACCTGATCCTGTCACTTCAGATTTGCTTCTACATCTGAGATACAGCATCACATATCTTTAAATTATTTCTACCCTTACGTTACGGAAATCTGTTCTTATTTATGTCGCTGGCATATTGTATAACTAGCGACTCACCCTCGCTTCGCTCGTAACGTTTTGACGGTTAGTATGGAATACTAGCATTGCCCGCCGCTCCGCCCGCG